>MU225525.1:586037-665175 GCA_018584345.1 Thuja plicata
TTAGCATAGACTTTGCATTTTGCATTCATCATTTGAAAGATTTGGGGCAAGTTCCACATACTTGTGCTCAAATCTTCATCATTTTGCATTCATCAATAGTGGGATTTATTGCATTGTGTTGGGAGAGTACACCCACATAATCTTAAAGAGAAAATCAAACAAGGCTTTGGGTGCCCTTGTTTTAGCTCATCGGAGGTTGTAATGAAAGTTTCTTATTTTGTTGCATGTACTAACATCTAATGTGTTTGTTTGATGTTTTGGTGTTTTGTATTTGCAGCAAATAGGTCTACATTTTCATTGCATACACTTCTAACAAACTTCATTTAATTCTTATCTCCATCCAGATCATCATAGCCTTGTATTAAATTCAATCTTATCATCATTTACAATCAATATCCTATACTCTATAATTTCTTTGCAAATCAGTAACTAACTTCGTTCACTGCTTAGTGCTCAGTGCTTGGTAACTGAAAATCGATCAACACAACTCTATACTGACTGATTCGGTCTAGCTTGGTAGAGTAACTCTTTTCATTCATAACTTAACTCTTTTCAATTTCTGACTTAATCAATCAAGTGTACCAAATTGATAACATCAAATATATAGTAGCACACAACTATATCAACATCACTTCATCATTGTCTGAACTGTATTTGTCACCCATTTAACTTCTCATTCGTATGATATGGTAACTCAATAAAAATCAATAAATCAATTGCTTGACATCAATGACAAAATAATAACTAATCTGACCATTTCTACAAACATGTATACACATTATCACTTGGTATTAATCATCTCCATCAGTTAATAAAAAATATCCCTCTTTGGCATTTATGAAAACACTATAGTAGTACTATAGCGATTGATGATGACAACTTTCAATAATGTCAATCTCTATCATTACTCCCTTTGAGTTGATATCATTTTTCTGATCTTCAAATTGTTCACTATTCTCCCTCTTGGATAAATCTTTTGATACTGTAGCATACATTCTAATTCTCCTTCATGAGTAAATAGTAGCAATTCATTCTCTCCCTCTTTCATCAATATCTCCCTTATGGATAAATTTCATCAATTTGATATTCTCCGTCTTTGACAACAATGCCAAAAAGTCATACTCCTGAAAACTTGTTTTAGTAGTGGATTATACCTTACATGTACAAAGACTCATTACATACAAAAATTTCTTCACAACTTCAGGAATCACATAAATTGTGCCACATTAACATCAATTCAAGAATAGATATTCTAATAAATTATAGAATTGATGCAGCTTTCCTCATGCTACTTAATGAATATTGAATTGGGGAAGAACCCCTAATTTACCTCTAAGATACTCAAAATCATCCTTCGGTAGTGGCTTTTTAAAGATATTAGCCAAATGTTCCTTTGAATTTACATATTCCAATACCACATTCTTCTCCTGAACTTGTTCTCTCAAGTAGTGATACTTGATAGAAATGTGCTTGGCCTTTGAATGCATAACCAGGTTCTTTGATATATTGATAGCACTTGAGTTGTCATAAATAATAGTTATAGGATCATAAATAATCTCTTGCATACCTTCAAGTAGTTGTTTGATCCAAACAATATTCACACAATTCATGGAAACAACAACATATTTGCCTCAATAGTAGACTGTGAAATGCAACTCTTCTTCTTTCTTAGCCATTTGACCAATCTTTCACCTAGAAAGAATGCACCTCCACTAGTACATTTTTTGTCATCAATGTTTCCAGCCCAATCTGCACTAGTGTAGACTTAAAAATCAAAAGTACCTCCTTTCTTGTACAATAAACTAAAATCTTGAGTTCCTTTCATATATCTAAAAATTCTCTTGACTGTAGACATATGTGTTTCCTTCGGATTAGAAGAAAATCTTGCAACAATCCCAACAGCGTGTTCTATATCACGTCTTCTTATACTGCAATTTACCAATCATGGATTGGTAAAGAGTATTATCCACCTCTTGTGTCTCATCTTCTTTAGATAACTTACATCCTGTGACCATCGGTGTTCCAATGGGCTTGGAATCTTCCATACCAAAATTTTTGAGCATCTCTTTGATATACTTAGCTTGTGTAATATAGATCCCTTCTGCAACTTGTTGTTTCTGTAGTCCTAGAAAGAACTTAATCTCTCCAATCATAGACATTTCAAACTCTTTTCTCATTTCATCAACAAATGCCTTACATAAGGTGTTATTGCCTCCAAAAATAATATCATCAACAAAAAATTCAGCAATCAAAACCTTGTTGTCACTATCACACTTCAAGTAAACGTTACTCTTATCAGTTGTTCTTTGAAAACTTATTTTGATTAAATAAGAGTGCAAACTCTTATACCATGCTCAGAGTGCTTGCTTCAAACCATAAAGAACTTTAAGTAACTTACATACCATGTTCTTATTTGTGCTCTCAATGAATCATGTAGGTTGTTCAATGTAAACTTCTTCTTCTAGTATCCCATTCAGAAATGCAGACTTGACATTCATTTGATAAACTTTCAATCCTTTGTAATCCACATAAGCTAGAAGTATTCTAACTGCTTCCAATCTAACAATAGGTGCAAAAGTCTCTCCATAATCTATGCCTTCTTCTTGTGTATAACCTTTGCAAACCAATCTAGCTTTATTTTTGATAAGTTCACCACTATCATTCAGCTTATTTTTCAAAATCCATTTAGTATCAATAACATTTTTATCCTTTGGCCTAGGTACTAAAGTCCATGTATTGTTCTTTTCTATCTGAACAAAATCTTCTTTCATTTCATTCATCCAATCTTCATCATCTAGTGTATCTTTAACTTTCTTTGGTTCAAATGAAGATATCAAATATGTATTGTATCTTATCTTGCTTCTAGTCATCACTCCAACATCTTTATTCCCAATAATCTTGCTCAAGGAGTGGTGCCTCCTCACATATTTTGCTAAAATAGGCTCGGTAGGTCTCGGTGCTTCATCCACATCAATCGGTTGTAGAGCAATATGTTCAGTTTCCTCCTCAGTAGGTGGTCTTGGTAAGGAACATCAGGTTGTACATATAGAAGCTTATCATAGTCTTCAGGTTTCTTTTGCTTTCTTCATCATTCTTTTCTGCAAACTCATCAATTCTCACATTTGCACTTTCTACCATTTTGTTAGTAGGTTTATTCAAACATTTATAGGCTTTAATCCATGTAGAATATCCCAAGAATATTCCTTCATCCCCTTTAGAATCAAACTTTCCTTCTCTAGAATCTTTCAATATATAACATCTACTTCCAAAAAATTTGAAATAACTCACATTAGGTTTGTGATCATACCAGATTTCATAAGGTGTTCTGTTGGTACCTTTTTTCATTTGTACTTGGCTCAATGTGTAAACAATTGTACTAACTGCTTCTCTCTAGAAGTTTTGTGAAATACCTTTCTCAATCATCAGTGTCCTAGCACAATCTACAATAGATGTGTTTCTTCTCTCAGCAATACCATTCTGTTGTGGTGTCCTTAGTGCTGACATTTGTCTGTTAATTCCATTTTCATTAAAAAACAATGTAAAATCATCAGATGTAAACTCACCTCCTCTATCAGATCTCAAAAATTTCAATTGTCTTTTAGTTACTTTCTCAACTCAGGCCTTATACCACTTAAACAAATGAAATGCATCAAATTTTTTAAAAAAAATAGTATAGACATCATTATAGAATAATCATCCACAAATAGAATAATATATATATATCTCCATAGTAACTTTGAGTTCTCATGGGTCCACATAAATTAGTATGAACTAAATCCAAAATTCCTTGTGTAGCATAAGTTTTTCTTGAAAAGCTAGATTTAGTCATCTTACCCATTTGACATTCTTTGCACATAGCATTCTCAGTTTTCTCTAATCTCGGTAGTCCTCTTACTCTATTATTTTTACTCACTTTGATCAAGTTGTCAAAATTAACATGACAAAGCCTTTTGTGCCATAGCCAAACATCCTCAACTTTAGCATACATGCAACTCTTCATAGAAGTATCAAGATAAAATAAATTACCTTTAGATTGTTCTCCAATCGCAATCAGATTTTTCTTCTTATCAAAAACTTTCACTCTTCCATGTTGAAATTTCAGTCGGTGACCTGTGTTATTTCACTGTGCAACACTCAACAGATTATACTTTAATCTTTCAACCCAATAAACATCATCACATCTTGTGTTATTCATTAGAATTATAGAACCTTTTCCTTTCATAGGGTATGGAGCATCATTACCAAATCTAACATACCCTCCATCATGCTTTTCCAAGGAAATAAACATAAGTGAGTCACCAGTCATGTGATGTGAACAACCACTATCTATAATCCATGTTTCATTCTTACTTACTTCATGTGATATTAGGGCTCTTGGTTCTTCTTCATCAAAATTTTCTTTAATAGCAACATAAAGAACTTCTTTTCCATCACTATCATCTGTATCATCATTACTTATATCTTGATTAGCAATATAACAAGATTTCTAACCTTTGTTTTTGTAGACTCTGAGTCTCTTGAATCTATTTTCTCTTTTGTCGTTATCTTTTTTTATCCTTCTTCTCCTCATTATCTTTCTCAGGGTAGTTAGATGCAAAATGACCAATCTTTTTATAGTTAAAATATTTCAAGGGTAACTTACCTCGGTATTTTCCTTTGCCTCTTTGTAGCCTTCTAGCCAACAAAGCTTCAAACTCTCTCTCATTCTCTTCATCTACAGCAAATAGTTCTTCCAAACCACTCTAACAGCTATAAAATCTCTTACTAGCACTGCTCAAATATCCATCACTAGGTCTATAATCCTCAGAGCTTACTATCTTCAAAGATGACTTAAATACAGACTCAATCTTAGATGTAGCAGGTATATTATTATCAAAATCATTAATCTTAAGTGCTACCAACTTACCAATAGTATCATCAAGAGAAATATTAATCTGAGGAATGGATCTCAACTCTTGTTTAGCAGATACTTGAATAGCATAACTCGGTAGTAAGGTTCTCAACATTTTTCTTATAACATCTTCCTATGTTATGGCTCCACCATCTCCTCTAATAGAATTTACAATCTCCTTAAGTCTAGTGTTATACTTTATTATCTTTTCTCCATCTTTCATTCTCATCGAGTCAAATCCACCTCTCAGACTTTCTTCTTTAGCTTTTTAAACATTTTGATCTCCACTGTAGGTCAAAATTAGTTTAGTTCACATTTGTTTCAAATTAGTACATCCATCAAATTCATCATATTCCTGGTCAGTAAGTGCAGAAGCTATCTCAATCATAATGTGTGTGTGTGTTCTAGCTTCTGTCTTTTCTCACTGATTGTCAAAGGTGCAATAATTAGTGCAACATATTCATTATCAAGAAAATGAAGTCCATATTCTCCTATACCAGACACATGCAATCTCATTCTACTTTTCCATATAGAGAAATGTTCCCTACTCAACTTTGGTGCTTCCCTCTTATACATCTTTACATCTTGACTCAAGTCCTTTTAAACTTAAAACTTTAGAGAACCAGTGCTCTGATACCAATTGTTGGTCCCACTGAGAGGGGGGTGATTCAAACCAAATCAAACTTAAACGCTTAAAACTCAACTCACTGATTCACTCGGTAACACTGAATATAGTAATAATTGATTCACCAAATAACTTATTAACTTAAACAACCATACATCTCATAATATGCAAATCAATCATTCAAACTTAGTAAACACAAATTTAACTCAATTGACGCCAGATTTAACGAGGAAACCCAATTTGGGAAAAAAAAACCTCTGTGGGAATTGTGACCCACAATAAAAATGTACCTTTTTGAAGTACACTCGGTTAAGAACTTATCTTGTTAAAGATTACAAACACATTTGCTACATGTGACCCTGTTAAGGGATTTCCCTCAGATCGGATAAGATCTTCACCCTGATAGGAGTGGCCTTACTAGAGGACTTTAAACACTCTTTTAGAATGTCACCTACATCTAGGATTTACAAATAGGACTGTTAAATCCACTTGGTTAAGATATTTTCTATGTTACAAATGTTAATAAGCAACAGTAAAAATTTGATATGTAAATATAGAAACTACATTTTTCTTGTTTCGGATCCTTTATGCTCACATGAATACTGGCATCACATACGCCATTTGTCTTTGTTTTAGACTATAGATTCTGCTCTTTCTTCTTCTCTATTTTGCTCAGTAACTCTGTTCTTCATCTTCTTCTACTTCTTAATTCAATCTGCCAACATCATAATCTCTGTTAATTTCTCATCATTTATATAGACATACGTTTGCCTCTTAATCTTCTTGCTTAGGTTTTCCATCATTTGCACTAAGTCGTTCGATCATCTTCTTCATAAATCTTAACTTGGTAAACCATTTCACTTTTACCTCGTAACTTGAACTTTCCTTGGAACTCACATAATAAGGTTTAACTGATTGATCTTCTCATTAGATCTTCCAATTGAATTTTATCGCTCGTAAATCTTCTAAAAAACTTCCTTTAATTCTTATCTCCATCCAAACCATCATAGCCTTGTATTAAATTTGATCTTATCATCGTTTACAATTAATATCCTATACTCGGTAATTTCTTTGCAACTCGGTACAACTAACTTTGTTCATTGCTCGGTGCTCGGTAACTGAAAACCGATTAACACAACTCTATACCGACTGACTCGGTCTAGCTCGGTAGAGTAACTCTTTTCATTCATAACTTAACTCTTTTCAATTTCTGACTCAATCAATCAAGTGTATCGGCTTGATAACATCAAATATATAGTAGCAAACAACTATATCATCATCACTTCATAATGTTGTCTGATCTGTATTTTTCACATATTTAACTTCTCTTTCCTATGATATGGTATCTCAATAAAAATTAGTAAATCAATTGCTTGACATCAATGCAAAATAATAGCTGATCTAACCATTTCTACAAACATGTATACCCATTATCACTCGGTATTCATCATCTCCATTAGTTAATCAATAATACATACATAGAAGTGTAATATTCTCAATGAAATAATTTGTAACTTTGATAATAGAGGGTTTACATTATTAAAATAACAATAGTTTTGTTATTGATAAGCTATAACCTCAATCTTTTATAGATCAAGTATCACTAAAGCTCAATGTTCCTATACTTCAATGATAGATAAAAAATTGAAGGATCTATTTGTTCTTTCTATTTTCACCTCTATTTTCAATAGTCAAGGGACTCAAAATTATTACACTTATATTTTCTATATAGTCTCATTCAACACAAATTTAGATGTATTTATGATAAGCCACTCGATTAATTTCTTATTTAGGATCACCTCAAAGTCCAAGATTGGGTTATTTATTTCCTCATGCATTGAACACACATAAAAATGATTTTTTTAGGAATAGTTGTTGACTTTTGAGCATCATCTTCACAAACTACAATCAAATTTAAGATTATTTTATTTCTCTTTAGTACTATACTCATAATTAAAGAATATCTAATCACATTTCTAGATAGTAAAATATGATTCAATATTTAACTAATTATAGCTATATAATTTGACCTCTTTTAGTTGCAAGAATGCTAAAAGGAGTCCCAATCCCAATCTCCATGCCTCTACCAATAATATATGGGAGAGGATTCAATAGTTGAGCATGTTTTAATAGCTTTGATAGCATTTGTATTTTATTGGATTAGGAGAAATATTTACAAATACAAAGTCAATGCTACAGACAAACTAGTTGTAGAAGGAGAAACTAGATAAACAAAAAAAAACCACCTACAAAAAAATGAATAATTATATAGCTGTTACAAACCGCTCAAAATACATAAGTTAGATGAACAAGAAGATAATAAGGCAATCTTTTATGCCTTAGACAAACCTTAGTGTGATTTGAATTATTAAGCAAGCATAAATAAATTAAAATTTCATGCTAGTCTCCATGTACCATGATGTGATGTTATTTGTAACCTTTTTTGTTGGAAATGGAATAAGAAATTTCCATTTCCTTGAAAATTATTGGAATCACATCTGTCTAGCCATGATAAATGCTTTCATAAAAGTTGAATATGAAACAACCTCAAGAGTCGTGTCACTTTCTTTCAAATATTAAAATACAACTCTCCTCTCCCAACCTTTCTACAAAAAATTGTAATCTTAATTGTTAATTTCATTTTGATATTTTTAATAATATAGTATCAATAGTTTTGATTTTAATGTTGTTACTATTGTTGATCATGGGTGCCTATTATAGAATGAAATGTATCTCTTTAAAAGAAACAAATTATGTGATATCACATTATTGCCCCAATAAAAAATGGATATTATCAATCTACATGAATCAATAAATTTGACACAAAAACTGCACAGTTGAATTTTGATATCAATATCACAATTTTGAATTAGTACATATTATCAATCTAACCTTTTGTAAAAAGTCTACTTTATCTTGGTCACACATCAGCAATGGAAGTGCCCTTTTGATGCCTTTCTAATTCAACTCCTTTAGTTGAATCTGAGGAACTCAAAAATGCTGGCTTTGTTGAATTTGGCAATGCCACAGCATTGCTCGATATCATCATAATTGCATCGGACATAGTTGGACGAACTGTGGCATCAGCTTTTTCACACAACAACGCAACCAGATCCTATGGGCAACTCTCTCTTACAGTTGGCTCAACCATACTTATCACATCTCCTCCTCTATACACTCTCCATGCCCGCATCAGAAATCACGCATCATAAATTCATTTTGATTTTAGCATGTGGTGTTGAAAACCACAATTGATCGCAAAATAATGGTGGTGAATTAGAAAAGTAACCCATTCCGATAGATTTTGCATTTCTTGGGAAAAATTGAGATCTGTGTTTTTTCTTCAGCTCACAATCTCTAGTACTAACACGCCAAAGCTATGAACGTATGCTTTTACCGATAGCTATCCTCACATCTCATACTCTAGAGCCATGTAACCGCTGCACCACAAACAGAACCCCAATTAGAAAAATAAAATATAAAAGTTATCATTATCTGAAACCAAAAGCACACAGATAACATCAATGCAGTCCTTACTATGTGCCTACAACTCTGGTTTGGATTTGGGTCTCGTCTTCAGGGAAAAGTTTGGCTAAACCAAAGTCTGCTATTTTAGGATTGAGTCTGTCGTTAAGTAAAATAGTGTTTGCTTTAATATCTCTGTGAATGATTTTCATCTGTGAATCTTCATGAAGGTAGAGAAGACCTCGAGCAATTCCAATGATGATGTTATAACATTGTTGCCAATTTAGCTGTCTGCTCTTTTCTGGATCTGTAAACCAAATTCTATCTATCACTCTTCAAGAACTTTGCGAAACACCATATATAATGAGTAAAGAGAGAATGTAACTTACCAAAGAGAAAAGTGTCTAAGCTCTTATTGGGAATGAAAGAACTGCCAAGATTTAAAGAGATAAAAATGAAGCGTTAGAACAAAATTGAGAGCCCAATCGATCATCTGATTCATTGGAGAAGAGGAGTACAGATAGGTGAGGATGCCTCCACAAAATGAGGGATGGACTCCTCAAACATGAATGGTGGCAAATAACAACCCAAGAGACTAGGATGATGTGTTGAAATGAAATCAACACATCTCTAGTAGACTCCTAAATGTCAACAACCAAATATAGACCTCTCCTAGAACAAGTCAAGTAGGTGACACCTAACGAGGCTTGATAAAGTCACGTGTTTAATGAAAAACACTAACACCCCCCTTTAAGCATAGCTTAGGTGGATATGAAAGATACACGAGTCCCGATAGCAAGGCCTAATAAGGTACTCATTTACAATGCAAATAACTGACAAGCAAGGAGAAATGAGGAAAACCCAATAGGAATAAAACCTCCCTCCAAAAAGGAATAAGATGCAATGGCATGTACAAGTGAAGAAGAAGAGTGATGGAAGGAGGACTTATGATAACACCCAAGGACTACTTCTACCACAAAGTACAATATGTTCTCCCCATAGGAGAGAAAGTAGAGAAGATCATATGACCCCCCCCCAGAAGATATGAAGTGATGAACTCCATGTAGTGTTGATAGATGCTCGACATTGGATGCTAAAGAGGATCTATGAATGTTGAACAAAATTCCTCCCCTTAGGAAGAAACAACACCAAAAATGTGTGCAAGATTACTTCCCATTCCAGATAGGAATATGTACGAAGCAAGATGCATGTCTATGAATGTTGCACAAAACTCAAAGATTGAAATAATGTCATTGATGCCTTTGAACGATGTTCAAAGATATCCAAGCCAATGCTGATGTGTGACAGATCATGTACCATGAAAGATTTTGGAACAGAGACCATGAATGAATGGTGATGTATGGACCGATGTGAATCTGATACTGCTGTAGATGAAGATAACTGAGTGGGATATTACAACTCATGAATGTCTGCACAATCTGTCACGATAGGAGCTTATGTAGGTGAGGTAAGAGCAATTTCCAAAGATGGCAATTTTGATGAAACTTCATGAAAGTTATCACCAAATAGAAGACGAATGTCTTCAATGCATTCATCCAAATTTGCAAGAAGGGACTCTACAAACAAAGATGCTATGTCTGATAGATATGCATCCCAATGTGGTGGATCTGGTATGATAATAGCAAATACTTGATACAAAGAATCTATGAAACTCATGAATGAGTGAACAACAGATTCAGAATTAGCAACAAGTGATGGTGTCCCACTCAATGGCCAAGTGAGAGTGGATGGTGTTTCTGTATGAGTTGGAGAATCATGTAAGGCAATTTTGTGATTGAGAATAATTTGTGATATTTTTGCAATTTGACGAAACCAACAGTCTTCTGTTGTATGCCTATACTTTCCACAATATCCACATTTGATTTTCCATTTAATAGGAGGATTTTGCAGAATACTCGAATGGAAGAGATTATTTGTGAGAGACATGATCTCTTGAACCAACAAAATTACACCAAGATTGCCCCTAAATTATTTATTTTCCCCCTAATTTGACACTTCATAGAAATAGTGCGTCATAACCACTCCAAAAAACATAAATGAACACTTTATAGAAATAGTGTATCATTAAGCTTATTGAATTCGTAACGAAAAAGAAACAAGAACTTTTGAAAAAAAAATTAGCACTATGCTAAAAGTTGTCTTACACATGCTTTAACAAGTTTCTTCTAAAAGACCCTTTATATCTACAAAAATATATCTGAAAAAAATAAGGTGCCTTTGATAAGGAAAGAAAACAGTAATCAGAAGTCCCTTATGAAACAAAGGTCATAAGACAAAAGAAAAGGCGATCGAAACCCTTCAAACCCTCCAGTCAAAAATGGAATAGGCTATGAGCAAAGCCGCGCAAAGGGCCAATGTGCGGTCACAGACCAAAGGGCCGATGCACAGTCACAGAGGACGTGAGGAGTGTCGATGCCCACACAAGACACACAATGAGGTGGTCGCGAAGCACAGAATGGAACCCCCGTGTGAGTTCTGTTCCTTTTAAATCCGCTGGTCGCTCCAACCGAACACACAGGGGTGGACATGGATGAACAGGGGCCAAGCGGGATTTCAAATCACAACAGGTGCCATGCGATTTCAAACACAGAAGAGGCTGGCTTTTTTCAGACGGCACGCATTCAAACCGTAGCAGCCACGCATGTAAAGACGGCACTGGCTATGGGATAGGAGATTTGCACCTGTGCCATTAGCTCTTGCGTTTACTCACATAGAGTCTAATTTATTTTGGTAAATTTTATTTTTAAATTATGGTTTTTTTATTTGGCTTTGTATTTTTAAGAACATTTATTATTTTAATGGTTTTTAATATTTTTAAATTGAGAGTGTTTTGTTTGATATTTTTAATCATCTATAATATAATATTTTTTAATCGTTTTTAAATTTATAATATTTACAATCATTTATATTTTAATGATTTTTAATTTTTAATATTTTCAATTATTTATATGATAAAATCAATAATCCTTATATAATGGAATAAATCATATTCTAAATAACTAATAATAATAAGCATTAAATAATTTTTTCCACAAAGAAGATATATAAAATATGTATAAATATTTGTTTGTAATAGATAATATGGATTTAATTAAATAAAAAAATTTAATGTTTAATATTAAGAGGAGATAAAAAGAAAATGTATTTATGTTTTGAAATTAAATTTAAGATGGATAAGATAAGTTGATTATGTTTTATTAGATTTATGTAATTGATTGTAACTATATTTTTACCAATTTTATATAAAATTTTAATATCACATATTTTAACATAAAAATATTAATTTAAGAAAAAAAATGATTGTCAATGTGATATTGCTATGAGGATTCAAGTGTGTAATTTTTGAGTAAAACTCATTGATATGTTGACATTAAAATAGTAAAAAAAAAATTACAGGAAAAATAATATATTGACATTGGTAAGTTTGACGAATAAATTTATATTAAAAATATAAATGATGGTAGAATACAAGTACAAAACAATTGTGTAGTGTTATAGCTATACAAACAATATTTTATTAGTTACACAGCTACAAAGACATGGGAAAATTCAATTATTATAAACTTTAAAAATTGTACTATTTTTTTTTATGTGGTGGACTGTCATTCTCCAAGTTTTTGTTTTGAATCAATCACCCGTGTTTTTTTCCATCTGCACTACTAGTCAGATGGATCATGAGTTTTGTCAGTTGATATGCTTTCGAGACTAGATTGGTTCTCTGACATCCAGCTTGGCTTCCACGACTACAACTTTTGTTGTAGTCCTTCCAAGATACAATGATATTTTATCTATTGAAGAATAACTTTTTGAGATTTGCTGATCAGTTTAGTATATGTCATCTTGGGTAACCTATATTTTTGGTTTGATTAACTAGGCTCATGTATTTTGTATGCATTTGGGGAAAATTAGATATTTAGATATTTCAAATAATATATGTATTAAGTGATTTTCCCATTTTGTAATTGGAACTATCTCCAATTTTATGTATGGAGACGCTATGTATTGCAGTTAGTGTTCCAAGTTTTGATTTTAGGTTAGTTGGTTAGGTCTTATACATATTTTACGGGCAATGATTCTGGGTTTTCTTCCTGGTTCTTTCCCATACGAGCCCTTGAAGGAGTTAAAATATATGGTGGCTCGTGCTTAAAAAAAATTGTACTATTTTTAGTATTTTGGTTAGATTTAGTTGTCATGATAGTGTTAAATGTTCCTTGTGAAAAAAAATGTTTATACTCCTTATGGAAAAAAATATTTATACTCCTTATGATAGTTGTCATGATAGTGTTAAAATGTACTCCTTATGAAAAAAAAATATTTAGACATATTTTATGTATCCTCTTTATTAAAAAATAATTTACTACTTATTATTATTAATTATTTAGAATATAATTTATTCCAATATATGCTAATAACAAGGATCATTGATTTTATTATATAAATGATTAAAATGATTAAATATTTAAAATATAAATAATTAAAAATATTGTATTACAAATAATTAAAAATATTGTATTATAAATAATTAAAAACATCAACAAAGCATTCTTAATTTAAAATATTAAAAATCATTAAAATAAAAAATATTCATAAAAAATAAATAGTGAAAACAAAAAACCATCGGTACATGGTAAAGAGTCAATCATCATAGGAACTAATGGGACAGGTGCAAATTTCCTACCCCATAGCTAGTGCCCTCACTATGGGGCACAATATTTGCACGTTGAGACCATTATTATGGGGGTGAGATTGGAATGCGTGCCCCTCCCCATCTTGGGTGTTGCGTAGAGTTTGGGAAATGGGAGGTGGGACTTCAGCTTCCCACTTGATTTTAATAGTTTTTTTTTTGTTTTTTTATTTTATTTTAAGTTTTTTACTATTATTTTATCATAATTTGTTAATAATTATATATTTATATTTATGTTTAGTTTAAAATTAATTTGTGAATATATATATATATATATATATATATATTAGTTTAATAATATTTATTTATTAATATTGATATATATGTTATTTTTCCTATTATCTAGAATTTTTTAGTAAATAGATAATTATAATAAATTTGTTAATTATTATTGGTTAATAATATTAATTATATTTTATCTTCTACTTATTTTTAGGCATTAAATCTATTTAAATTTTTCTTTTCTTTTTGAATGGAATTAATTTGGAATGGGTGTTTAATTTTAGTTTTACAAAATATATTTGAAGTTAATATAAAGTATTAGTAGCCTGATAGAGTTAGTTGTTTGGTTTTTATGGACATGGTATACGTTATATCTTTGGGGTCTTTTTATGAAAATATTAGACGTTATATGTAATATCATCAAGAAAAATTCAAATAATTGTTTTATATAAATTAAATATATAAATTTTGAGTAAGTAAAATAATTTTATGATCTATAGGTTTAGTGTATACCTTTATGTGTCAAATATTATCTCTAGGTTAGATTTCTATGATAAATCATGGAGTAAATGGTAGGGTTCATGTTTGGAATATGATTATAAATATGGTTATAATTATGATTAGGGTTAGAATCAAAATTAGGATTAGAGGTAGAATTATAAATATAGTTAGGTTAACGATTACGATTAATTAATGTTCTTGATCAATTATAATTTGAGTTAGGGTTAGGTTTCAATTAAATTTAGGATCAATGTTCAATTAGGTTGGGTTTACATGTCCATAATATGGTACAACATATGTCACCGGTTTCGTTTTCTTGGAACATTAAAAAATTAAAATTCCTATCATCAAGTACCAACCATGGAAGTTGTAAACATTCCCAACTCCAAATGGACACACAACTATAGATATCGTATGTAATAAAATATAAGGGCATCCACATAGTGTTTCACAACATAACATTTTGGTAATTCATACATTGCACATAAAATTAGATAACACAACGTGTTGTCAGACCTATTGAGTTGTTGTTGGCATTGATTGTCATTCATGTCAAATGACCAACAACCCCAAAGATATAACGTATAACATGTCCATAAAAAAACAAATAACTAACTCTATCAAGTTAATAATACTCTAAATTAACTTCAAATATAAGGGCATCCACATAGTGTTTCACAACATAACATTTTGGCAATTCATACATTGCACATAAAATTAGATAACATGACGTGTTGTCAGACCTATTGAGTTGTTGTTGGCATTGATTGTCATTCATGTCAAACAACCAACAACCCCAAAGATATAACGTATAACATGTCCATAAAAAAAAAATAACTAACTCTATCAAGTTAATAATACTCTAAATTAACCTCAAATATATTTCGTAAAAATAAAATAAAATACCCATTCAAAAAAAATATATAAATTAAATAGATTTAATGCCTGAAAATAAGTAGAAGATAAAATATAATTAATATTATTAACCAATAATAATTAACAAATCTATTCTAATTATCTAATTACTAAAAAAATTAGATAATAAGAAAACCATCATATATATCTATATTAATTAATAAATATTATTAAAGTAATTATTATTATTATTATTATTTAGAGATTAATTTTAAAGTAAACACAAATATAAATATATAAAATTTTATTAACAAACTATGATAAAATAAAAATAAAAAACTTAAAATAAAAAAACTTAAAAAATAATTAAATTCAAGTAGGAAGGTGACAGCCCCACCTCCCACTTCCCAAACTCTACACAACACCCAAGATGGGAAGGGGTGCGCATTCCAACTGTACCCCCATAATAATGGCCTCGACCATGCAGAAGGCAGAGCATAGGCAGGCTGGGCTAATTTGACTAGGCTTGGATGGAGCCAGTGCAAATATTGTGCCTCATAGCCACTGCCGCTGCAGCGAAGTGAGAAAAACCAATTCCACAGGGAAGTTGTCATTTAAAAAAAAAACACAATGGGTTGAACAAACCTTCCTCTCTGCGCGCGTAGGCTGGGCTACGACGTGACATGGGGTGGGCAATGGACGGCTCTGTTTGTCATGTATGGGCACACGAGCTGAGGGATTTCTCCCTAACCGATGGCGCACAATGACGAGCCTGGGGCCAATGCACACAATAGGCATCGATAAGGGCTCCAACTACCCATGAATATCCTTAGTCGCACGACATTGACTTCAAAATATCTCTACAAGGCTACGACATCATAAAAGATCTGTCAAGATATGAAGAGATGAAAATGAAGCACTAGAACAAAATTGAGACTCCAATCGACCATCTAATTCATTGGAGAAGAGGAGTACAAATAGGTGAGAATGCCTCCACGAAATGAGGGATGGACTCCTCAAACATGAGTGGTGGAAAATAACAACCCAAGAGACTAGGATGATGTGTCAAAATGAAATCAACACATCTCTAGAGTAGACTCCTAAATGTCGACAACCAAATAGACACCTCTCCTAGAACAAGTCAAGTGGGTGACACCTAACTAGGCTTAATAAAGCCATGTGTTTAATGAAAAACACTAACAAGGAAAATATTCATAAATAAGCAATCTTTCATCTCCTTCTGTGTAACATCTGAACAGCTTCACAATATTTTGGTGATGAACATTGGCCATAAGTTTCATTTCATTCATGAATTCTTTTGTACCTTGGGAAGATCTTGCAGACAACTTTTTAACTATTATTTCCTTCTCGTCCCTATTTATTCCCTGAAAGATTGAAGGAGAATTAGAGCTCTGAATCCCCCCTGAAGAAATTTACCCACATTAGCCTAATTAATCTATAGTCACAGTGTTAATTCAGGTCATGGATAAAATATAGCCCCACCATGTACACACTTTCAATACCTCCCTCTCCAAGCTTTTTATTTTCATGAAAATTTTGTGGGGCTTCTACCAATGTCTCCAAGCTCATGATAAAATGTTGTTGGTCATGTATGAGTAGTCCGGATTTGGAAAAATATGTATGCCACTCAGTAAGGAGTGAAAACTAGAAAAACTTATAAAATTTATTCTTAAGCTAAAACCAAAAGAGAAGAACATTAAATTCAAAGATAAAAAATAATTGGAAGCAACATCTTCATTGTGGGTAACTAGAGTAACTAGGCTCCAAAAAATGGTACATCTCACTCTTTCCCTCATTACAATTATAGAGATATCTATCAGCATAACCAAGCCTCCCACAACTCCCAAAATAATGGGAACTTTTGAGTTCTTATCTGCAGTATAGACTCTTTTCAATATAAACGTATCAAAGAAATGATCCAACAAATATTAAATGAGCTAGTTCGTCTTACTCTTTGATTGGGCTTGGCTTGTTGTGGGAGGTACATAAATTTTTTAAGTCGGTGGAGATACCTTTGTAGTGTCGAAGAATGAATATGACACAAATCTAACCACACAGCTTCCTAACAGAGCCCGACCTCCTTGTTTCTCAAAATACCAATCCTCCATAGTATTCATTTCTATAAATAAATTAGTAGTTGACATCATCTTCAAACTTTCAATAGTTTGCCTCATCTTCAAATATCACAAATTAGTAGTTTGTGTCATCTTCAAGCTTTCAATGGTTTAGTTGTTGTAAGTGTTCGAAAGTTAAGGTTTGGTACAAAATGTTGATTTCAATGTCAAGTTTGGTCAAAAAGTGTAACCCAGTATTATGGGATCACCTACGTATCTATTTGGAGCATGTTCTAACTACTTTCAACCTAACCCTTTTTATGTTTATTGATGACATGTAACTGATTGAATTTTTGATAATATTAAGTTAAAGATAATGCAAGGCATTAAATCAGTTAATAGTTTGTATTGTCATTGATGTCAACTTGATATCATATGTACAGTCTTATACATAATGCCTAAGACTTCAGAGAATCAATGGAACAAAGGTTATGCTTTTAACAATGCATAAAAGCCAAGTATTCACTAAGTGATAGACAACACCGACAGAGTGCACACCATCGGTAAAGGCAAAGAACAAAAGTCATAGTGATACCCGATGAGCAGAAGATAGTGTTGCCCGACGAAGCAAAATCACAGGATGCCCAACGAGCTGAAAACAGAGTTACCCAACGAGCAAAATCCAATGATGCCTGACGGATGGAGATCCCAAAGCTGACTGGAGTCACACCGACAAAACTAGCAGTTAACACTGATGTCTAACTGTAGAGTTGACCGACCGAACAAAGAGTTTAGAAAATGACAAAATATCTAGCTGGCAAAGCTTAAGGATAGACTTAACTGGTTGTTTTACTTGTTTTATTCGACTAGAGTTAAGTAATTGATTTAAAGAAGATTTGTATAGTTGGCAAGAAGATAACTACGAGATAAATCAGGAGTTAAAGCTATAAATCAGATTGGCTGGATTGTTTTTCATGCCAAGAATCAAGAATTAAGGAATATCATGTCTATATAAGAGACAAGCATAATTCATTTCCATAAGCAATAACATACACGGGAAGGGGAGTGAATAGAAAGAGGATGCTGAAGAGAAACTAATGAAGGATAACTTCATACAGTCCCGATCAATCAAGCTGAAGAAGAGCTAAAGAATTCTGCGGACACTGACAAACAGTGAAGCACAGCATCAAAGAGAAGAAAGTGTGGAGCACAAAGAATTGAAATGATACATTGATCAGAGAGGTATTGTACTTAAATAGATTTGAAAATCTACAATTCAAGTTGCATTAGAAATAGGTCATTTTGTTTCAGTTTAACCATTGAAGCATTAAGTCTCTTAACAGAGCAGGACTTAACAGTCTTCTATAATTGAGGTATATCCTAATAGATTGCCAAAAAGATTGTCATGAAGATAACATTGAGTGCCTGATACCGACACACAGTCTAAGAAGGAGGCTGATGCAGTTAGGTAGCACCAGATATGCCAAATACCTATTGTGCCCAAAGAGGTTGATCAATATTGGTAGCATATACATGCCAAATATCAAGTGACATTCTATTATTAAAATCCTCTAACAAGGTCACACCTAACAATGTGTTTGTAACCTTTAACAGGGTTGGCTCCTAACAGGGCTCACTTCAAAAGAGTGAAAATTTGGGGTACCGGTCCCAATGGTTTTTCCCTTAACAGGGTTTCCATGTTAAAATCCATGTGTTATGTGTGTATGGTTTATTACTTTATTGTTTTACATTTCACATATGCATTTCTAGATTGATTGGTATACTCTGCATATTTACTAAGTATCGGTAAATAGTTTTACTGCTTATCAGTTATCAAGGAGAATAAGGTCAGAAAAGGAAAACCGACAGACAGTTAGTCATTATAAGTATTTCATGGCATGCATCTTGTAGGGACTTAATAATCTGAGATTTATTTGATTGGTGGTTAAAGTTTAAAAGGATAAATTTTTGAGGCCACTGATTCACCCCCCCACCTCTCAGTTATTACTAACATTTATTTCAAACAATCATGAGAATATAGATTTGGGATAAAAAGATATAGTGGTAGAAGATGGTAAAAAATCATTAATAAGTTCAGAAAAAATCATCTTCAAGTTCACTTAAGGAGTCTCGAGATTTAAGTATATGTGTTATCATGATAAAAGCTAAGTGGGTTGGTGATAAAAGATTGAATATGTATGTTGTAATTGATTCTCAATAACTTTAAAGAAGTGCAAACCTTTAATAAATGATGTGCTTTCTAGATTATGTGATGGATATGCTAGAATAATCTCATGGTATACTCTCTTGAATATATGAAGATCTTCTCCATAATAAATGTTGACAAGTTAAGGTTCTTTGAATCATCTTTCTTAGATGATGAGGATAAACTTGGATAATTGCTTACCCAAGGAGCTAGAAGAACTAGACTATAATGTTGTTCTTGATAAGAAAGTAGCACATGTTCAATATGGTGAGTATGACATGTGGTTGATAGGTTCAGAATCATAATTCAATAACAAAGGAAAATAGGTTTCCAAATAGGAAGTAGTAATGAAGTTCCCACATTTGATTAGATCAAAATATTTTTCTGACCCAAATTCTCTTGGTAGTATACATAAAATTTAATATTTGAGTCAATTATGCTAAGAAAATGGAGTTGATTAAAGAACACTTCTTAAGACATGTACTAGTAAACACTTTCCTTCCCCAATTTGAAGATACCTTATGCATGACAATTAGAAATGTGGATTTAACGGTATGTGGGATGATCTAATATATGTTTATTGTATTTCGTTCAAAGTGAAAATTGTAGATCCAATTGAAAAAAAAAAGGTTTTTTAAATTGTAAAAGGGAGGATTTGTGAAATATCATGGTGTATGCTAAGTAATCATAAAAATACTCAAGTCCTAGTAATAAGTTCTTACTCTCCCTAATGAATTGAACATGAAGCGATGAACTATTTAGTAACAAAATTAGTAAAATAATCTTGTCATGAGAAAAGAACATATGGCGAAGGGTTTTTATAATTAAATCAATTCATTTTGTCCTTCTCACATCCAATCCATTGTAGATAAGTAGATGATTTATATTTGAACAAATTTTGATGTATTATTATAAGTTGGTTCATTTGACAAACCTTGTTTTAATTCTCATATGGTATAACCTCAAGTGAGTCATCGAAGGTTTTTTCTATTGCAAAAAGAAGAATATGTGTGTAGAAGCTTGTTGATATGATTGAACTCTCAATAAAATTTTGTGATGATGTAATAGTTATGATAGATATCTAAGACAATTATATGAGATACCTTTGTCATATTCTTCTTATATATTTTTAATCTTCTTAAATTTTCTCTAAGCGAAACTTAGTTTTTATCTTCTCTTTGTGTGTTTAATCTATATTTATGTTTTTTTTACACCATTTTTGGGCACGTGTACGCACTAGTCTAGTATTCTCAATAAAGTAATTTGCAACTTCAATAATAAAGGGTTTACATTATTAAGATAACACGGAGTTTTTTATTTACAAGGTACAACCTCAATCTTTTATAGATAAAGTATTACTAAAGCTCAATGTTCCTAGACTTTAATGGTTGATTAAAAATTGAAGGGTTCGTTTGATTCTTTACATTTTTACTTCTCCTTTTAACATTCAAGGTACTCAAAATTATTGCACTTATATTTTCTAAAGTCTTATTCAACACAACTTTAGATGTATTTATGATGAGCCACTTGATTAATTTCCCATTTAGCTCCACCTCAAAGTCCAAGGTTGGGTTATTTATTTCCTCATACATTTAACACACAACAAAAAGGATGTTTTAGGATTAGTTGTTGACTTTTGAGCACCATCTTCACAAACTACAATCAAATTTAACACTATTTTATTTCTCTTTAGTACTTTACTCATAATTAAAGAATGTCTAGTCACATTTCTAGTAAAATATGAATCGATATTTAACTAACCATAACTATATAATTTGACCTCTTTTAGTTGCAAGAAAGCTAAAAGGAGTCCCAATCCCAATTCCCATGCCTCTACCAATAATATCGGGGAGAGGATTCAATAGTTGAGCATGCTTCAGTAGTTGTGATAGCACTAATTTTTTATTAGATTGGGAGAAATAATTAAAAATCAAAGTGGAGGCTACAAAAAAACTAGTTGTAGAAGGAAAAACTAGATAAACCAAAAAACAACAGCCTACACAAAAAAAAATGAACAATTATATAGTTGTTACAAACCACTCAAAATACATAAGCTAAATGCACAAGAAGGCAACAAGGCAATCTTGTAAGCCACAGACAATCCTTATTGTGAGTTGAATTACTAAACAAGTATAAAGATAATTGAAATTTCGTGCTAGGCTCCATGCACCATGATGTAATGTTATTTGTAACATTTTTTTGTTGAGAATACAATAAGAAATTTCCATTTTCTTGAAAAGCATGGAAACATTTGTCCAACCTTGATAGATGCTTTCATAAAAGTTGAATATGGACAACCTCAAGAATCATGTCACTTCCTTTCAAATATGAAAATACAACTCTCTTCTCTCTACCTTCCTACAATTGAAAATTGTGATCTTATTGTTAATTTCATTTTAATATTTTCAATAATATAGTATCAATAATTGTGACTTTAATGTTGTTACTTGAGTAATCATGGATGTCCATAATTAAATAAAATGTCTCTTTATTTTAAAGCAACAAAACATATGATACCACATTCTCACACCAAGAAAATATGGCTTAATGAAAAGTATCAAATTAACTTTTAAAAAAGGTCTACTTTATCTTGGTCCCACATCAGTAATGGAGGTTCCATTTACAGATGGAACGCCTGAGGTAGATGAAGCGGTCGTTCCAGACGTCTGCGACTCGGTAAATGTGGATGTGCCCTTTTCACGCCTTTCTAAATCACCTCCTTTCCTTGAATCTGAGGAACTCAAAAACGCTGGCTTTGTTGGATTTGGCAATGCCACAGCGTTGCTCGATATCATCATAATAACATTGGACATAGTTGGACGAAGTGTTGCATCAGCTTGTACACACAACAGCGCAACATGAATGCATCGTACCACCACTTCCTCTGCCCAACTCTCTCTTACACTTGCCTCTACCATTCTTATCACATCTCCTCCTCTATACACTCTCCATGCCTGCATCACAATTCACACATTATCATTTCATTTTGATTTTAACGTCTGGTGTTGAAAACCACAGTTGAATGCAAAAGAATGGTGGCAAATAATTAGAAAAGATACCCATTCCAACAGATTTTGCATTTCGTGGGAAAGATTGAGATCTGTGTTTTTTCTTCCGCTCACAATCTCTAGTATTAATACACCAAAGCTATAAACGTCTGCTTTTACCGATAGCTGTCCTCGCATCGCATACTCTGGAGCCATGTAACCGCTGCACCACAAACAGATCCCAGTTAGAAAAAGTAAAAAGTTAAAGTGTCATAATCTGAAACCAGAAGCACATAGATAACATCAATACAGTCCTTACTATGTGCCTGCAACTCTGGTTTGGATTTGGGTCTCGTCTTCAGGGAAAAGTTTGGCTAAGCCAAAGTCTGCTATTTTAGGATTGAGTTTGTTGTCAAGCAAAATATTGTTTGCTTTAATATCTCTGTGAATGATTTTCATCTGTGAATCTTCATGAAGGTAGAGAAGACCTCGAGCAATTCCAATGATGATGTTATAGCGTTGTTGCCAATTTAACTGTCTGCTCTTTTCTGGATCTGTAAACCAAATTCTATCTATCACTCTGCGAAATATCATATATAATGAGTAAAGAGAGAATGCAACTTACCAAAGAGAAAAGTGTCCAAGCTCTTATTGGAAAAATATTCATAAATAAGCAATCTTTCATCTCCTTCCGTGCAACATCCCAACAACTTCACAAGATTTCGGTGCTGAACATTGGCCATCAGCTTCACTTCATTCATGAATTCCTTTGTGCCTTGTGAAGATCTTGCGGACAGCTTTTTAACTGCTATTTCATTTCCGTCTCTATTTGTTCCCTAAAGATCAAAGCAGAATTAGAGCTCTGAATCCCCTTTATGAAATTTCCCCAAAATGGCCTAATTAATCTATGACTAGAGTGTTAATTCAGGTCAGAGATACAGTATAACCCCACCTTGTATACACTTCCAAAGCCTCCCTCTCCAAGCTTGTTATTTTCATGAAAATTCTGTGTGGCTTCTGCCAATGCCTCTAAGCTCATGATAAAATGTTGCTGGTCGTGTATGAGTAACCCAGATTCGGCGGAATATCCATGCCATTCTGTAAGGAATGAAAACTAGAAAAGCTTAGAAAATTCAGTCTTAAACTAAAACCAACAGAGAAGAAAATTAAATACAAAGATAAAATGATTGGAAGCAGAACCTTCATTGCGGGCAACTAGAGTAACTGGGCTCCCAAAAATGACAGATCTCACTCTTTTCCTCGTTGCAATTAGACAAATAACTAATAGCAGAACCAAGCCTCCTAGAACTCCCAAAATAGTAGGTACTTTTGAGTTCTTGATCTCTGCAGTGCAGATTCTTTTCAATATAAACATATCAAAGAAACAATCGAACAAACAATAAATGAGCGAGTTGTGCTTACTCTTTGATTGGGTTTGGGCTGCTGTGGGAGGTGCAGAAATTGTTGGAGTCGGTGGAGAAGATTGTGGTGAAGAAACATCTGTAGTGTCGAAGAATGAATATGACTCAAATCTGACAACGCAGCTTCCTAACAGAGCCCGACTTCCTTGGTTCTCAGAACAACAATCCTCCACAGTATTCCTTGCTGTGAACAAACATTTTTTGCAATCATTGATGGATAAATCTCTCCAACATTGAACGAGCCCGTAGACAATTTGGGAAATGGAGTAGTTGGCCGATCCTATAGCGAATCGTCTATTTGCAGGATCGTACGCTAGATTAGACAAGTTGGAGAGAAGACTAGAGGTTTTGGCCTTGAAATCATCCATATTACTTGAGACCACTTCACTGGGATTCCACAGTTTTTTATATACGGTGGTGTCAAGTGTCGAAAAGAAACTAGAGTTCTCAAAGCGCAGAAAACAGTCATCCATCAATACCCGGCCACCTATGTTGTTGGCGCAAAGTTCCATAACAGAACTATTTGCTGCTTGTGCACATTCTGAGCATTTCTGTGCTGATAAGTTCCCAAAACACTGCAGAAGACCATAGATCTTGTTGGGCGTTTGACCAAATGAAGTGGTGTCAAACCCAGAATTCACAGATGCATTTGTAAACAGATTTGACAGAAGTCGATTTAGATTAGCAGAATATGTACTGCCGTCGGCGTAAGTTGAATCATTATTGCATTTATGCCATCTGTAATCAGATATTACGGATGAAAAATTGATTACAAAGACGAAAAGGAGAAGAGAAAAGTAAGAGCTGCACCTCATTTTGAAACAGAGATCAGCAACGTGGCCTGCAACCCAGACAGAAGTTAGAGGGAATATAACTAGAATTAGTGCTTCATGTGATTCATTTTAGCGATGAATAGGATTACCTTCGGGCAGCTGGCCGTTCTTGTGATCCTTCCTGGATGCACGTTATCGAGCTCAGAGTTGCAGAGTTGCCTTTAACATGGACTGACAAGACCATTTCTTTTAATTTATTAATTAAATTAAAAAATCATAGAACAGTGGTTCTATGATTTTTAATTTAATTAGTAAATTAAAAAAAGGTCATGTCAGTGCATATTTCCGTTCGTATATTAGGCCAATCATCATTACAAAATCCAATCTCGGTCCACCCACAATAAAGGACACGATATAATAAAGAGCACGCGGGTTTGATTTAAATGGTAATTTCAGTGAAAGTGAACGTGGTTGTTGATTAAAAGTGCCCACAATATCAAAAAGACAAACCACAGGCTGCTTTCTGACACGTAGTCAGTTTGTCGAGTACGAGGAGTACAGGATGAGAGATCACGTCTTTTTCTTTTTTTCGTGCCTTCCGTAAAAAGCTTCAAGATAAAAGTCTATCCGTTCATATTTTTCTCTTTTTTCATTCGCTGTTTTGCACGGGTTTTGGCTTTTATTACGTTTGCCGTCGGTTTCTAACTAAGAAAGAAAAAGTATGGTTTCATAACTTTTAATTGTTAAGGGCAAACGTTTGGCAGCTTGCACATGGGCCCACTGCCCTCCTGCGACCTCACATTACTGAACTATTTTTTTCCCCGGTGTGTTTCTTTTTTCCTTCTTTTACAATCTTTTACTATGTCCCAAGTAATTTGATGCAGGGTTCTAATTTTAAACATTATTATAACAATTATTATAATATAATATACAATATAAATAATATATATAAATAAACAATGAAGGGATATTGTTGTCGTCGGAGAAGTTCGACCGAGAAGTGGTTTCTTGGGAGACAGTTTTTGTGCCCTTGCTGAGAAACAACCGAATGCAAACATCTTATGACGTTACCCTTGTCGGAATCAACATCAACAAGAAACTTCTTAACACAAAAACAATTAAATATAACTATTTTATAATATGTAATATATTTTATTATATAGTATGAATTAAATTAATATGTACAACTCTCTCTCTCTCTCTCTCTCTCTCTCTCTCTCTCTCTCTCTTTGTATCAATTCATATCTTTATCATTACGTCTCTCCCTCATTCTCCCTCTCGATGTATTTATCTCTGGTTTTATTTTGCCCTTTTTTACCTGCTAACGTAACAATTTTTGTCGGGAAGTGCATCATAATCGCCCATCAGGTTCCGTATGTTTCTTACCGTAGATGATCTCATTTTATTGTTCTTGTTAATGTTTGTAGCTTCAGTCGTATGATAATTAGAATACATATAATATATATGTTGATTAATAATAATATAATATATATGCTATATTATTATTAATCATATGAAATTTAATATTTAATATTAAATTATTATGTTATTCTTAATTAATAATTGATTGATGAAACATTATAAGATTGATTAAATTATAATTAATGGGAAGAGGCACGTCCTTTCTTATAAATAATAATGAAGGGACATGTCTCTCCTATCCTCGCTCCAAATATAAATGAAAGAGAGATTGTTGCATTTGGAAAATAAATACAACATAGAGTGCTATTACATTTGCAGCTATCCTAAAACTTAACATGGTATCAAAGCCAGACTGCAAATGTAAGAGAGCAGTTTGTTGATGATGAATGTGTGACTGTCTCAGTAAAATGACCATATCTCACAAATCCACCGTTGGATTTTTCTAACTTGGGAATATGTTGGTGAAAAACTAATTTCAGAGAATCGCACCGAAGTGATTACAGAGAAATTCTTGGATTAAAAAGTTATGATGGAATGTGTACGGGTCTATGCGAAATTCCTGAAAGCGACGTTCATTAAAGAGATATTTTAATTTGTTATGATCGTGGTCAAGCATTAACAAAGAAGAATGTATTCAAGGAAGTATGTCTCTTTCTAGAAAGAAAGAATTAATTATACGTGTCACCGTTGTTGGAGCAATCAATTCATTTCATAAGAAGACATGAGAATTGTTCAACGATATAAGAGTAGGAATTGTACATTGTGGAGGGAGAATAATAACCAATGTTACATTTCCATTTGAACCATGCCTAGTGTGGGGAGATAACTCAAAGGGGAGATGTCTCTCAAATAATATGAGAAGGTGTTTTATGATTTAATGTATATGGACCTTCATTGAAGCAACTTGTGTCAAGGATGTTGATGCGCAGATAAGTATTTATTATCTTTGAATATTATATTTATCTACTCATTATAGTCTCTCTCTCTCATCTGTATTTCTATACGTACTATAAGAGCTATTTGCCTTGATCTTTTCTGGAGATGCTCTTGCAGGAAAAAGTAGGTTAGATTCCGAGGGAGTCTGACTCTTCAGAGGTAACTTTGGACGAGGAGCTAAAAGATTGATATCAGACTCAGAGGGAGTCTGACAATTCATCTTAAGCAATCTTGGATGATCAACATATTGATATCTGCTCAATGAGTTCTTCTCTATGAGAGAAGTTCGAGGTGAAATCACTTGTTTTCACCCTCTGCGTTGAGGCATGATGGATGTCATGTGTGTGAATCCATATTTTTAATGGGCATGCCCCTTATGTAAATCATGAGGAAGTGACGACTTCCAAATGATTATCACTTGTATTTGTAAGGTATATTGAAAGGTGACAATCTTACAATAACTTGACCTTCTATTATGATAGACATCGTGTGATGGCTGAAACAAATCACAATAGATGATTTCTTGCATGGTGGATTCAGTTCCTTAAACAGACCATTGACCTTGTATTGTGTTAGACATCTTGTAATGGCTGAAACAGATCATGATAGATGGCAACTTCTATTGTGATATACATCTTGTGATGGCTAAAATAGATCATGATAGATGACAACTTCTATTGTGATAGACATCTTGTGATGGTTGAAAGAGATCATGATATATGACAACTTCTATTGTGATAGACATCTTTTGATGGCTAAAACAAATCATGATAGATGGCATCCTCTATTGTGATAGACATCTTGTGATGGCTGGAACAGATCATGATAAATGACATCTTCTATTGTGATAGACATCTTGTGATGGTTAAAACATATCATAATATATGATGTGAATGTTCTTATGGTAAGTTCACATTACCTATTGGATATTTTTGAGTTATGGTGAGTATCATGAGACTTGATATTCTTGTTCAGACCATATCTCTAATATCATATTGAGGTGACATCTAAAATACTTTTGAGTTATGGTGAATATCACGAGACTTGATATTCTTGGTCAGACCATATCTCTGATATCATATTGAGGTGATATCTAAAATACTTTTGAGTTTGGTGAATATCATGAGACTTGATATTCTTGGTTAGACCATATCTCTAATATCATATTGAGGTGATATCTAGAATATTTTTTGAGTTATGGTGAATATCATGAGACTTGATATTCTTGGTCAGACCATATCTCTTGATATCACGATGAGGTGATAGCTTCTCTCTTAAAAGTAATGGGTCTTTTGTGAATTGTATTTTGATGAATTTTATCTTCCCTAATTAAGAGGGAGTGTTGATGTTTTGTGTAGCTATGGTAAGGGTCATAAGTGTTGACATGGGAGACCACTACACATTTTTTTGAATCATCTTCCCTAGCTAAGAGGGAGTGTTAATGTTTGTAGCTTCAGTCATATGATCATTAGAATATATATAATATATGTTGATTAATAATAATATAATATATATGTTATATTATTATTAATCATATGAAATTTAATATTTAATATTATATTATTCTTAATTAATAATTGATTGATGAAACATTATAAGATTGATTAAATTATAATTAATGGGAAGAGGCATGTCCTTTCTTATGAATAATAATGAAGGGACATGTCTCTCTTATCCTCATTCCCAATATAAATGAAAGAGAGATTGTTGCATTTGGAAAATACATACAACATAGAATGCTATTACATTTATAGCTATCCTAAAACTTAACAGTTCTTTACCGCATTTCACCATTGTTTGCGCTTTGCACTTTCGTTATTTTTACTTTTCCATCTAACCCTATTTTTCGGCTTACTAGAATATAATGCTAGCAAGTGAAAACGTGTGTTGGAATTGATTGTTTTTTATGTGATATTGAAATGGTTTTAGGTAGAGAAGACTGTAATCTAAATGAGTGCCTTAGAATGACACTACTTGAATCAGAATGGAAAACAAAGGCAAACATTGAAACTCGAAGATACAAATGGAAAAAACACCAAAGTCTAAAGACCTGATCAAAAGAAGAACATGTAGAACACTATTGAAGAATGAATTTTTTAACACCATTAAAGAATAACTGTTGGAACCTCCACTGAAATAGAATATGATCAGGTAGAGAAGACTGTAATTTGTATGAGTGCCCTCAAATGTCACTGCTTGAATCAGGATGACAAACAAAGGCAAACATCGAAACGCCAAAATACAGATGGAAAAAAACACCAAAGTCTGAAGAGTTGATCAAAAGATGAAAGGATGCAGGTACAAAATAGGAATGAAAGAAGTGTCCTTTTGGTAAATGAACCATCTCACCGAAATGCATAGGTACTATTAGGTCTTTTTCTTGCAGGCTCTTAATATAGTATGAATGCGTAAACCTTATACTTGCAACTTTTAACTCATGCAAGATAAAGCCTAATTGATGAGGACTAATTCCTCCTTCTACTTTGAGATACACAAGCTCAGGCGGGTGTACCTTCAAATAATTACTGATTCTTAGTATTTGTTATAGTGGATTAGGGATTTCACTTATTGGCTAATTTGTGTTTTACTGTATCAATTGGTAAAACACTTTGCAGATGATAATAATTAACTTAATACATAGCTTTACAAGCCAAATTATTATCATAACAATAAAAAGCATTAGTGAGACAAGGATTCTCATCCTTCTTCCTTTCAGAGTTCTTTTAACTCAGGAGGGTTAACCTAGTGATTCACTCTTTAAGGAATCAATAAATTGAATTGTATTCTCTAATACAAATACTTAAACATGTATATTCTTTGTAAATGAAAAGTGAATGATTAATTGCTTTAATTTTTTATGATGATTAACTGCTTGCCAAACCCTAAACCAGTGTCTAAATCTTGGGCAAAGAGTCAATATCAAATATAAATCCACAGTAAATTGATTAACAAAAATACATGCAGTTTAGATAGAATGCCTTACAGACTACATTTTCACTCCCACGCCCATGTATCAAATCCTTACACCAATGCTTAACTCTCTAGAATCACTTATAAGAATTACTCTTTCCTTGAAAGAAACCTACAAGTAATTGCAAAATCACCTTGTAACTGGTATGTCTAAGATGCCTTACAAATTAAACATACAAGAGCTCAAACAGAAATATAAAGAGACAACTAATGATATAGAACAGAAAATGTAATGTATATTATTAATATGTCACTGCTTCAATACATTCAAAAAGACTAAAAGCATAAAACTCAGACAAAATTGAGAAGTATGCTTAGCAGTTGTATATTTCACCATCCTTACAAATATGTTCTATCTTGCTATTTATAGTCTTAGCCATCTTGGAATCCTTAAAGACTAAGGATGCAACAAGCTTTGGATGGCTTAGACCTAACCCTAAAACATACTAGAAGACAAAAAACAATAAGACCTTAAGCGGTGGAAAGACAAATAGGGAAACAATCATATTTGATCTTCAAATCTTTGATAGCTGGCACCTTTGTCTATAGATATTCTGGATAGTCTCAAATATTTGTTGCGAGATCTAGTGATAGCCAATACAAGCTAACTTACACTAGTATTTCTAATGACTAACCTCTGTGTGCTCAGAGATCAAGTGCCAGGTGTCTTTTCACTCCTTGTCTAATATATCCAAGTCAGTTGTTGCAGGCTTCTTTTTCTTGGGCTTGGTGAGAAAATCCCATACTACAACTTCTACCTCTGTAGGAGAATTAAAGCTTGAATGCTTTGTAATTGTGCCTTTTTCCTTTCCCATCTGGCATTTGTAATGCTTTTGACATCTGTAACAAACAAGTATTAAAGTCTGTTTTAAAGTTTGTTTCAACTTTGAATGCCTCATCTAAGGTTTTATTAAACCTTTCCATATCTAATTCACCACTGTCTAAAATAAATGCCTCTTTATTAGGCAGTAATGCATCAAATTCACCTCTCCATACATCTATTGTCTTAATCTCATCATTATCTCCCTTTATTGGAGGAATAAACTTATTGTATCCTGAGCCAAACATGTTGACCCTAGCCTCAATCTGATTTGCCTTTCCCTTAAAGAAAGACAAGGTAACCCCAATTTGCTCAATTTCCTCACCCACTTGTGTCACAATCTCAGGGAGATCTTCCCTAAGTGGTTGTAGGGCTGCTAACCTTTCAAACAAATTAGTCAGGTTACTGACCATGTTCCAAAATAAGGGTTCAAAGTTAAAGCATAATTATTTACCTCTGTTTGCAAGCCAGACAATTTTTTTTAAGCATTGTATACTAGATCAACTTTTTCCTTTAGAACATTGATCCTATGCTAGGTATGTGCAGGATCATGGTATACCAAGCTATGGCCTTAAGTGGCAATGATAAATCAGAAAATTAGGGTTAGTCAACTTGAAGTAAAAAGTTGGACATCTTATCAACCTTATGTGAAAAAGTTGTAAGAATAGAATATGTAGGAAATTGAATGTAGTTTCTAAACTACTAGCCCTTTTCTGAAAAAAAAAAAAATCTAATTGTTGAAAAATTTAGATTTCAATGCAGCTGTATGAAAATTTTAGGAAAAAGATAAAAAGTACATGTATGTCTGACCACCTTAATCACAATCAAATGATGATATATTTTCACAAGATTCTAGATATAAGTAGTAGACTCATGCTCGGATGTGACGCATATTTTTGTGTAATTTTTTATCAAATAATTAATTAATTATGAATTTTCTACTACAAATTTTTCAGAATAATAAAACTCCCGTGTCTGACCACCTTAACTAATTCTAAACTTTACAAAAAAATTAAATTAAATTTTCTTATAGTAGGTGAAGCATAGAATGTGACTCATGTTTCAGATTTCAAAAAGGTTAAACCGTTTGAAAGTTATTGTTGGTTTTCAATCAGTCTGTCAATTGGAACTTTAGACGTAACTCAAATAGAAAATAAGTAACAAATACTTATTGAAATTGAAATTCGACAGCAATTATATTGATGGAAACCTGATAATCTCTTTAAGAAACCCTTTTTGTTTCATCAATTTCGGGTGACGAAAAAGGTCATCAGCTACATCACCGAAGTCTGGTTCGGTCAGAGGAAATATGATAAACACATTTTTTGAGTTGACCATCCACGTTTGGCATTGCAAAGCCCAAACCCAAGGCAAATACCAAGGCTAATCAGATATGAGATAATATCGGACATGAGATATTATCGGATATGAGATACTAAATCAGATATGAGATATTAAATCGGATATGAGATATTATCGGATATCTCCCACCAAAATTTTGCTTTCCATTTGAAATTTCAACATTTTCAATATTCATTTTAGTTTCTTAGTTTTTTTTATAGATTTCATATTTTATAATATTAATATTATACAAATACTAAATGATAATAGCATTAGTATTTATTTATATTAGTATTGTATAATAATAGTATTATATTAATATTAGTATAATATTTAGTAATATTAGTATTAATATAATATTATTATTTATATTAATATTATATTATGTATATTTATATTATATTATATAAATTAGTATTATATTACTATTGTATAAAAGTATAATATTAGTATTATATTTATTATTATTTATATTATAATAATAATACCTAGGAGAGAGAGAGAGAGAGAGAGAGAGAGAGAGAGAGAGACATTAGGAAGCCTAAGATTACATCTTAGGGGATGTAAGGTGTCTTAGGGGGTTGTAGGACCCATTAATGACTTCTACAACTCCTTATGAACCCTTACAACCCCTTTAGAAGCCTAAGAGTACATCTTAGGGGTCATAAGGTGTCTTAATGGGTCTTAGGACCCATTAATGGGTCTTAGGACCCATTAATGGGTCCTACGACCTGTGAATGGGTCCTACAACCCCTTATAACACCTTACAACCTATTAGGAAGCCTAAGAGTACTTCTTAGTGGTCGTAAGGTGTCTTAAGGGGTCTTAGGACCCATTAATGGGTCTTACTACCCCTTATGACACCTTACAAACCATTAGAAAGCTTAAGTGTACATCTTAGGGGTCGTAAGGTGTCTTAAGGGGTCCTAGCATCCATTAATGGCTCCTACGAACCCTTATGACACCTTACAACCCATTAGGAAGCCTAAGACTACATCTTAGGGGTCGTAAGGGGTCTTATGGTGTTCTAAGACACTATAATATGACCTATGACCCATTGAGATCCATTAACATGTGCTAGTAACCCTAATATGTATTGTTAGGGTTCCTAAGGGGTCGTAAGGTGTCTTAAGGGGTCCTAGGACCCATTAATGGGTCCTACGACTCCTTATGACACCTTACAACCCATTAGAAAGCCTAAGAGTACTTCTTAGGGGTCATAAAGTATCTTAAGGGGTCTTAACATCCATTAATGGCTCCTAAGACATTGTAATATGTCCTATGACCCGTTAAGACCCATTAATGTGTACTAGGAACCCTAATATGTATTCTTAGGGTTCCTAAGGGGTTGTAAGGTGTCTTAAGGGGTCCTAGGACCCATTAATGGGTCCTACGATGCCTTATGACACCTTATGACCCATTAGGAAGCCTAAGAGTACATCTTTGGGGTTGTAAGGTGTCTGAAGGTGTTGTAGGACCCATTAATGACTCCTACGACTCTTTATGAACCCTTACAACCCCTTAGGAAGCCTAAGAGTACATCTTAGGGGTCGTAAGTTGTTTTAATAGGTCCTAGGACCCATTAATGTGTCATACGACCCCTTATGACACCTTACAGCCCATTAGGAAGTCTAAGAGTACATCCTAGGGGTGGTAAGGTGTCTGAGGACCAATTATTGGCTCCTACGACCCCTTATGACACGTTATGACCTATAAGGAAGCCTATGAGTACATCTTAGGGGTTGTAAGGTCTCTTAAGGGGTCCCAGGACCCATTAAGGGGTCATACGACCCCTTATGACACCTTATGACCTATTATAAATCCTAAGAGTACATCTTAGGGGTCGTAATGCTTCTTAAGGTGTCATAGGACCCAGTAATGGTCCTATGACCTCTTATGACACCTTACGACCCATTACAAAGCCTAAGAGTACATCATAGGGGTCGTAAGGTGTCTTAAGGGGTCCTAGCATTCATTAATGGCTCCTACAAACCCTTATGATACCTTACGACCCATTAGGAAGGCTAAGAGTACATCTTAGGGGTTTTAAGGGGTCTTATGGTGTGCTAAAACACATTAATATGTCCTATGACCCCTTGAGAACCATTAATGTGTACTAGGAACCCTAAGATATATTCTTAGGGTTCCTAATGGGTTGTAAGGTCTCTTAAGGGGTCCTAGGACCCATTAATGGTCCTACAACCCCTTATGACACCTTACCACCCATTAGGAAGCCTAAGAGTACATCTTAGGGGTCGTAAGGTGTCTTAAGGGGTCATAGGACCCATTAATGGGTCCTACGACCCCTTATGACACCTTAAGACCCATTAGAAAGCCTAAGAGTACATCTTAGGGGTATTAAGGTGTCTTAAGGAATCCTAGGACCCATTAATGGGTCCTACGAACCCTTATGACACCTTACGACCCTAGAGAGAGAGAGACCTATTAGGAAGCCTAAGATTACATCTTAGGGGACGTAAGGTGTCTTATGGGATCGTATGACCCATTAATGATTCTTATGACTCCTTATGAACCCTTACAACCCCTTAGGAAGCCTAAGAGTACATATTAGGGGTCGTAAGGTGTCTTAAGGGGTCCTAGGACCTATTAATGGGTCCTATGATCTATGAATGGGTCCTACAACCCCTTATGACCCCTTATGACCCATTAGGAAGCCTAAAAGTACATCTTAGTGGTTGTAAGGTGTTTTAATGGGTCCTACTACCCATTAATCGGTCCTACTACCCCTTATGACACCTTTAAAACCATTAGAAATCCTAAGAGGACATCGTAGGGGTCGTAAGGGGTCCTAGCATGCATTAATGGCACCTACGAACCCTTATGACACCTTACGACCCATTAGGAAGCCTAAGAGTATATCTTAGGGGTCTTATGGTGTCCTAAGACACTATAATATGTCCTATGACCCCTTGAGATCCATTAATGTGTACAAGTAACCCTAAGATATCTTCTTAGAGTTCCTAAGGGGTCATAAGGTGTCTTAAGGGGTCCTAGGATGCATTACTGGGTCATCCAATCCCTTATGACACCTTACGACCCATTATAAATCCTAAGAGTACTTATTAGGGGTTGTAAGGTGTCTTAAGGGGCCTTAACATCCATTAATGGCTCCTAAGATACACTAATATGTCCTATGACCCGTTGAGACCCATTAATGTGTACTAGGAACCCTAAGATGTATTCTTAGGGTTCCTAAGGGGTCGTAAGGTGTCTTAAGGGGTCGTAGGACCCATTAATGGGTCCTAGGACCCCTTATGACACCTTACAACCCCTTAGGAAGCCTAATAGTACATATTAGGGGTCATAAGGTGTTTTAACGGGTCCTAGAACCCATTAATGGGTCCTACGACCCCTTATGACACCTTACAGCTCATTAGGAAGCCTAAGAGTATATCTTAGGGGTCGTAAGGTGTCTTAGGACCAATTAATGGCTCCTACGACCCTCTATGACACCTTACGACCCATTAGGAAGCATAAGAGTACAACTTAGGGGTCGTAAGGTCTCTTAAGGGGTCCTACGACCCCTTATGACACCTTATGACCCATTAGAAAGCCTAAGAGTACATCTTGGCGGTCATAATGTTTTTTAAGGGGTCTTAGGACCCATTAATGGTCCTACGACCCCTTATGACACCTTACGACCCATTAGAAATCCTAAGAGTACATCATAGAGGTCATAAGGTGTCTTAAGGGGTCCTAGCATCCATTAATGGCTCCTACAAACCCTTATGACACCTTATGACCCATTAGGAAGCCTAAGAGTACATCTTAGGGGTTGTAAGGGCTCTTTTGGGGTCCGAAGACATAGTATTATGTCCTATGACCCCTTGAGATCCATTAATGTGTACTAGGAACCCTAAGATGTATTCTTAGGGTTCCTAAGGGGTTGTAAGGTTTATTAATGGGTCGTACCACCCCTTATGACACCTTACAACCCATTAGAAATCATAAGAGTACATCTTAGGGGTCATAAGGTGTCTTAAGGGGTCCTAGCATCCATTAATGGATCCTAAGACACGGTAATATATCCTATAACCCCTTGAGACCCATTAATGTATACTAGGAACCATAAGATGTATTCTTAGGGTTTCTAAGGGGTGGTAGGGTGTCTTAAGGTGTCCTAAGACCCATTAATGGGTCCTACGAGTGCTTATGACACCTTACGACCCATTAGGAAGCCTAAGAGTACATCTTAGGGGTTGTATGACCCATTAATGACTCCCAAAACTTCTTATGAAGCCTTATAACCCCTTAGGAAGCCTAAGAGTACATATTAGGGGTCATAAGGTGTCTTAAGGGGTCGAAGGACCATTAATGGGTCCTACAACCCATTATGACACCTTACCACCCATTAGGAAGCCTAAGAGTACATCTTAGGTGTCGTAAGGTGTTATAAGGGGTCTTACGACCCATTAATAGGTCCTACAACCCCTTATGACACCTTACGATCCATTAGAAATCCTAAGTGTACATATTGGGAGTCATAAGGTGTCTTAAGGGGTCCTAGGACCCATTAATGGGTCCTACGACCCCTTATGATACTTTACGACCCATTAGAAAGCCTAAGAGTACTTCTTAGATGTTGTAAGGTGTCTTACGACCCATTAATAGGTCCTACAACCACTTATGAGACCTTACAACCCATTAGGAAGCCTACGAGTACATATTAGGGGTTGTAAGGGGTCTTATGGTGTCCTAAGACACAGTAATATGTCCTATGACCCCTTGAGACCCATTAATGTGTACTTGGAACCCTAAGATGTATTCTTATGGTTCCTAAGGGGTCGTAAGGTGTCTTAATGGGTTCTACAACCCCTTATGACACCTTATGACCCATTAGAAATCCTAAGAGTACATCTTAGGGGTTGTAAGTTGTCTTAAGGGGTCCTAATATCCATTAACAGCTCCTAAGACACAGTAATATGCCCTATGATCCCTTGAGAGCCAGTAATATGTAATAGGAACCCTAAGATGTATTCTTAGGGTTCCTAAGGGGTCGTAAGGTGTCTTAAGGGGCCCTAGGACCCATTAATGGTCCTACAACCCCTTATGACACCTTACGACCCATTAGGAAGCCTAAGAGTAAATCTTAGGGGTGGTAAGGTGTCTTAAGGGGTCGTAGGACCCATTAATGGGTCCTACGACCCTTTATGACACCTCAGGACCCATTAGAAATCCTAAGAGTACATCTTAGGGGTCTTAAGGTGTCTTAAGGAATTCTAGGACCCATTAATGGGTCCTACGAACCCTTATGACACCTTACGACCCTAGAGAGAGAGAGAGAGAGATGTTGGAATAGTCCAAAGGGATAACTGAGAGGGGGTGAACCAGTTATCAGCTAGTTAAATTCTTTTTCTCTTATTAAGTGCAGAGTATCATTAAGCATATACACAATAAGATAACACAAAATAGAACACCACAATTTTGGTTACGGGGAAACCTAATTAGGTAAAAACCCCGGTGGGAATTAGCACCCACAAAGAATTGTACTTGAGTATAATAATCCATGTTAGAAGATCTTACAACCCTATTAGGAGTTGATCTTTACAATGCAATAAGTACAGTGACCTAGTTAAGGGTCAGGCCCTGTTAGGAGTCTTTTACAAATAACCCTGTTAGGGGTGAGGACTCACTGTCCAAAAACACATTGCTAAAGTGATGAAGGCTTCAACCTTCAGTAAAATAGACATACACTATATCTGATAATGAACTATTTGAGAAGACATGCTGTCTTGATCAGTTCCAATGAATTGTATACACTCTCTTCTTCTTCACATAGATCTTTAATTGATGAATGAAATGGCTTTACTGTTCCAAAATAATCAGCATTCTGTTCTATTCTTTTTCTTTCTCTTTTATTATCATTCACACTTGGTGATCTTCAAATGAAATACTATAAGTATCTTCTCCAAAAGATATGGTCTTTGTCGCATGTAGGAATCCATCTTGTCAGCTAAACAAAGGATGCAACATAATTATAATCACGCAACTCGAAACAAATAGACGCATCGTTTCACAGAGTCAGCTCCACCAAAATTACCCAAATGTCATACTTCGGTTGAAACATGATTAGTGCCTTTGGTTAATTAACTTAGACTCATAACTAAACATGAATCTGAGCACGCATATCCCATGGATAGACACAACTGAATAATCAATAAAATTACTGTTGGCTTTCTAAAAATAATCCTCTGAAACTGTGGCTGGTAAACAGAGTAACATAACTCAACTATTACTGAATATCTGAATCTGTGTGTATGAACATGGTATAGTAACTATGTCTGAAACATAAAAATAATCGTGCAAGGCTTCCACATATCCATACTGAAAAGTGGATACAGTTCACTGTTGTATACTATATGTTGTCATCAATGACAAACATACAGTCAACTATTTGTACAAAGGAAAATCTCCAACAATCTCCCCCTTTTACATTGATGGAAACATATGATTAAAAACACCATCAATCCAATAGTGTCTTATTTCTTTTTGCAATCTTCTCAATATCCTCATCAAAGGTTCCTCTTTACTGATGCATCTCCTTTGACTATGTTTTTATTTTCATGAATATATACTCCCCCAGAGTATATGCCCCCCCTTACTATATACTCCCCCTTTGACATCAATGACAAAGGATGCCAAATACAGATAAGCACATGTACTACTCCAGAAGTAGAGTAGTCAACCACTCATCAGCCACAAAGGACTGATACATTTTCTGTGAGTTCTAATCAGACTTAGGAAAGGGAATTACTCCCATCTTCTTCCTGAGATACTCAAAAGTGGCTTTTGATAATGGTTTCATAAATATATCTTCCAAATGATCTTTAGTGCTCACATAATTCAACTTCACTTCTCTTTCTGCAACTTTTTCTCTTAGAAAATGATATTTTATTTCTATGTGTTTTATCTTTGCGTGCATCAGAGGGTTCTTTTACATTTTAATGGTGTTGGTGTTGTCACAATGGATGATAATGGGATAATCATTCTGAATTCCAAAGTCTTTAATTATATGTTTGATCCATACCATTGTTGAAAAGTTCAATGTGGCTGCTACATACTCAGCTTCTGCTGTTGACTGAGAAATACAATTCTGCTTCTTTCTTGTCCAAGTAACCAACCTGTCTCCAAGAAATACTGCTCCTCCTGAGGTACTCTTTCTGTCATCAACGCAACCTGCCCAATCTACATCTATGTATACATGAAGTTCTACATTTTCTGAATTAGGATATCATAAACCATAGTCTATAGTTCCCTTTAGATATATGAATATTCTTTTTATTTCCATTAGGTGATTCTATTTAGGTTCATCTGCAAATCTCCCAACAATGCCAACTGCATTAGATATATCTGGTCTAGATTGAGTGAGATATATGAGTTTTCCTATCATGGATTTGTAAAGTGTTTTGTCAATTGTTGTGGAGTCATCATTTTTAGAAAGCTTACTTCCTATTATCATGAGAGTGCTTACTGGCTTGCAAACTTCCATTTTGAATGTCTTCAATATCTCCTTCACATATTTAGACTGATTTATGAATATACCTCTGTCTCTCTGCTTTACATTTAATCCCAAAAAGTATTTTATAGGTCCAATCATTCTCATTTCAAATTCACTTTGCATCTCTTTGGTAAATTTTGCACTAAGCTTGTCGTTGCCTCCAAAGATAATGTCATCAACAAAGATAGCAACAAGTAGTAATCATTCAAGTGTCTCTCTGATGAATAAGTTGCAATCTTCTGCTCCCTTTTTGAATCCAATCTTTAATAAGTAGCCATCTAGTCTCTCATACCATGCTCTTGGGGTATGTTTAAGTCCATAGAGGGCTTTCTTTAGTTTTCATACCATGTCTGGATTGTCTGAAAGTTTGAATCCTTCAGTTTCTCTATGTAGACTTCTTCCTTCAAGTCACTATTTAGGAAAGCTGACTTGACATCCATCTGATATACTTTGAAGTTTTTGAATGTTGCATAAGCTAAAAACAACTTTATAGCTTCCAGTCTTCTCACAAGGGCAAATGTATCAGAATAGTCAATTCCTTCTCTTTGCGCATATCCTTTACATACCAATCTTGATTTATTTCAAATTACTGTACCATCTTCATTCATTTTGTTTCTGAATATCCACTTAGTTCCAATTACGTTCTTGTCACAAGGTATAGGGACTGATTCCCATGTGTCATTCTTAATTATTTGATCTAATTCTCCTTGCATTGCAGTTTTCCAATCTGAATAATTACACACATCTTCAACACTTAAGGGTTCAATTTGTGAAAGTAAACATACCTCTTCATCAATGGTTGAACCTTTTTCTCTGGATCTTGTCAAAAATTTACTGCTCTGATCTCCAATGATATCTTCTTTTGAATGGTATTTGGATGTATATTTTGATATTTTAGGTGTGACACTCTCATCTGTCATCTGTGATTCTTCTTGACTTGGTTCAGGGTTATTGCATGATACATCAATGCAGTCAAACATTTCTTCTATAACTGTTTCTTTATTGATAGGTCTAGGTTCATCTTCAATCATAGGTGCATATTCATAATATCTTTCTTGAATCATGAACTTCTCATCAATCTTCACATGTGCACTTTCAATGATTTTCTTCAACCTTAAATTAAAACATCTATAAGCTTTTCTCTTAGTAGAGTAACCAAGAAAAATACCTTCATCACTTCTAGCATCAAATTTTCCAACACCATCATCTCTTTTTATGTAGCACTTGCTTCTAAAGATTCTGAAGTATTTTACTGTAGGTACATTACCAAACCAAAGTTCATAAGGTGTTTTGTTTGTGCCTGGTCTTAGTTGAATTCTGTTGATAGTATAGACTGTTGTATTGACTACTTCTCTCCAATAGGTGTGTGAAACTTTCCCTTCAATCATGATACTGCACGTTGTGTCAAGTATTATCGTGTTCCTCCTCTCTGCAATTCCATTTTGTTAAGGGGTTCTGGGTGCACTTAGTTGTCTTTTGGTCCAATGTTCTTCGTAGTACTCAAGAAACTTGTCAGAGGTGAATTCTCCTCCTCTATCAGATCTCAGACATTTTATCTTTAATTTGACTCATTTTCAACTTTAGCTTTGAATATTTTGAACTTCTCAAAAGCTTTAGATTTTTCTTTCAAGAATGCAACCCACATCATTCTGGAGAAATCATCAACAAACAAAATGAAATACCTTTCACCATAGTATGATCTTGTTTGAGTAGGTCCACATAAGTCTGTATGCACTCGATCTAATTTTTTCTCTACAGAGTTCTATTTGCTTCTAAATGAGATCCTCACATGCTTTCCCATCACACATTCCCTGCACATAGTATCATCTGGTCTTGCAATACTAGGAAGGTCTCTTACTGCCTTTACATTGCTTATCTTTACTATGTTGTCAAAATTGATATGACAAAGTTTTTTGTTCCATGCCCAACTAGCATCCACTTTGGCAACAAAACAACTTACTTCGGAGTTAAGCTTAAAGACATTACCTTTGGTCTTTGAACCTGATGCAATCATGTCTCCTTCTTTTCTATTAATAATGCACTTGTTGTTTTTGAATTCTAACTGATATCTTTTATCAAGCAACTATCCAACACTCAATAGGTTATGATGTAGACCATCAACATATAGAACATCATCTATCTTGTTCTTCCCATCTAAGGTGATAGATCCTCTACCTATGATAGGTTTGAGAGTGTTATCTCCAAATCTAACCATGCCACCTTTGTACTTACCTAGATGTACAAATCTTTCTTTGTCTCCTGTCATGTGATGTGAACACCTGTTGTCTATGATCCAGTATGTTCTGATGTCTTCTTGTGAAACTAAAGCCAATTCTTGTGTTTTCATTTCATCTTCAATTTCTATTGTTTCAATCATTTTTCCATTATCTTTAATTTCAATGAATCCAATTTCATCTTCCCCTGAATCATCATCAGTCACACCATCTTCAACATGATAGCACTCCTTAGTATATTTGGGTTTGTAATCTGATTAGAACTTCTTGACTCTTGTAGGACACTTGGATGCAAAGTGACCAAATTTGTTGCATGAAAAGCATTTGAATGGTAACTGTCCTTCATATTTTCCTTTACCTTTCCTTTCTTTCTTAGCAATCATGGAAATGATTTCTTCTAGTTCTGTATCAACTTATTCTTTCTCAATATTACTAGAGATGCTCAAGTATTTCTTACCATGGACTGAGGCTTTGAAGGCTATTTCTATTTTAGGTTCTGTCTTCAGTCTTGATATCTCAAATGTAGATATTTTGCTGATCAAGGTTTCTCTTTTGAAGTCCTTTGAGAATTGTATGGTTTCATCCAAGGTTTGTCCCTGATATGAGCACTTAGTCTCACAAACCGTAGAAGAGCATCTGCAAGCATACAAAGATGCTATGAACTAAGACCGAATCCAACATCAAGACATTATGACCTGGATGTTCCTTTTGTCCCTAGGATAAAATGATTTGAAGTGGTACCTCAATCTTCCCGCCAACTCCATCAATAGTTGGCAGGACATGGAAGACGCTTTCCTAGCTTCCTTTCGTGTACACATGGACCCGACTTGGTCCCACAGCCAGTTCATTTCCATCAGGAAGGAACCAAATAAACCCCTCACAACATTCAATCACCGGCTCCAGTGCGCCTTGAATCGCTGTACGGGCCCCTTCATCCCATCCGCGGAAGTGACCATACAAACCTATCTTAATGCAATGGATCCCTTCGTTTCCACTCTCCTTTGGAGAACTACCGTCCCGGGCGATCGAGATACTTAGGTAAAAGTCTACAACCTAGCCTTAGAGCTGTCTCGTGGCGTCAACAAATCCCTAGGTGAGATTGGGCAGAGGATGTCATTTAACATGATCCCCGACGAAACTCCTTATGCCGAGGGATATAACCCCAATTTGTCAATGGGTACCCCCGCGATGGACATGACTCCCCCGCCACTGCCAATAGACTAGCAGGCCCAGTATGTATATCCATCGCAAACTCAGACAATACTGGGTCTGGAATCTTTCCCTTGGAACCAGCCGTAACAGACACAATAACCACAGACACAACAATCCGGAGTGCCCTTCTTTCAGTCGTCCGCGGCTAGAGGACTGCTGCCCTCGACTCTGGCAAACGCTACTGCCTTCCCAGGGAACCAATAAAAATAACTGTCACATTGTGATGCCAACACTCAGTTGACCGCCAAGGTTGAATCCCTCCGATGAATGATGTCTACCCTAACTGAAGACATGGTTCAACTAAAGGCGGGATCCTACGCACCCTTGAATTCCAATTCCTAGAGAGGGAATATTTTCTCCAACCAATGAAACAACAATGTCGGGGGAAGAAATTTCAATAATGGGCCTCAACCCAACCAACATCAATGGAACAACAACGCAAACAATGGAGGTTCGCCTCTAAACCAAAATGCCAATCATAATGGTGCTGGACCATCCCATTTCATGCCAGTCGCAGACTTCCAGCCCATGACCAATTGGTGTAGATTGCATGACACAGGCTCCCACAACAAGGTAAACTGTGCCACACTGGAGAAGGTCATCATGATTTCCCAGTTGGACAGGCAACAATCATCTGATCCTACTCCCCCAAAACCTCCTGTGCAAGAGCCAACTCACGGTGCATTCACCTGCGAGACCGTCTTCTTTGGATCCCCCAGAGAAGATGAAGAAGAATCCGAACTGCAAGGATTCTTTGATGAGTTGATTCTGGCCTTTGAGGCCAATTCCTTCACCAACCCACGAGCTCCTTACAACACTCGGAGCCAGGCTAGTAAAGGACCAGTTTACATGCCAACACCTCCTGCGCACACTCCTCCTTGGGATAATGCAACTGACCGGCCTGTCCCTCTAAAAGGTTCTAGTTCTAACCAAGCCAAGGACCTAGCCGAGGGAAGCCACCAATTCCTGGGAGGAAGGTTTGACATCACGAAGGCATTAGAACAAACCACCACCTCCATGACCTTGATGGAGGTTTTGATAAACTATCCCGAGCAGAAGAAGTCTTTTCTGAAACTCTTGGGAAACTTGGAAGCTGTCAGTCGCCCGCCCAAGACTGTCTCTTTTGAGGACGCCAACACGGCCATCTTCCAGGGAAATGATGAAGATCCTCCATTCCTACTAGGCCTGAACATACAAGGCAAAAGCATACACAACTGCCTAGTAGATTCCGGAGCTTCGAGCAACATCATGCCCTTATCTATATGCCAGAAGCTCAGATTCTGACCCACCCCATCTAATGGTGCAGTAATCCAGTTGGATAAAACTACTGTGAAAATGGTGAGTGAATTGAAGAATGTCCAGATACAGCTCATCCAGGACCCCAGAATAGCTAGCATAATCGATATTCAAGTGGTGGACATCCCAGAGACTTATGGGATGTTATTAAGTCAGAATTGGTCTAAGTCCCTGAACGGATACTTTTCGACTGACTTCTCCCACTTATGTCTCCCTTGGGAAGGAGAATCAAACAAGATCCAGGTTGAAAGTGAGCCTAGATGAAGCAGGCCCTTACCAAAGTCGGGAGGGTTAATGGGGTCTTATTCTCAGAGACTTCCCCCAGGGTGTACCAACCTCTTGAAATCTTAATGTTCAATTTCACCTCAGAAGAGGATCCCATAGTTTTGTAGGGAACCCAAGACCCAGAAGAAAAGTTGAGGGTTGAGGTTAACTCTCAGGGTGCCATAGCGACCCCCACTACACTCTTTTCTAGAACTTGGTGCCAGGTACATTATCAGAAGCATTCAGAGCTAGAGTGTGAGGCTTGTCTTTTCATCGCTACCCAACACATTGACGCCCTCCAAAACAAAGAGCATGAACATGATTCCCCGGAGCCCAGTATCCCTACTGGAAGCACTTCTTCAGTGCCATTTCTCTAGGGATCTCAACCCCAAACTCCTCCGGAGGTAGACCTCACCCACACACCATCAGCGTGGGAGGAAACTCCTAAGTCTCCCAAAAATAATCCAAAGACTGCTCCATCTCCCCAGCTCCAGATGACAAGTGATGATTTGTGGACCCTTAAGTTCGATGGGTCCTGATCCAAACAAGGCTGTGGGCCAGAGTAGAATTAATCAACCCACAAGGGAAATCCTTCCTCCTGTCCTACAGGCTACAGTTCAACTGCACAAACAACATCACGGAGTACGAGGCCTTGGTCCTTGGACTCCTATTTGCATTAAGGAAAGGAATCACTCACCTCTGGGCCTTGGGTGATTCAGATTTGATTTTCAGACAAGTCCAGAGTCAGTACACGTGTCATGATAAGAGGCTGGCTGTATACCGCAATTGGGCATGGAGCCTTATTGAAGATTTCAATGCCTTCAGCATTGATCTTATTCCCCGGTGATGGAACTATGTCCTAGATGCCCTTGCTATTTATGCTAGCACACTTGAGCCCATGGTCGGCTCACGACTCCAAGGATTTTCCGTTGAGATGATCCCCACCCCGTCCATTCCAGATAATGTCACCCACTTTTAGGTTTTTGAGGACGATCAACATATCCTGGCCTTCATGGCCAATGTTGGTGTTTTTGAAGACTAGATAGTGGAGGAACAAGACCACGATGACACTGGACAGGATGATGAAGATGATGGGATCATGGACCTACCTACCAACACCATCCCGAAGGGGATGGTCGTGCTTGAATGAATCTTCGACTCAGACCCCAGGGGTCAGGAAAAGATATCATCCTCCTCTGAGGGAGAAAAATTTGAGAAAGTGAACATCGGTTAGCCCGGTGAAGAAAAGATGATACACATTGGTACCTCCTTCTCTCCTAAGGAGAAGGAGAAGATTCTTGTAGTTCTCTAAGAATACATAGACGTGATCACGTGGGGGTATGAGGATTTGAAAACATATGACACATCCATTATGACTCATACCATCCCACTAAAACCTGATGCTAAGCCTTTTTGAAAAAAGCAATGACCAGTCAACCTGCTGATTGAGCCTCTGATTTGTCAAGAGGTGAAAAAACTACTGTCAGCCTAGATAATATTTCTAATCTGACATACTACATGGGTTCCCAACTTAGTCCCTATGAGAAAGAAGAGCGATGAAATTCACCTTTGCGTGGATTTCCAAAATTTGAATAGAGCCTATAAGAAATATAATCATCCTCTCCCCTCGTTGGATGAGGTGTTGCAGATAGTGAATGGATCCCAAATGATGTCTTTCTTGGATGGATACTTCGGCTATAACCAAGTCATGGTTAAGTATGAAGACAGAGACAAAATGGTGTTCACCACCAAGTGGGGGACGTTTGCATATCAGAGGATGCCCTTTGGCTTGATTAACATAGGGGCCACTTTTCAGAATGCCATAGACATTGCATTCGAAGGCCTTGTGAACCAGTGCATAATCATCTACGTGGATGATTTGACTATCTTTTTCTAGGACAGGCATGACCATTTCGTCCACCTCACCCAGATCTGCGAGAGATGTCGCCAGTACAGAATATTCCTCAACCCCAAGAAGTGCATATTCAAGGTCACTAAAGGGAAGTTGCTCGGGCATATCATCTCCAAGAAGGGTATATCCATTGACCTAGAGAGAGTTGAAGCACTGCTCAACCTGCAAATGCCCGGAAGCAAGAAAGAGATGCGATCTTTCTTTGGAAAGATCAACTTTGTTCGGCGGTTCATCACTGGATTCACCGAAATCATGAAACCACTCAATGAGATGATGAAGAAAGACACCAAAATTGAGTGGAGTCCTGAAGCAAAGTGGGCATTTTCCCAGATTAAATAGACAATAATGGAGGCACCGGTCCTGGCTAGTCTAGAATACTCCCTCCCGTTTTACATTTACTCCTTTGCTTCGCCGCATTCCACCACGGTAGTATTGACCCAAAAGGTCGAAGGGGAAGAACGACCAATAGATTTTATGAGCTCCCCCTTTAAGAATGCCAAAGTCTAGTATTCATCATTGGAAAAGTAGGCTTTTGCTCTTGTTCGCGCCGTGAAGAAATTCTAGCATTACATTCTCCGGAGCAAGGTGCATGCTATCATCCTGGAGCAAGGTGCATGCTATCATCCCGGACCAAGCTATAAAATCTCTGCTGATGCAGAGTGAATTGGGTGAAAGATGGGGGAAATGGATGGCCATCCTCTAGGAATATGATTTAGAAATGCAACCCATGAAGATAGTCCGAGGCCAGGGACTAAGTCAAGCGATGGTGGAAGAGACTCCCCACATAGAATGTCAAACATATACAGTGGAGTCTATCAATCGAGACCTGTGGTACACCGATTTGGTGTACTTATTGTTAAATAACAGATGTCCGGAGGGGTTGCCTCCCAACAAACATCGTGCCTTGCAGATGAAAAGCGCCCATTTTATGATAAAAAACTCCACGCTTTACCACAGAAATTATGAAGGGGTGTACCTTCCGTGCATCGACAGGGACCAAGCTACGAAAATGATTGAAGAATTCCACGGGTAGTTTGGGACCAGGCATGGCTCAGCCGACACCACTGCCCATCAAATCCTTCAGGCTGAATACTATTGGCCCTGCATATTTAAAGAGGTCTACACTCACGTCCTGAAGTGCCATACTTGCCAAATCGTGGCACATCGTGAGCGTAACCCGGCTATGGCTTTGTAGTCGGTGTTCAAAGCCAGACCTTTTGCCCAATGGGCATTTGAATTTATTAGGGAAATCAACCCCAACTTGTCTGCCAACCACCGATACATCCTAACTGCAACTGATTACTGCACCTGGTGGTCTGAAGCCATACCTTGAAAAAACAACATGGCAGACGTGGTTATCAAATTCCTAGAAAAAAACATCATCACGAGATTCAGAATGCCCTTCACTATAGTATGTGACAATGTTCCAGCATTTTCTTCAGCACAACTACTCGAATGGACCTATGACAAGAAGATCACTCTGAAGTTCTCTAGAAACTATTATCCCCAGGGGAATGGTGTTGTTGAATCAACAAACAAAAATTTGCTTGAAGTGATCAAACACCTGTTAGAACATAATCCCTGGGATTGGCACCAAAAGCTGAGATTTGCCCTATGGGCGGATCACATTCAAATTAAGGCCGCACTGGGAACATCCCCATTCCATCTGGTTTATGGCCAGAATTTAGTGTTCCCGATTAACTTACAAATCCCAGTTTTACAATTCATGCAGTAATTTAGCAACCGGGATAATATTGTGGAGGTTCATCTCTTGAATCTAGTGCGAATGGAAGAACAACGAGACGCAACCCTTGAAAATTTTGTGCATCACCAAGTAGTGGTAAAATGATGGTTTGACTGGCGAGCCTAATACAAGGCCTTTCAGATTTTGGACTTGGTCCTTTTGTGGGATAAAGCCCGAGAAAAGAAAGGAAAGAACACTAAATTCCAACGGCTCTGGCTTGGACCATACTTGATCTCAGAGATCTGTGGGGAAAATACCTATCGCCTTAATACCATGACTGGAGAACCCATCCCATTGCCTATCAATGGACAGTTTCTCAAATATTACTTCGAATAAGGCAGGTTTACCCAGAGTTGTATTTTATGTAAATCTTCTTGCTTGTAAATATTTCTTTCCCAGTGTCCCTGTTTGGAGGTGCCTTACCTTGTAAATAGTTTGGTTGGCTGTCCTTCGGGACTGCCCCTTTTCTTCTATTTTCTTGGCCTTTGTTTCTTTCATTTTATTTTCTGGGTTTCCAGTGTTTTGCTCCCATTTCGTAGGCTGGTATGCTTTGCATAACATCTAGTCTCCGGGATGGTGCCTTTGGCCTGCTGGTGAACTTCGAATCTATTGTTAGCATGGTGGAATTGGTCCAGTCTTCAGAGTTATTTTACAAGTTTGGTGGCCAATTATGAGTACTCTTCATCAAATTTATCCCCGGAATTCTAGCAATCAGTTAAATCAAAATTTTAAAGGAACAAGTAATCGGACCCACCAAGAGTAGATCGGTCGCACTAGTTGATTGACCCAAGTCTGCACTTTTAAAGATTCTTTCTGGGTCTGGAGTTTTCCTTCCCCATTCAGAAAATTAAGGTGGGTGGAGGGGTGAAAGAACTACCATTGTTGAATTTAGCTAAGCTTAAGCTTAATGGTGAAAGAAGTACCGCCCTCCCACCCAGAAGAGAATAAAATAACAAAAGAAAAGATGAGATGAGACTCTGGTATCTAGGAGAAACGAGTGAAATTGATGACTTTGGGTTTAGAATACTTAGTGCCTCTTCTCTGCTTCTCCCAGAGGTCATCGACTTGATTTCCTTCCAAAGCACACTTCACAACTAATGAAAGGATCATGGATTGAATCGCGTATGGCCGGATTTTCTCAGACATTTCACACCTTGCAAGCAAGATGCTTCAAGTAATGATTTCTATTCTGCTAACTAGAGATTCTACGGTTCTCAAATGCGCTAAGATATTTGTCCCAGATAGTTGCCATTTGTTATGCCCTGCATACCTGTCCCTACATTTTGTGTGCAAAATGTTGGGTCCCCCTTTTTGCTTTTGGCTCTTGCCTTGTTTTCTTTGCCCTTGTTTCTTTTTTTTCCTTCTCCGGGTTTCTCTTCTTGGAGGGTTTGTTTTTTTTTTATTTTATCGTTTGTGTCTCTAGGACCCGGTCCCGGAGTTGGTTGTTTCCTTTCCAAAAGCTGGATTCCAGACTCTGGGATTCTCTACCACGATGTCTTCTTCTTGTAAGAAGACATGGTTGTTTGGAGTCCCCAAGCCCAGAGTCTAGAGGTTCGCCTTTTCTAAAGTTTGCGGAGAGAAGGTAACTTGCTTTTTACCTCGAGTATAAATAATATTTACCTCTCATTTTCACAGTTACCACAATTAAAAACACTTAGAGTTTTTAGAGCGATTCATTGGCGATTTGAGTGCAAATTTAGTATGAGTTTCTCTGAGCTTATTGGACAATGATGATTCGATCTTCGGTAGCTATTCTTGGCATTGGAGGTCAAAACTATTGCAAAGCGGTCTTAGTGCTTCTTCCCTTCGTCGTTCTTCGAATTCCAGGTTGGTGTTTCTGGTTCTTACCTTTGCTCTCTATTTTTGTTTCGTGTTGGTTTGTTTTGTTTTCATTTCTGTTCATTTTGGTTTTGCTTTGTTTTGTTTCTGTCTTTGCATTTCTTTCTATTTGGTCTACCACCCGTTGGTGGGTCGGCTCTGCCAAAGGGTTGTTCGCCCTCTGTGCAGATGTAGGATAGTGTATACTATGCCCTTTCTCTGTATTTTGTTTTAGTGTAGTTTCTATGTGTTCCATTTTTGCTGTATATTATTGTAGATGATATATATTTTCTATATTTTGTGTGTATACGCTTCAGCCCTCGGCCCTCCTATACCATTTTTATATATATTGTGTGTATATATTGTGTATATCCCTTAGAGCTTGCAAGTTCTTTGCACTCTGTCATGTTTTTTTTGCCTCACGAGATCAAGCCCACCGAGATAAGGTCATCACAGTTCGAACTCGGCACCTCGCTGGTTCAAACTATGGTGCCTTCTCTCTCCTTTGTCTCATCGCATTAATGGCGGGATTATTTCCCACTTATGGAATTTAAAATGTGTCCAATCTGGCATTCAATTTTTCCCCGTGTCAGCCCACTTGTCCTAATCAATGTCATAACTGCCTCTACTCCACCTACCATTTTCCCACGTGCCAACGCACGATGGCTAGAGTACGACTTGTTTCCAGTCACATCGGCAATGGCTAGTTTGTCCGGACTCCAGATTCCCAGTGGGATCTTGCCTCCTGCTTTTCCTTGTCACCATGTCTGCACACTCCGGAATGCTCAAGCCATGTTCATTTTTAGATACTCCAAAAATTTTGATGTAGGTGCTAACGTTTGTCTGACAGGTGCAGGCTGGTGAGAAATATCCCAGAGTTTTAATTCATGTTTATATATGTCTTAATGGTTTTTCGGTCTTGCAGGTTGCTGATAAGCTAATTCAAAATTTCTGACAATTTTGCACCTCCAGATAGTCCAGAACTACCAACCACCTCTACCCGGGCAGCCACAAAATCAAAGATTGAAAGAATGTTGGCCAAGCTGCCTTTAACCTCCAAGTATCCGAAAGATGGAGGTGTTGCGGGGTCCAAGATAGACTCCAAAGTTCATGAAATAATAGATTCAAACCCCGCGAGTTGGGCCGAATTACAGGGTCTAATCCAGACCACTTACAGGTTAAAGGAACAGGGGGATAAGATAGCTACTTGCCTAGCTGCCTCTGACATCATCAAGGCCGTGAACTTTCCATGTGCGGTACAATCACCCAAACTTATCCGGCAGCTAGCGACATTGTATAATTTGGCCACTCACTCAGTCTTGCTTCCAGATCCCCGGCCGCTGCAATATCCCACCACGATCATCACATTGGACGCCCCCACCTTTGTTTCTGGGTTGGGAATTCCACAATTCAAAGGGTCTGCCATCATCACCAGGGCCAGCTCACTAAAGGAATTCGGTGAGGCCGAGATCATTTCACGGAAACACCTCAATAATCATTGGTTGAAGTCTCCAAAGCAAGACTATAAAAGGATGAAATTGGAAATTCCGTGCGGAGATTTCAAGGATCCCATTCAAGCGGGCATAATATTTTTGTGTAGAATCTTTGGATGGCCCCACGCCAGGGAATTCTCAGCGTGGATGTATTATTTCTTATACTGCATAACAACACACAACAGGACTTTCAACTGGGCGACAATCATATCAAATCATGTAGATACATAGATGCAGATCGTCGCCCAGAATTCACAATTCTATATGACTTCATATGTGCTATGGGCATTGGCACAACAAAGGCTGACTTTTTAAGGCCTACGAATAGTTGGGGAGCTTAGGAACAGTCCGGGACAAGTCACACCTTGGGATCATTATCCCCAATTGCAGTGGGAGCTCAACTTCAAGAATTTTTGCCGAGTAAATGACGCCTTCATTTACCACAACATTCTTACACTTACCTAAGATTCTGGGTACCGCCTCTCACAGGCGACAATGCCACTGGTCAATTCTTATGGCCAATATTTTGTTCAATTCAGACACCATACATACATCAAGGTGACAGGCTTCAATGGGAAGCCCTACCTCCTTCCCCAATATTATGGGGAGAGGATTATTCTTTTAGAATTTTGCAGGTAGATGATGGATCTGCACGCCTTCTTCACAGTGAAGGAGTTTGTCAATGTCCCATTCCCCTTTTCTTGCGGGGATTACACATGCAACCTCACTGCGGCTAGGCAGGCAGATAATGAGTTAAAAGGATTGGGGCTAGTTGAATTCAACCACACCTGGAAGAATTATGATTCCCACGGCAAGATTGTTGTCGCACTACCTAGGCTGTCCTCCTCGCACGAAGATGACATTGAACACTTCTGGGCAGATTGCTAGGATAGCTTTGATCTCAGGGCCCGACAACATACAAGAATGAGCAAAGGGCTCATGGAGGCGCTAGAACTTCAGACTTTTCTGAAGGGTTTCAATGACGGCGGGCCGTTGGAAAACCCAGCGTACAAGGGACAAGGGTTAGACAAATTAGACCTCCCTCTAGTGCATTGGGCCACTCTAGAGAATTTGACGATTGATGTGGTATGCCACCCCATCGTGGAAGCAAGTCACAATTATTTTTCCCGGGTGTGCCCCAAAAGCACCTACAAGAAAGCAGCGATCAAGAAGACCATCCCTTCTTCAACTGGCGCCGGACCTTCTTCGTCCGTCGTGCCCGCTGAAGCAAGTGTGAGAAAAGGAAAAGAAAAGGAGGGAGTCCCGGTGCCCAAGGCATCCCCTCAGATTCCCACACTTCTAATGGCGAAGCTACATGATCAAATGGAGGCGAAAAAATTGGCTAGTCAACAAATCAGCATGCAGGTGGTTGTCGGTCTCCCAATCACCCCAATGGCAGCTGCTCACTCAACGGGACCCCCTTCATTGGCAGCGATGATGAATAGGAAGAATTTTGCTGAGGCAGAGTCTTCCATCATTCTGGACACCGGGGCTTCTCTAACCGGGAAAAATAAAACAGCTATGACCCCGCACCAAGCGCCGCCCTTGGTATGCCCGAGAAGCCCCCGGTGGATGTAAGTTTGGATTCTCCCGAACTTGAGGATATCTCGCACTCCTGTCTGCTGCATGATGATTTTGATGACAAATTCTCAGTGGAGGAGCTTCTGGAGATCTGACAAGGCGTTAATACTGCAGTGAAGGTAATTGAGGCTCAAGATGAAGAAGAGGCCCCTGCAGAGAAAAATTTCCCGAAGAAGAAGATGCATCAGAGCAAGAGGCTCAGGGAGAAATCCAAACAGGGCATGAACAAGAAAAGATAGCGGTCCAAGGGACCACAAATGTTCCAAGGAAACCTACACTTGAGCCACCGATGGAAGGAGAAACCAAACCCTAGGGAACAACCATACCTCCGACCATCACACTCCAGGTGCCTTTGGGAACTTCGGGTGACCAACTGCCTCAAAGAACTTTCGGTGAAGTTGTAACAACTGCCGCCTTGCTAAACTTTGGCCAGCAACCTCACCCACCTCTGGAAGATGTCCCAATGGAGGAAGAAAGTACTGCAGAAGATGAGGCCAATAAGGCCCAAGAACAGTAACAACCAATGGACCAAGAGGTCCCAGAAGAAGAAAATGAAGAGGCTGCTGATACCACCAGGGAAGATGAATTCCTTGAGGATACAGAAATTGAGACCGGAGAAAAGATTCTAGGTAATTTTGTAGAGGATGCTAGCACGACGGAAACTATCAAGGATTCCAGAGTACAAGAAACCAAAAAAGAACAGGAAGCAAGAAAGGAACCAGAACAGGAGTAGGAAAAAGGGCTCGAGGATAACATAGACTCAGGGAATGCGCCGCCGGATTCAGAAATGGATCTTAATGAATAGGAATTGGCAGCTAGGCCACCCCAGCCGTCCCAATGGTTGGTAGAAACCAAGAAAAGAAAAGCTCCAGCAGTGACTACGGGTGCTCCTCTATCACTGGCTGAGATAATGGCCAAGAATGCTGAGAAAAAGAAGCCCAAAAGGGTATGGGTGGTCCATTCTCCCCAGACCAACCCAGAAGACAGCACCATTGTGGTCATCACAACACCCTCATAAAATATAGATACAGTGGCCGCAAGGCCTAAAGACTATAATATAACAGAGGTCAAGCTGGGGAAAAGAGACAAGCAAGGGGAATTGAACTTGGTAAAAGAGGCTACCAAGGCTATAGAGGCACGGTATGAAAAACAGGGCCAGAAGCTGCAAGAGGAAAGAGAGATGAACGCTAATCTCCTCGCACTTCTGGAAAAACTAACGTGACCTTTGGCTGATGTTCACCCCGGAACCCCTTCTTTTGGATTGCCTCTTGCACAGGGTGACGTGGACTCACTACGCATGATGAAGAAAAAGGCGCAAGCAGTAGACGGGTGGGCAGCCGAGCAAATAATGATGATGAGATAATTTCTGGCAGCGTCCCTCTTTAAATTTTATAGGGTAGATCTTGCCCTTGGACATGCAAGAAGCTCCGCTCAGATATGGGAGCAAGACTTAGAAAAATACTAGAAATGGAAAGCCGGGTTGGAAGAAATCCGCAGCATTGGCAAAGAGGTTGCCATAGAGTCTGGCATTTTGAGAGAAGAATCATATGATTCCCTCCAGGTCCAGTACTCCAAACTTGCCCTCAAAATTGAGGCTTGCAAGGAACTAGTTAAGACCTTAAAGGAAAAGCTAACAGGTGCTCGATATCCCTTGGGTTTATTCCAGGCATTCATGGTTGGGGTTTCACAAGTTGATCCCCTCACCATTGGAACATGTACCTGGAGGATTATTTCCTTAGCAAGTTTGACGAAAGGATGAAATCCTTGTATCTGTCAGGCGGAGATTTGGATCAAGACAGGTTGCCCCAGTTGTCAAAGACCATTATTCGGTCGCATGACGCCATTAAGATGGTGAACGAATTTCAAAGTGGGGCCAGAGAGGTTGAGGATGCAATGGAGGCTGTCTGTAGCAGATGGGATAGCATCCGGAGCATAGATGAAGAGAGCATTATCCAAGTGTTAGAGGCTTGGGAAAAAATATAAGTCAATAAAGTTCTCTGGATCCGGGAGAATTTAGCCCGACATCATATTTTGTGTTCTTTATTCTTTTGGAATGCAAGTCCCCGGATCCCAGAGTTCCAGGTCCCACATTTTTGAATTCTTCATGTGACCCATGTCTCGGATCCCAATGTCAACCGATCACTTTCAAGGACAGTAATAAAGGTTGTTAGAAGATGGATAACTACAACAAGGCACGTCAACTCGACGGGAGGTTTCTGACAGATGGTCTTCCCAAGGCGCCGTTTCAAAGTTACACCTGGTGCATCAGAGATAGAGCGCCACTTTCCCATTTATGAGGGATGTAGCCTCGATCCTCGGGGGATCAGATTTCTTCTTTCTCCTTCTTGGCTCTCTTCTCAAGGCTGATTCTTCCACTCCATCTTTCTTGTCTTATTCTTCTAACATGTCAGGCCTTTTCTGTCTCAAGGTCTTTTGTAACGTGGTGCAGGTAGTACCGGCCATCGGATAATGTATTATATTGTAAAATGTACAGTAAGTTAGGGTTAGGGTTAGGTCAAAAGACGTGTATAAATAATAAGTTTGACTTCATTCCAGGGGTCAGCGAAATTGATTATTTTGTAGTCCACAGTTACTAGCAAAGCAATTTTCTCATTTCCTAGTTGCAGAGCTCAATGCTCCATAGTTTTAATCTTTTAGTAGTTAAATGCTCCCTAGGAGTTATCATTGTACAATGCACCAGTGCTTGTTGGAAGGATGCTAATGAGGAAGGAAGGGTTCTCTCAATGATGTTGTTGGCACTCTGTCTTCTGGGTTGACGGTATTTTATGCTTTATGTTCTTCATGTCCTTTGCTCTAATGCTTAAAGTAGATTAACGACCTCCTTTTTTTTCTACTGATAAAATATAAGCTGATGGTTGCATATTTCTTTGGTATTTAGTGTAGTGTGTTAGAGCATTGTCGATGTTTTAAATGTTTAGCATAACTATAGGTAGATGAAATACTTCTAAATCTGCACCATCTTTTTAAGTTTATTTGTTAAGTGAAAACATGCTTGGAGGAAACCCCATTTACCTGAATCCCCGGAGTTGATGAGTTGAAAATAACTAGCTATCCCCCTCAAAAAATAGTCACATCTCCCAACCAAGCCCTGCACTGTCGAGAACCGACTCTCATGTGCTTGGAGGCTTGGGGAATCTCATTTCCCCGGACAACCTTTACAGGCAAAGTTGGCCGGTACCCTGGTACCCGGTGACAACTTACATTGGTTGGCAGACCCGGTCACAAAGTCCCATCAACACCTGTTAGGAGTTGATATTTACAATGCAAAAAGTACAGTGACCTGGTTAAGGGTTGAACCCTGTTAAGAGTCTTTTACAAATAACCCTGTTAGGGGTGAGGACTCACTGTCCAAAAGCACACTGCTAAAGTGATGAAGGTTGCAACCTTCAGTAAAATAGATATACACTATATTTGATAATGAACTATTTGAGTTGACAAGCTGTCTTGATCAGTTCCAATGAATTGTATACACTCTCTTCTTCTTCACATAGATCTTTAACTGATGAATGAAATGGATTTACTGTCCCAAAACAATCAGCATTATGTTCTGTTCTTTTTCTATCTCTTTTATTATCATTCACACTTGGTGATCTTCAAATGAACTACTATAAGTATCTTCTCCAAAAGATATGGTCTTTGTCGACTGTAGGAATCCCTCCAATGCTTCTTTTGTCGGCTAAATAAAGAACGCAACATAATTAGAATTGCACAAATTGAAACAAATAGACACATTACTTCATAGAGTCGGCTCCACCAAAATTACCCAAATGTCATGCTTCAATTGAAACATGATTAGCACCTTTAGTTAATTAACTTAGACTCATAACTAAACATGAATCTGAACACGCATATCCCATGGATAGATGCAACTGAATAATCAATAAAATTATTGTCGGCTTACTGAAAATAATCCTCTAAAACTATGGCTGGTAAATAGAGTAACATAACTCAACTATTACTAAATATCTGAATCTGCGTGTATGAACATGGTATAGTCACTATGTCTGAAACATAAAAACAACTCGCAAGGCTTCCACATATCCATACTGAAAAGTGGATACAGTTCATTGTTGTATACTATATGTTGTCATCAATGACTAACATACAGTCAACTATTTGCACAAAGGAAAATCTCCAACACAAGATACCAAGTACATCAAAGAAGACCAACTATGAAGCTATAAAACCTATGATGGTTTTATAAATAGCATGTGATTTTAATAGTCATATTCTAATGGCCGGCCCTGAGTTCCTCCTCCCACACCCAACAACTATTCTAAAGGGCTACCTGACTATAGTTCTTAATTAATCAGTGGCCCCCCTAGCCTTAAAAATTCTAGGCTATGGCTCTATGGGGCAGATTAAATTGTGGGGCCTGCCCCCCTCAGATTCAATTGTGGGAGGAGACAAGGGCTGGACTATCCGAAAGCAGCCATAGAATTTTGAGGCCATCCAGTGGGTGGGAGGATATAGAGGATGGCTAACTCCGTGATCAGAATAGGGCGTCCAAAATAACTAGTGAATTGCAACTTTACTTCATCGCAATTGGTGCATTGATCTTTGCAGCGTTAATGCTTTTTGCTGGTTGGATCAACAATCAAAAGGAGAAGGAGAAGGTCGAGTGGCTATAATCTATAGATAGGGGCCCACATCACATAGAGATAGGGATTCCGACCCATGTTGTTGCCCCCATTATAGTTGGAGGTAGATTATTGTTGGATAGGGATTCTGGATCTGTCCACCCCCCTCTATATAATTGAGGTAGATTATTCGACCCCCCAGCCGGATTGTAGGCAGCCACCCTCCTCCAATTAGAGTTTTCAGGGAATTCTTATAATAGGGGCCGACACCCTCCCTAACTAAGATCATTAGAGTCGCGAATATGAAAGGACTAATATGCATTGTAAGTGGACCAATAGTGTCCAAGAGTGTCAAGGATTGTTTAGGGGTTACTAAGAGGTTAGAAGTTTTTAGATTAGGTCTCCAAGATGTTGGAAGACATTAGGAAGTTTATAGCTTATAAGTTTTAATTAGTTTTGAGTTGTTTTCATAGTTGAATGATTCAGATTTTCAAACATAACGGTTACATTGTCTTTTAGTGGGAAACACGTGCATAGGAGTCTTTTGGTATTCCTCTTCGAATGTAACTGCCAAGAAATGGCTGGAGTGGAAGAGGAATCAAGTCATTAAATGATAGTAGAGTCTATTTTTTGTGGAGAGGATGCTGAAATGTACGAATTATTCTCTGGGATGTAAATAAAGTTCAGATTTTCTGCAAGTCCAGTCCTTGTTTTTTATCACAGAAAATTAGGTGTTGTTGTGGGGGTCATATCTCCCAACTCACCTGTTGGATCTTTCTCATCTTGGAGTATGGTCTAGAGAACCTAATTACACCCAACCTCACCAGAGGGATTGTTAATATATTATTATATTCAAAAGTTATTCATGACAGAGGACAGGTCTATGTAAGGGTAGCCACATGACAGTTTTGGATGAATTTTTAAGATGCATGCACTAGTGCTTAGTGGCTCTACATCAGAGATCTCCTAGGTATTATTATTATAATATTAATACTAATGTTAATATCAAAACATTAATATTATAAAATATGATATCTATAATTAAAAACTAAAAAAAATTGAAAATAGCATGGAATGAAAAAGTTCAAAATTGCAAATGTTAAAATTTTAAATGGAAAGCAAAATTTTGGCGGCAAAAATCTGATATCCGATTTGAAATCTGATATCTGATTTCAAATCTGATATCTGATTTTAAATCTGATATGCGATTTCAAATCTGATATCCAATTAGGCTTTTGCATTGGCTTTTGGTTTGGCCATGTGTACTGACACTCAGGCCTACTAAAAAGTCAACACATTTTTTAGTGCATTTTTGGACGAGTGAAAAGAGGATTTTTTTCACATCGCCACTTTTTGGGATACCATGATCCTGCACATGCCCTACTGCAAGATATTTTCCAAGGCTTCCAAAGCCTCCATATTTTTATCCTTGTCCTTCTCTATTTCCTTTGAAACATCCCCTGCATCTTCAGTTTGTACTAAGGTATCCACAACTTGCTTTGGTGAAGCACGAACAACCTTAGGGATTTCTTGTAATTTCTGATTCACTTCTTCCACCAGCTTCTCCAATGCATTGATCTTAATCAATCCTAGTTCTCTATCTTTTACTACAACACGTGCTTCATTAGAAAACTTTTGATATCTTTTGGACATCTATTCAGCTTTAGCTTCATTTAGATGAACAAAATGTGTAAGGGCCTGTGATATTTCCAAATCTCCAGTGTTATGGATGGACCATATGATTTTATCCCCATCTCTTGCTGAAGCTTTCTTTCATCTTGACACAGTAAGAGAGGTATTTCCACTTCTTCTTCTACATCTTCTCTTTTCTTCTTACCTTCTCTTATTAATTTCCTGAGTTGATGATCATAAGCTCTATTACCAGTGAATAAAACACTCACTTTATCTTTTTTCTTCTTATGTGTCTTAACATCAGAAGGCTCCCCTATTTCCACTTTTTGTTTCTTCTTGGGAGGTTCACCAGTCACCTCAGCTTCTTGTTATCATCCTATGTTTGAGGTGGTTGATCCATTGGAGGAGGGCTATGTACTAAATAGCTGTTGTCATTGTACTCTGAAGAAGAGTGTCTGTTAGGACCTCTGTCCTTATCTTCTATCTACTCCTCCAATTGGTTACACAAAGTTGCATAAGATTCTATCATCTTATCTAGTCTTTGCAAATAGGCAACATCTGGGAAGTAAACCTCAAAAGGGATCCCTTTCTTCTTAAGTTGTTGTTCCATATCCATAAACTCCTAGAACTTATCAGCCCTTATTACAACTTCATCACCCTCTAGGATGTTCCTTTTAAGGTCCTCCTCTACATAGTGCTCATGCACTTTGGTATTTGGAATGGCTGATGTCAAGAGCTTCTTTGCACTGAATATAAAACCCTCTATGTCAACATACCTATATAAGGCTACATTCATTCTAAAGTGACCTAACCATCTGTTAACTGAATCAAATGCCCTCTTGCCAATTGTGAAGCCATAAACTTTAAATTGTCGAGGTGTGAAGGTACCTTTTCTATGTGGAGCCAAATGCTCCTTATCAGTCAACATCAGTTTCCATATGAACTCCATAACAACAATCCTTGGTGGCACACAATATGGTAGTATATGGGGTGGCTGGGAGAAACCATAAACCCTTATCAAAGTAAAATCCTTATTGTAGTAGAATTCTCCCCAGTTGTGGTCTCCTATCCACTTGTCTACAAACTGACAGGGCCTAAGAAGCTGTAATACTTTAATTGGTAATCTTGTCATGTTGACTCCAAAACAACTGAGGATTGGATACACCATCCAATTTTGGAAAGAACATAATTCATTCTCCCTAGAGGTATAATTCCACACCCTCAACCAGAGTTGTATAGGATTGGACTGACCTTGGTAGAATCTCCTAGGTCTCAAATCTAGTAGGTCCATGATATTAAAATTATAAAACATAATCAAATGCATCAATAAAGAATATTTCACGAATTTAGGGTTGGTTTCCTTCTTCTGAATGTCTACAAACCCTTTTTGTATTCTATCAATCACATACTAGATATAGTCATAGTCTTTGCTTACATGTGGATGTTGAAGGTCCAAAAAAATCATCAAAAGATATCTTGTCACTTCCCCCATCAACTCCTAGAACTCTAAACAGACCATAGGAAATATATTTCATGTAAAAGGCCAAATCTTTGTAGAAATAAGGTGCAATGGAACTAGGAATGGCCGCTATATAATTTCTGGTACCTTTAGGCACATGACCTTGAATCAACTTTGTCACAATGCAGGCTTCCATTGTATACCTAGCTGCTAATGCCTTAAGGTCTATCTCTGTAGTGCAAGGGTTATAAATGTTGAAATCTTTCATAAAAAATGCCCTATCTAGGGTAACTAGGGCTGTACCATCATTATATTTTATGGTCTTAAAGATTGTATCATATCTATTAGCTAGCTCAAGAGACAAATCTACATCTACAAAGACATCTAGTACTATCAATTTGGCTAAGAGGAACAAGACCATCACAATTTTTATGAAAGTAATTAAACAAATGGTATCTAGAACAATCAAGAGTCTTAGAATATCTACAATAAGACATGTTATCACCAAGGTATTCATCATTTACCTTTTTTCCTTGATTAGTCCCTGGAAGTAGAGCCACAAATTCATCAGAGTAATTCCTTTTCCCTTTCTGATCATCATCAACATCTCCACTCTTTCCACTGGTTGAAGCAACACTTACTGCCCGACTCATCTTGTCTGCTCTGATCTGGACACTGCTGATCAAAATCTTTTTTTCCTCACACTGCAACCCATGCAATTCTGTTCTTCTGAAAGCACTAATCACTCATGCAATTCTTATCTCTATATTCTGAAACTTTGGTAAACTAAAATGAGCAACGATAATACTTATTTATTCCTTAGAAATCAATGCACCAATCTATTCGACATCATGAATTTGTTATTCAGTCACTTTTGCCATTACTCTACATGCTTTGATATTAATTTCTCTTAGCTGTGGCACTTGAAGTTGATAGGTGATCAATTTTGAAAAAGGTCAATCGGGACAATCATGAGTTCTTTTGTCAGTTTCATAAAACCATATTATATGTGAGATAAATTATATGCTTGATATGATTGGCTCACATTATTACAGCTCATCAAACTTCATACATGCTATCACAATCCTTGTGTTTTGATTGGCTAGCGACTATACATCATGGCACAAGGAAAAATTCCTTATAACTTTACCTTGCTCATACTCTGGTTCTCTTTAGTGACCACACGACTTCTTTATCTCCTTGTCGCTGAGAGTTAGCCTTAACTCTAGTTTTATCATGAGAATTAGCGCCAACCGCATGATCAAACTTTGATCAACGGTTATCTCCAAGTCGCTGAAAAATTTACTTAACTCATGCCTCATTCAGAGATTCCGAGACTAAACCTTAAAAATAACTCTGTTTAACCTTTGGTTTCTTCGGAGATCACATGACTGTATAAATTTGAAGTCACTGAAGGAGTTTATTAACCATGAGTTTAGTTAGAGATTACTCGACCATCGTTAGATCATCTTAAAATCTGACGGTTCACGTGAAATATCTTATTTATCTTGTACTTACTGCATGTGATCAGAGACTTCATGATTACCATTAGATCATTTTAATCCAATGGATCGTGTGAAATCTCACAAGATTTTATCCTTAACTGTAGTTTGTCATGAGACCTTGTGACAACACATTATCTCTAAGTCACCAAACAAGTTACTCAACCACGGGTTTGCTCTAAGACTTTGCTCCTACCACAGATCTCTGGAAATCATAAACACGTGGCAACATCTCAAGACCTTATCTCTGAGTCGCTGAACATTCCTTGAAATTTTGACTCTTCTCCGCGATTTAACGCCAACCATAAAATCTGATCCTAATCTACGATTCAAATTGTTTCATATCAAACTCGACTTAGCTTCAACTTAACCTTTTCTAACCACAGTTTATATGAATACTTAGCGACTAACTGAATCTGGTTGTCACTGAATAAATCATCTAACTCAAGGTTTATCCTTAATCTGACGGTAGTCACTGAATCTCTTGAACTTTTAGTCACTTGTGCTTTTATCTTGCGACTACACATTGGCCACAAGATCATCTTTGAATCGGACAGTAGTCGCTAGATCTCATAACATTTCACTTAACCTATGTTTTCCTTAGAGATCACGTGACTAAAGAGATATAACCATGTCTTAACCTTGGTAAGATTGAGAGATTTTGCAACTGAATAGAATTCAAAGTCGCTACAATTTTTATGTAACTCAGAGTTTAATTTGAGATTAAACGCTAGCCCTTCGATCTTTCTTTCATTCAACAGCTGGCGTTAAATCTCTCAATATTGATGTACTTTATGAAATCCTTCTAAGATTACGCAACTTCCCTTTATTTATTCTTCATCTTACGGTCTGCGTTAAATCTACGGCTATCGCTGAATCTCTTAAGATTAGACTTAACTCATGTTTCCTTTTGAGATCTCACCAGTGAATGAAAATTCAACCAAGCCTTAACTCTCATTTTTTTTCTAGAATTCACGACTGAAGAAACTCAAAGTCGCTATACCATTTCTTAACTCTAGGGTTTTAGTGCAGATTTTGCATGAACCACATGATCTAGATTTGAATCAACAGTCTGCGTTAAATCTCATAATCTCTCAAAGCATATTCCTTTTCTTAGATAACGCAACCAAAGCATTGCACTGAGTCTAAAAAAAAAGGAATATTCAGTAATTTTTAAGAGACTACGCGACTGAATGAAAAAATGAAAAAGATCACATGACTTAAGTGATTTTAAATTCTAAAAAAGGCAACTGCAAATTAGAAGTTGATTATGAAGAACTAGGGTTTTCTCTTGATATGAATGAAAAATGACCTAGGACCTAGGGTTTTACACATTTTATTGATTGTATGACTTGGAGAACAACAGTTGTAGGGAAAATTTGGTAGCACTTTGGATATGATTTAACAATTTATGCAAGAACATCACTGGGAACCCAAACATTTTACAACAAGATTTCAAAACTGGAAATATAACCAATAGGTACCCAGCCACTACATCCGCCTGGTACATAGGAACAAATACTGAATACATAGCTCACTCCATCAAACCAAGGAAGCATTAGAACCAACTTAAAATACCCCCCATAAAGCTGAGCATGAAGAGCTATGATAGGTACACTGAAAGAAGTTACCAAGAATAACTGCATGTCGAAGAAAGTAAAAACATATATAAAGGATGGTGTCAAGGATGATCAATCTCTGGACACACATAATGAGGCTAATGTCGTGGAATGAACACTCACTTGACAAAGGTAGATCAATCCCCCTATGACACTTTATTATGTAGTGCGAGTACAAACATGCACAAAATGTGCAAGATTCCAAGTGTGCAATGATGACACTTTATCTCATTGCGTTTCAAAAAAAAAATGCTACAGAAAGATGTCTACAATGCTCAGGAATGACATAAATTTGTAAGAAAAAATCTAATAGCTAAAAATGAGTCATCTCATGCAAGGAAAACAATCCTAGGACCTGAAACATCCAAGATATCCACCAGAATGTCAAAAAACAAAAAACTGAATAAAATATACCTAGAGAGACTTTTGGCGATGAGACACATATAATAAAATATACCACTAAACCAGCTTTCCAATGACAAGCGCAAGTCAAAAAACTGAGTCTAGATGAGCAAGATTGGCTTCCAGAGTGCAAGAAAGAACCTCAACTTTGACTAGAAAAAATAGATGCAAGACAGAAAAATAAAAAAACTGAACCTGCAAAATTAGGTTGGGCTCGGAACTAGCTTTCTAACAATGTCTTGTTTGGCAAAAAATTCCTTTGTTTGCTCAAGCTACGAGAAAAAAACTGAAGAGGGCTTCAAAATAAGTAGAACTCCAAGAAACCTCTGCTACATTTGGCGGAGCTCCACTAAATATGGTGATGCCTCCAAATCTAGCGAGACTGCTAAATTTTTGACCAAAGTTCATAGATTTACGATTTTTTTATAAATTTTTTTACCGCTAGTTCAGTGGCATGAATTTCGAGGTGGCACGAAAACTGAGGTAGTATAAAAATTGAGGTATTTTTCCCTCAAAAAGTGCGCCAAGGTCGTACATGCAAAAAAGAGTGCCCAGATTTCAACTATGTCCAAATTGGACGAGCCTTATACGAAAATAGGGGTTTTTGGGCCTTCTGGACGCAACTGTGAGGTTGGTTTGTGCCCTAAGTGCTCTAAAAATAACTCCCCCTAGATCCACAAAAAAAAAAAATGAAGCCAAAAACCTCTTGAAAACACAGATATGAAGAACATGGCCAAATCTCTCATGAAGAGAATATGAGCATGAAGATATGAGCTCTGATACCATATTAGAGTTGATGAAAAGCTATCAACCCTATAGCTCCCAAGAATCACCTGCATGCAAACATCTGTCACAGAAAGAGAGAAGCAAAACCTATATAGGCTAGAAACAACAGATTTGTGAAAGAGGAAACATCCTCAATTGATTCAATAATAGAATACAAAATACATGATGATTTAAGATCAATTAGAATTAATTAACAAATACAAAGAGATCAAACCTTATAAAAGGTCATCAAAACCCTAAAAAGAGGAGATACCTAGGTTGCATGATAATAAATAATAAAGAATTAATTATTATATGCCTAAAGTTTAGCTTAAGTGAACTAGAGATAATAAGTGACTTTAATAATTAACTCATAATGATTTAATTAATAAGTGAATTAACTTATTACTCTAACAGTCCTAAGGGGTCATAAGGGATCCTAGGACATGTTAATGTGTCCTATGACCCCTTAGGACTCCTTAGGACCCTTGAAGACCCCTCTCTCTACATCTTAGGGTCTGTAAGGGTTGTTAAGCAGTCGCATGACCTATTAATGTGTCATAGGGCCCCTTAGAATTCATACGACCCCTTAGGACCCCTTACCATAAACTAATGAACTATAAGGAGTTCTAAGGGCTTGTAAGTGGTCTTAAGGGGTCATATGACACATTAACATGTCCTAGAACCCCTTATGACCCCTTAAGACACATTATTGTGTCTTAGGATGTCCTATGACCACTTAGGATCATTGAAGACCCTTATATGTACATATTAGGGTTGTTAAGGTGTTCTAAAACACATTAATGTGTTCTAAGACCACTTATGACCCATTGAGACCCTTTAGGACCCCTAAGATGAGTGGTAAGGGGTCCTAGGACACGTTAATGTGTCCTAGGAACCCTTATGATCCCTTACGACCCTCTAGGACCCCTTTCTCTACATCTTAAGGGTCATAAGACTTGTTAAGGGGTCCTAAGGGGTTGTAAGTGGTCTTAAGGGGTCCTAGGACATATTAATGTGTCCTAGAACCTCTTATGACCCCTTAGGACCCTCTACAATCCCTAAGATGCATGATAAGGGGTCCTAAGGTGTCCTAATGGGTCATAAGGGGTTCTAAGACATAATAATTTGTCCTAGGACCCATTATGACTCCTTAGGGCCCTTTTAGAACCCTCCCTCTACATATTATGGGTCATAAGGGTTTTTTAGGGGTCCTAAGATGCATTAATGTGCCCTATGATCCCTTATACCCCATACGGCCCCTCAAGATGCCTTACCATACACTAATGAATGGTAAGGGGTCCTAAGAGTTTTTAAGTGGTCTTAAGGGATCCTATGACACATTAATATGTCTTATAACCCCTTATGACCCCTTAAGAGCCTTTACGACCCTGAAGATGTATGGTAAGGGGTCCTAAGGTTTCTTAAGGGTCAAAAGGGGTCCTATGATACATTAATGTGTCCTAGGACCCCTTTTGCCCCTTTACAACCCTTGAAAACCCATCTCTCTACATCTTAAGGGTCATAAGGGTTGTTAAGGTTTCTTATGACACATTAAAGTGTGTTAGGACCCCTTCAAACCCCTTAGAATGCCTTACCATACACTAGTGAATGGTAATATGTCCTAAGGGGTTGTAAGGGGTCTTAAGGGGTCATATGACACATTAACGTGTCTTAGAACCCCTTATGACCTCTTAGGACCCTTTACGATACCTAATATGTATGTTAAGGGGTCATAAATGGTCCTAGGAAGCATTAATGTCTCCTAGGATGCCTTATTACCACTTAGGATCATTGAAGACCCCTATCTACATCTTAGGATTTGTAAGGGTTGTTAAGGGGTCCTAAGGCACAATAATGTGTCCTACAACCCCTTATGACCCATTGCGACCCTTTAGGACCCCTAAGATGTATGGTAAGGGGTCCTAGGACATGGTAATCTATCCTAGGACCCCTTACGACCCTTTAGGACCCCTCTCTACATCTTAGGGGTCATAAGGGTTGTTAAGGGGTCCTAAGGGGTTATAAGTGGTCTTAGGGGGTCCTTGGACATATTAAAGTGTCCTAGAACCCCTTAGGACCCTTTACGACCCCTAAGATATATGATAAGGGGTCCTAAGGTGTCCTATTGGGTCCTAAGGGTTCCTAAGACATAGTAATGTATCCTAGGACCCCTTATGAATCCTCAGGGCCCTTGAAGAACCCCCTCTCTACATCTTAGGGGTCGTAAGGGTTATTAAGGGGTCCTAGGACACATTAATGTGTCCTACGACCCCTTATGACTCCTTAAAATACACAAATGAATGGTAAGGGGTCCTATGGGTTTGTTAGTGGTCTTAAGGGGTCCTAGGACAAATTAATGTTTCCTAGAAAACCTTATGACCCCCTAGGACCCTTTACGAACCCTAAGATGTATAGTAAGGGGTCCTAAGGTGTTATAACTAGTCATAAGACTCTCTCTCTCTCTCTATACTTTTCTTAATGTTACATAGCACATACGTGTTATAAAGCGTACACACTATAGTGCGCACGCACTATAGTGAGTATGCATTATATTTCACATTTGTTATTGGCTTTGATTTCCGAATCCTTAGGCTCGGGAAATCCAAACTATAACACATGCGCCCTATAGTGTGTGCACGTTATAGGGTGTACGCCCTATTTATTTTGGGGGACCAAACAAAACTTTGGCATCTTTTCTCTCACCCATCTTCATGCATATACCCAAGGGGTCATAAGGGGTTCTAGGACACCTTAAGACCCCTTACGACCCCTTATGACCATTACCATACATTAGTGTGTGGTAAGGGGTCCTAATGGATCTTAGAGGGTCTGTAATGTGTCCTAGGACCCGTTAACAACCCTTACAACACCTAAGATATAGAAACAGGGGTCCTAAAGGGTACTAATGGGTCATAATGGGTCCTAGGAAATATTAATGTGTCCTAGGACCCCTTACCCTAAATCTTAGGGGTGCTAAAAGTTCCTTAGGGGTTATAAGGGGTCCTAGGAAATATTATTGTATTCTAGGACCCCTTATTACTCTTTAGGACCATCTACCATACATCTTAAGGGTCCTAAAAGGTCGTAAGGATTCATAAGGAGTCCTATGACACATTAATGTGTCTTAAGACCCCTTATGACCCCTTAGGATAACTCACCATTCATTAGTGTATGGTCCTGAGGGGTCATAAGGGGTCCTATGACACATTAAGGTGTCTTAAGATCCCTCATGACCCCTCAAGACCCCTTACAATACATCGTAGGGGTCGTAAAGGTTCGTAAGGGGTCATAAGGGGTTCTAGGACATGTTAATATATCCTAGAACCCCTTAAGACCACTTATGACCCATTAGGACCCCTTACCATTCATTAGTGTATGGTAAGGGTTCCTAACAGATTGTAAGGTGTCTAAGGGATCATAGAACACATTAATGTCTCTTAGGACACCTTATCAACCCTTACAAGCCCTAAGATGTACATAGAGGGTTCTTTAAGGTTACTAAGGGGTCATAAGGGGTTTTAGGATATATTAATGTGTCCTATGACTCCTAGTGACCCCTTACCATACATATTACGGGTCCTAAAGTGTCATAACTTGTCATAAGGGATTCTAGGAAACATTAATGTGTCATTGGACCCTTTAATACCCCTTATGACCCCTTACCATACATTAGTATATGGTAAAGGGTCATAAGGGGCCTTAGGACACATTAATGTGTCGTAGAACCACTTACGTCCAGGGTTCTATGACACATTAATGTTTCCTAGAACACCTTAAGACTCCTTACAACCTCCTACTCTACATTAGTGTATGGTAAGGGTCCTAGGACACAATGATGTCTCCTATGTCTCTTTAACAACTCTTACAACACCTAAGATGTAAATACAAGTCCTAAAGGGTACTAATGGGTCATTAGGGGTCCTAGGGAACATTAATGTGTCCAACGACCCCTTATGACCACTTATGACCCCTTAGGATCCCTTACCCTACATCTTAGGGGAACTAAAGGGTCCTAAGGGGTCATAAGGTGTCCTAACAGACATTAATGTGTCTTTGGGCCCCTTAATAATCCTTATGACCCTGAAGATATAGAGAGATGGGTCCTAAAGGGTAGTAAGGGGTCATAAGGGTTCCTAGGATACAATAATGTATCGTAGGAACCCTTAGGACCCCTTACCATACATCTTAGTGATCCTAAAGGGTCCTAAGAGATCATAACGGGTCTTAGGACACATTGGTGTATGAGAATGGGTCCTAAGGGGTCCTTAGGGGTCTTAAGGGGTCGTAAAGGGTCTTAAGGTGTCCCAGGATGCAATATATGTCCAAGTACCCCTTAACAACCCTAACAACACCTAAGATGTAGAGAGAGGACTCCTAGAGGGTCCTAAGGGGTCATAAGGGATCCTAGGAAACATTAATGTGTGCTAGGGCCTCTTATGACTCCTTAGGACCCCTTACCATATATCTTAGGGGTCCTAAAGGGTCATAAGGGGTCCTAGGACAGATTAATGTGTCTGAGGACCCCTGCTGATCACTTAGGATACCTTATGACCCCTATACCATACATCTTAGGTGTTGTAAAGGTTCCTAAGGGGTCATAAGTGGTTCTAGGAAACATTAATGTGTCATTGGATACCTTAAGACCCCTTACAACCCTTTACCATACATTAGTGTATGGAAAGGGGTCTTAAGAGGTCCTAGGACCCACAAACAAGCCTCAGGACACCTTAGATCTAGAGAGAGGGGCCCTAAAGGGTTCTAAGGGGTCATAAGGGATCCTAGGACACATTAATGTGTCCTAGGATCCCATATGATCCCTTACAACCTCTCTCTCTCTAACCATACACTAATGAATGCTAAGGCATTGTAAGAGGTATTGAGACACATTAATATGTTTTAGGACCCCTTACGACATTTTAGGACCCTTAAGATGTATGGTAATTGGTCATAAGGGTCATAAGGGGTCCTAGGACACATTAATGTGTTTTAGGACTCCTTATGACGCCTTAGGGACCTTTTTCACCCCTAAGATGTAGGGTAAGGGCTCCTATGACGTCCTAAGGAATCCTGAGGGGTCCTAAGACACATTATTGTGTCCTAGAACCCATTATGAACCCGTAGTACCTGTTAGGAACCCTCTCTCTAAATCTTAGGTATTGAAAGGATTGTTAATGGGTCCTAGGACACATTACTGTGTCATGTGTCCTAGAACCCCCTAAGACTCCTTAAGACCCCTTACCATACATTAATGTATGGTAATGGGTTATAAGGGGTATTAAGGGGTTCTGGGACACATTAATGTGTCCCAGAACCCCTTATGACCCCTTAGGACCCTTTAAGACCACTAAGATATATGGTAAGGTGTTGTAAGGTATCCTAAGGGGTCATAAGGGGTCCTAGGACCATTATGACCCCTTAGGACCCCTCTCCCTACATCTAAGGGGTCGTAAGGGTTGTTAAGGGGTCCTAAGACACATTAATGTGTCATAAGACCCCTTAGACCCCTTACGAATCCTTATGACCCCTTACCATTCACTAACGAATGCTAAGGGGTCCTAGAAGGGGTCGTAAGGGGTCTTAAGAGGTCCCAAGACTCATTAATGTGTCTTAGGAACCCTTACAACCCTTTATGAATCGTAAGATGTATGGTAAGGATTCCTAAGGGCTCATAAGGGGTCTTAAGAAACATTAATGTTTCCTACAACCCCTCGTGACTCCTTAAGACTGTTGAAGATCGTTATTGTTAGAGTAATAGTCCTTTGAGTTATTAATTAAATCATTTTGATCTAATTACTAACTCACCTATTCACTCTAATTTGCTTTAGCTAACCTTAGGGCTTCCCTTTTAGGGTTTCGTGATTCCTTTATAAGGATTCACCTCTTTTGTTTTAAATACGGAGTTTTTTATCATCACATTGTAATCTAGAAACATATCATTAATATATTGTTTTCTTGAGCACATGATGTCTCCTCTGGCTTTTTGGCCACCATAATGTCTTTCTGTCTTCTATCTTTTATTCTTCCATGTGACAGGTTTTCATGCAGGTGTTCTTGGGAGATTAGCTTTCAGCCTAATCCAACATGGTATCAGAGCTTTCCTGCAGCTGGCTGTTCTGGTTTTGTTGAAGCAAGCTTTTCGCAGTACGAGGGTTTGAAGCTTTGAGGCTTTATTTGGTAGTTTTTATTGGATCTGGGGGGTCTCTATTTTTTGGAGCACTTTGGACCAAAACTGACCTCATGGTTGCGTCCAGAAGGCCCAAAAACCCTAGAATCCATATAAAACTTGTCAGATTTGGACACCAGAGCGTCTGGGAGAATTTTTTTGGCCCTCTAGGGCCGTACGGGCACGGTTTTCGATGCAAAAATTTTAAAAAACAATTTTTAATTGTTTTTTATGCATTTTTATTACGCACTCAGTGTTTTTTGGGGCGCGCCACCATCGCACCGCTCGTGCGTCGCTCGCAGCCTCCCCGCCACCGGCCCCGTCGCCGCCCGCCACCCAGTCCGCCCTCCTCCGCCGGCCACCGCCGCCCTTTGCAGCCCGCGCTGCTCCACGCCTCGGTCCTGCCACAAGCGACCAGTTCAGCGTCGCCTCTGCGCCGCCCGGGGGGATGTTTAATCCCCGCGCGCTTTTAATCGCAAGCGGCCGGTCATATTGAGACCGTGGGCTCCGGATTTGGCCCCCTGGGTGTGCCATGCGCCTAGGGGCCTATTTTTTTTAACCCCAGGGGCTTAAAACCAGCCTTTTAGAGCATTTTTGGGCCCTTATCGCCTTTTTTGCTCTATCTGGAGTATACGGAGGCCTTTTTTGGACTTTGTTATATCATCGGAAAGCTCTTTCCGATTATGGTGATTAGGAATTTTGGCTCTACTGTTTTGACAGTGTTTTTTGCTGTCAAAGTCTGATGTTTGGTTTTGCCTTTCGGGAGCCATATATTGCTCATCCAGACTCTATTTTTGGCAAACCAGATATCGTCAAAAAGCTGGTTCAGTGAACTATTCAGTTGCAGGGGTATTTTTTCTAGATTCTGCTTCAGGTTATCTCTCCTCCGAGTTTGGCATCTTTCACACTCTGGCAGATTACTTGGGTTCTACGCGTCCTAAAATCTCTTCTTCTGATCTTCTGGCTCACTCTTCTTTCTGACTTCTGAGCTTGTATGCTTCTCTTTTGTAGCATTCTTTATTATGTAAACGCACTAAGATAAAGTGCCTACTTCTACATTTCTGGGATTTCAAGCACCTTGTGTTTGTTGTACTTGCACTCAGTTATAAAGTGCCATGGGGACTTATGATGTTATGCCGTTTTATTCTCATCCACCTTTGTCAAGTGAGTGTACCTTCCACGACATTAGCCCATGCTGTGTGTCAGTGACACCGCCCTTTATCCTGTGCTTGTACTTCTGTTGCACTATTGGTGTTTCTGATTCTTCTTTCTACAGATGTTTCTGGCATTGCATTTCAGTGTTCCTATCACCTCTCCCTATTCAGCATTATGGGGGGGTTCACCTGTTGCTTCTATTGCTTCCTTGGTTCGATTGATCAGCTCTTCAGACTTTGTCTTGTCTACCTGGTCATGCACTTCAGTGGGGGTTCCAGCAAATTCTTCTGACAGAGTTTACAGCTTCATGCTTCGAAGATGCTTCTTGCTCTTTCTTGTTCCTCACTTTGGAACTTTCCCTAGATTGAAGGCTCAGTTTCCTTTATCTAGTTTATTTCTTGTACTTGGGTACCTGATCAGGCCTTGTTGCCGAGACCCATCTTTCCTTCTTTCTGTAGTAGTTTCCTAGGTTTTGCTTCTCCCTAAGCTTATCTTAAGGGGGGGTGTTAGAGTAATAGTCCTTTGAGTTATTAATTAAATCATTTCGATCTAATTACTAACTCGCCTATTCACTCTAGTTTGCTTTAGCTAACCTTAGGGTTTCTCTTTTAGGGTTTTGTGATTACTTTATAAGGATTCACCTCTTTTGTTTTAGATACAAAGTTTTTTATCATCACATTGTAATCTAGAAACATATCATTAATATATTATTTTCTTGAGCACATGATGTCTCCTCTGGCTTTTTGGCCGCCATAGTGTCTTTCTTTCTTCTGTCTTTGCTTCTTCCATGTGACAGGTTTGCATGTAGGTGTTCTTGGGAGATTAGCTTTCAGCCTAATCCAACACTTATCTCTACATATTAGGGGTTGTAAGAGTTGTTAAAGGGTCCTAGAACACATTAATGTGTCCTAGGGTCCTTAGCCCCTTACAACCCCTCACCATACACTAATGAATGATAAGGGGTCTTAAGGGGTCGTAAGTGGTCTTAAGTGGCCATATGACACATTAACATTTCCTAGAACCCCTTATGACCCCTTGGATCCTTTACAAAAACTAAGATGTATGGTAAGGGTTCCTAAGGTGTCATAAGGGGTCCTAAGACACATTAATGTGTCTTAGGATGCCTTATTACCACTAAGGATCATTGAAGATCCCTTTCTACATCGTTGGGTTTGTAAGCGTTGTTAAGGGGTCCTTAGACACATTAATGTATCCTAAGACCCCTTATGGCCAATTGCAACCCTTTAGGACCCCTATGATGTATGGTAAGGGGTTATTAGGGGTTCTAAGACACATTAATTTAATGTATCCTACAACCCCTTATGACCTCTTAGGAACCTCTAGGGCCCCTCTCTCTACACGTTAAGGGTTGTTAAGGGCTCTTAAGGGTTCATAAGTGGTATTAAGGGGTCCTAGGGCACATTAACATGTCCTAGAACCCCTTAGGACCCTTTATGACCCATAATATGTATGGTTAGGGTCCTAAGGTGTCCTAAAGGGTCAGAAGGAGTCCTAAGACACATTAATGTGTCTTAGGACCCCTTATGACTCCCTAGGGCCTTTGAAGAACCCTCTCTCTATGTCTTAGGGGTCATAAGGGTTGTTAAGGGGTCCTAGGACACATTAGACCCCTTATGGCCGCTTAGGATCTCTTATCATACACTAATGCTAAGGGGTCCTATGGGATTGTAGGTGGTCTTAAGGGGTCATATGACACATTTACGTGTCTTAGAACACCTTATGACTACTTAGGACCCTTTACAACCCCTAAGACAAATGGTAAGGGTTCCTAAGGTGTCCTAAGGGGTCCTAGGACAAATTAATGCATCCTAGGGCCCTTTACAACCCCTTAGGACCCTTGACAACCATTACGACCCTAAGATGTAGCTCTCTCTCTCTATATATATATCATTTTCCCTCACTCCTCTCTTTTTCCTACATTTACATACGACGTACACCACATAGGGAGTATGCCCTATGCAGAAGATTAAAAACAACATGGGCAAGAAAATTTAGACTTCAATTTTGTGTACGCCCTATTTGGCGCACACTTTGTACTGCATTGGAATCCACCAAGCCTAAGGCTTTGACTTTCCTTGGGCATCCAAACCAAAGGCTTGGAGGTCTCAACAGGTCTGAAATCTAGCTACAAACGAAAAAAAAAACATATTTTTTTTCTCTATGTGCTCCCTATCAGGTTTGCACGTTGTTCAAGAATAACAAGATCAGATGACATGGGAATCTAGATCTCTTTATTAGCTATCTAGCCATATAACTTATTTTGAATTCTGATTATTTTAACCCTTTCATCTCTAATTTCTGTTGTAAGTATCTTTGATTTTTGTTAAAAACCAATGTGTAGTGTTTTGGGCATAGACTTTGGCCCGTTCATCAAATTTTGAAACAAGTTACTTTTTTAGAAACTAGACTCCATTTTACACACTTTAAAAAAAAAAAATTTTGATTTTTGATTATTTTTTGAATGATTTCTAGGGGTGTACACACAATTTTGACATTTTCAGGACCTATCCACTTCGGAAATTTGCAAAAAATCAGGTATTCATATAAAAAAAAGAGTAAAAAAATATGGGATAAAATAGGTGGTGTTAGATAACTTTTCACTAAAGCGATTATTTTTTCAAAAAAAAAAAATAATATTTTAGGAGCACACCAAACACTATGTTATATTTTTTCACAAAAAAGAGGACCAATTTTTGTGCTCCCCCTTTTTGAGAGCTTTAACCTCTACCATTTCTAAAATTGATTAGTATTTTAGAAACTAGAATCGGAGTAGAACAACTCTTGTTCCTATCACATTTTGAAATTTTGAGTCTAACTATCCTCAATTTCTCGTTGAAGTTCAGAGTTTTCTGATTTCAGAAAAAAGAGGGATCTTATACCCCCTTTTTGGTACCCCATCTTTGTGCACTTACCCAGAAGGTGAAACATACTCAATAAGGCATACATGACATGTAGTTGATAGGTTGAGAATGAGATTTTCCATCAAATTAAAATAACATGTTCCATATAGGAAGTGGGAAGGAACTTTCCACATTTGATTAGTTTCAAATCTTTTGGTGGCCAAAATCCTCTTGATGTACATATTATTTAAAATTCGATTCAATTATGCTAAGTGAATGGAGTTAATTGAAGAAAACATCTTCGGACATGTGCACTAGTGAGCACTTTCCTTCATCAAAATTAAATATAAGCTATGCATGACAATTAGCAAGGTGGATTTAAATGGTACTTGGGATGATATAAAGTATCTATGTTGTCCTTGGTTCAAAGTGAAAATGTTAGATCTAATAATTTAAAAAATACTTGGTGAATTTAAATTCATTATGATAGGGGAAGTCATGAAATGTCATGGTGTATGCCAAGTTATCATGACCAATACTCAAATTGTAGTGGAAAATGATTACTCTCCCTAACAAATTTGAAGCATGAGGTGATGAACTATATTGTAACAAAATTAGTGAAATTATCATTTTGAGAAAATAACATAAGGTGAAATGTTTTTGTCTTTAAATTAATTCATTGTATGTCATGTGCGCATTTAAGAGCCTTGGAATTATTGCACTTTATGCTATTTATCTTTTCAAAATTTTACATTTCTTTTATTTTTTTGTAACCTTTTTCAATTCAATAAAGTAATGCTTATAATAAAAATATTTATCATTTTGAATTGTAGATTAATTGTTTCTAAATTTTTTTTTTTGTAGACCCTACAAATGTGAAGTTTTATATTTCTTATTTATATTAAACAATACAAAATAACAAAGATATCAAAAAAGTCCCTTCTCACCAAGATTCAAATATATGTTGAGATGTTATCATTGAGTGTTCATGTTGGAATTGAGACCCATGTTTGTTGTTAATATATGTGGTCTTGAGACAAAGATAAATTACAATGCAAATAATTGTTAATATTATTGTATTGGAAAAGATCAAATTAATACTATGTATATTCAGATTAATAATAAGCATGCTACTTATTATTAATGTTATTATACATATTATTATATTACATATCATATTATATTTGTCAAGAGGGACGACTTGCACATAAAATATTATTTTTCTCAAGAGGGACGACTTGCACATAAAATATTATTTTTGTCAAGAGGGACGACTTGCACATAAAATATTATAATTGGCAAGAGGGAAGACTTGCATATTAAATATTATATTTGTTAAGGAGGGATGAATTTCACATTGGATATTATATATCTAGCCAACTTGCTTGCGCAAGTCGGCTGCATTAATAAGGAAGAGTCACACCTCATGAATGCATATAAAGGTGGAGTTATGGTGTGAATATGGCAAGCATCAAAAACATAAAATATCTACCTAATTTGTACCATAACAAAAAAGAAGCAGATCCATTCTAATATGATCCATAGCAGTAACAATTCATACTAAAAATTACAGTCATTCCTAGAGGAAGAATAGCAGACCAAAAGCACAATATATAGTGAACTTAAAGGACAATACAAAGAAGATTTGGAGGATGGAATATAGCAGAATTGGAGGACAAATTGAAGAAGACATAGAGGTTGAATTATAACAGCAGATTGGAAGGCATCATCAAGGAGACTCTACAACAGACTTCAAAACTCGATATTATCTATTCTTCTATTTATCTATATTTTGGAAAGGGCCTAAATATTAGTTCTAAAAGATCATCTATAGATTGAATTTTTCCTTTCAAAGTCTGAAATATTAACATGGCATCAGAGCTTTGGTGAGTAAAAGATCTACTTTCAGATTAAGGAAATCAATCTAACAATTTTAAAACTAAGAAATTCAATATGGAAATTGTCCAGATCGAAACAATCATCAAGCCTCTATTGCAAAAGTAAAAGCAACAGGATCTGAACACTTTGTCCTTTAGTCTTCACCTTGAGAGAGATTTTATATACGGGCCTTCATGATCTTAAAAGTTATGTTATAAACTCTTTCTATTTCCTTGTTAGAACTTGCAATTTTGTTTTCTTGAAGAGATATCACATGATCACTTGTTATAAATAAATCAAATGTTACTATCCATTGAGAATATGATTCTTCGCTATGTTAAATCTAAATTATTATGTGGTGAAAATATGATTTTTTGTTGATATACTAATATTTTCTTTTTGAGTGTTGAGGCTATTGATATTTGAGCGTTGAGGCTCTTGCATATTTGAGCATTGAGGCTCTTGCATATTTGAGTGTTGAGGCTCTTGGATAGAATCACCAATGAAGACTATCTTTTAGAGAACTTGTAGATGGGATCTCATTTGGAGGAGATTTACACTTTGAGACCTTAGTGCTTTATTATTTGAATTTACAACTTGTGAAGATGCTTCCTGATGACATGTAACTGATTAAATGGTTCACTATATTAAGTTGAAGATGATGCAAGACATTAAATCAGCTAATGGTTCGTATTGTCATTGATGTCAACTTGATATCATCTGTATGGTCATACACATAATGCCAAAGACTACAGAGAATCAATGGAATAGAGGTTATGCTTTTAGCAATGCATAAAACTCAAGTATTCACTAAGTGGCAGAATACACCGGCGGAGTGCACACCATCGATAAAGACAGAGATAAAAGTCACAGTGATGCCCGACGAGCAAAAGACAGTATTGCCCGACAAAGAAAAATCAAAGGATGCCCGACGAGCTAAAAATAGTGTTGCCCAATGAGCAAGATCCAATGATGCCCGACGGACGGAGATCCCAAAGCTAACTGAAGAAACACCGACGAAACTCGCAGTTGTCACCGACGACAAACTGTAGAGTTGACCGACAGAACAGAGACATCAAAAAATGACAAAATATCTAGCTGGCAGAGCTGAAAGACAGACTTAACTGGTTGTTTGATTTCTTTTATTCAACCACAAATAAGTAAGTGATTTAAAGATGATTTACACAGTTGGAAAGAAGATAACTATGAGATAAATCAAGAGTTAAAGTCATAAATCAATTTGGCTGGATTGTTTTTCACGCCAAGAATCAAGAACCAAGAATTAAGGAATATCATGTCTATTTAAGAGACAAACATAATTCATTCTCTGTGTGGTCCATAATCAATCAGATACACGGGGGAGTGAACTGATAGAAGATGCTGAAGAGAAACTGATGAAGGATTAACTTCATGCAGTCCTGATCAATCAAGCTGAGGGAGAGCTAAAGAATTCTGCAGACACCGACAGACAGAAAAGCATAACATCACAGAGCAGAAAGAGTTAAGTACAAAGGAATTGTATTGATACATTGATCAGAATGATATTGTAAGTAAATAGATCTGAAAATCTGCAATTCAGTTGCATTAGAAACAGGTCATTTTGTTTCAGTTTAACCATTGAAGCATTAAGTCTCTTAACAGAGCAGGACTTAACAGCCTTTTGTAATTGAGGTATATCCTAATAGATTACTAGAAGGTTGACTCATGATAGTAGCACCGGTCTTACCTAAATCCTATTGACAGTCTAAGAAGGAGGCTGATTCAAGGATGGTAGTAAGATTTGCATAAAGCCTATTGACAGTCATGAGAC
>MU225525.1:676013-691327 GCA_018584345.1 Thuja plicata
GTCTGCTATTTTAGCATTGAGTTTGTCATCAAGTAAAATATTGTTTGCTTTAATATCTCTGTGAATGATTTTCAGCTGTGAATCTTCATGTAGATAGAGAAGACCTCGAGCAATTCCAATGATGATGCTGTAGCGTTGTTGCCAATTCAGCACTCTACGCTTTTCTGGATCTGCAACCCCAATTCTATCTATCACTCTTCAATAACTCTGCAACATCATATACAAAATGAATAGAGAGAGAAAGTAACTTACCAAAGAGAAAATTGTCCAGGCTCTTATTGGGAAAATATTCATAAATAAGCAACATCTCATCTCCCTCAGCACAACATCCCAACAGCTTTACAAGGTTTCGGTGCTGAACATTGGCCATCAGCTTCACTTCATTCATAAACTCTTTTCTACCTTGGGAAGATCTTGCAGACAGCTTTTTAATTGCTATTTCCTTTCCGTCTCTAGTTGTTCCCTGAAACATCAAAGCAGAACTTGAGCTCGGAAACCCCCTTTAGAAATTTCCCCACAAAAGCCTAATTAATCTACGACTAGAGCATTAAGTCAGGTCAAAGATACAATATAGCCCCACCCTGTATACTGTCCCAAAGCCCCCCTCTCCAAGCTTGTTATTTTCATGAAAATTTAGTGTGGCTTCTGCCAATTCCTCTAAGCTCATGATGAAATGTTGATGCTCGTGCATCAGTAACTCCGATTCGGCAGAATATCCATGCCTTTCTGTTCAGAATTGAAAACTGGAAAAGCTTAGAAAATTTAGTATTAAACTAAAACCAACAGAGAAGAAAATTAAATACAAAGATGAAAAAATCGGAAGCAGCACCTTCAGTGTGGGTAATTGGGCTTGCAAAAATGGCAGGTTTCACTCTTTTCCTCATTGCAAGGAGACAAATAACTAACAGCAGAATCAAGCCTCCCATAACTCCCAAAATAATGTGTACTATTGAGCCCCCCTCTGCAGTGTAGACTCTTTTCAATATAAACATATCAAAGATATAATCCAACAAATATAAAATTAAGTGGGTGTGCTTACTCTTTGATTGGGTTTGCCCTGCTGTGGGAGATTCCGCAGTTGTTGGAGTCTGCCTTTCTGTTGAGGGTTCCGCAGATGTTGGAGTTAGGCCCTCTGTGGGAGGTGGAGAAGTTGTTGGAGTGGGTGGCGAAGCCTCTGGAGTCCCGAAAAATGAATATGACTCAAATCTGACCACACAACTTCCTAACAGAGCCCGACTTCCTTTTTTCACAGAGCAACAATCCTCCACTGTTTTCCTTGCTGAAAACAAGCACTTTTTGCAATCGTTGACGGGTAAATCTCTCCAACATTGAACGAGCCCGTAGACAGTTTGGTTTGTGGAGTAGTTGGCCGATCCCATGGCGAATCGCTTATTTGCGGGATTGTAAGCTAGATTTGACAGGTTGGAGAGAAGACTCGAAGTTGCGGCCTTGAAATCATCCATATTGCCTTGGATGTTATTGATGTTCCAGAGGTAAACATATACGTTGGTATCAAATGTTGAAATGAAATTAGAGTTGTCATAGCGCAGATAGCAGTCGTCCATCAATACCAGGCCGCCTTTGTCGTTGGCGCAAAGCTCCATCACTGAGCTATTTGCTTGTTCTGCGCACTCTGAGCATTTGTCTGCTGATAAGTTCCCAAAACACTGTAGAAGGCCATAGACCTTGTTGGGCGTTTGACCAAATGAAGAAGTGTTAAACCCAGATCTCAGAGATGTGTTTGTAAACAGATCCAACATAACCTGGTTCAGATTAGCAGAATATGTACTGCCATCGGTGAAAGTCGAATCATTATTGCATTTTGACCATCTGTAATCGGAAACAGCAGATGAAAAACTTATCACAAGGAAGACAAGAAGAAGATAAAATAAAGAGCTGCACCTCATTTTGTATGTTTGTAAGTGAGAAAGAGGCCGAATAAGTACAATTAGAGCTTAGAGTTATTCTATTTAATCACTTGTAGCGATGAGTCAAATAGGTTGAGGCGGCGTTGCCACTTTTAATTCACACCAAAACTAAAAGCGATGAAGTCATATGGGGTCACCCGGAGTAAATTTCCTAGTATGCTTCCTCGAAATGCGTTGAATAAATTCCAAATAAACATTTCGCTTTTTAATTGTGACGTGTCACGATCGATGCCCACTTCTGGCGAGACCACTAGAAGATTCTAAATAACTAGCACTTGCATCCAAAGGAGGTGCAAGGATGTGCTGATAGGTGTTTGATTTGATATTGGCGTTTGATTTGAAAGCACAACTGAAGCTTTACATAATAAAAGTAAGAATATGAAAGTTTAGGCCTACAAACATGTATAATTATAAAAAGTAGACTTGTTGACAGAGTTCCTTAGAGTTGATGAGACTAGCATGCAAGCTGTAAGGACATTATCAGTTCCCAAAACAAAATGTTGATATGAGTTGTCAATAAGATATGGAACTAATTCAGGTGAAGATAGTGGCTTCTGAGCCTTTGAATAGGAGAAATATTCAGTTGTCATCCTTAGAGAAAGGTGATTCAGGCCTTTGGGGATGCTACTTGTTGCATTATGTGGATACAAATATTATTGCATTCTGCCTCTTGTGTTCCAAATGTTCCATCTAAAAAAGAGTTCCCAATCATTAACTTGTAGAAATCTTACAGTGTGGCAAAATTTTCATCAATTTTTGTAGCATATCCAAAACATAATTAACGCGCTCTCACCATGAAATCATGTTAATTCAATCTTACCCTATCTCCTACTCTAAATGGTTTGTATTATACTCTGATTTACTTTTATGTGTCTGAGCTACTTCTTTGGTTCAACAAAAAATAGAGCAAAGCTAGCTTGATTTGAAGAATGTTTGTAGATCTCATTGTTGCAATAAATACAATTGTGTATAGTCACCTGTACATAAATTGTATATATTCAATATTCTTCTTTGTTTTCCAGGAAAATCTACAAAATTTGGGACTCATTCATAAATTTAAAAAAATGCAATCCTTGCCTATCTTTTTCCATTCAACATGAGCATTTTGTAGCTAATAGAAGTGTTTTTTAGATTATATTTTAATCTCTTATGTTTAAATTATATATGAAAGAACACTTAAATGAATATGATTATTTGATCAAAACAATAGCTATTTATTAAAAGAGCTCAAAGATAGAAATTAGGGAAGATGATGACTAGTATGAAACTCAAAGACTGCATCGACCATCATTCATTGGCGTGTATATCTCAAAAGATAGAAAATAAGTAAATAAAATCCATCCATAGGAAAGTAAGTTTTAAATTGTGTCATCAGACTCATCACTTTTTCCAATGTATATCCTATAGTTAATTTGGGAAACAGGATGGTGTTCATGAACAGAGAAGATAGAAATTATAATCTGAAGGAGTGGGAAAGGAATCTCAATCTGTCAAAGTAAATATTTTATTTCCAATGATGAAGGTATGGTGGTATGAATTTGACAACCACAATCTCTGATCTTTCCAAGATTTTTGAGATGAAACACATGGATATACTTCCAGGCTAGCTTATACATTGGTTTGAAGAAATATAAAAAATTATAAAGTATCATTTGCTATAGTAGTTCTAGGTTTGTTACTTTGTCTATTTTTAGTTTGGGTGACAGGGTCTTCACATGAAGCATTTTCAAAAAAATATACCATGTCTATTTTACTGTGTGTACTTTTAATCCTAAGTAAATAAAGAAGTTTTCCTTGCACACTTAGCTAAATTAAAACTTGGGGCAGATCCAATCAGCTTCAAAACTAAATGCAAGGCTGGTATGAATGCATTCATACTACAGAATTTCAATGAAACTATCTATTAATACATCAGCTTTGGATTTTCTAATTTCGATGAGTCAAAATATAGTGTAAGCCCAAGAATATTCAAATATCAATATAAGGATCATATAAAGGTCTAGGTCTCAAGGCTTGAGGTTGCAATACTTATGACAAGAAAACGTGCACTTTCTCTAACATTTTCTGAGGCAATTCAAACTTAAGGTAAACCTAGAGAGCCTCAAAGTTCAATTTGATGTCTATTCAGTGACAACAATCATGATAAGAAGAAATAGTCGAACCTAATTCACAATATTGGGTAAGCCCAACAAGCACCCAAAATCAATTAGACATTTGTAGCAAGATTTGTACCACTCGGCTAAAGTGAAATCATAATAAAAATGAAAAGCATAGAAGATCATGCCAACTCATTACAGACCTAGGGAAAGCCTATGCTTTAAAGATCAATGCAAGGATCATATATTGGGCTCAAAATGGGAACATGTACAACAAGAGAAGCACACTTATCTTTGACATTGGATGTATCCCAACACTTAGGGTGAGCATGCAAGCTGAATTGAAAGTTTGTAACACTGCACTAGAAGTTAAAGCAAGTATAACAAAATAAGGATACTCCCTATCACATTGTCAGACCCAAGTAAATACTTAAGACTAAGAAAATCTAGGTTGCTATGAATCTAAATGTGGGATTTGAACCAAGGTATGTAAATGAAAATTTTGAATCAAACCATAAGAAAATTTTCATTTCCCATGGGCTTAGGAAAAAAATGTAGGGACATGTAAGTATTTTAATTAGGCACCCAGATTTAGGGACACACATCATGTAACAAGTTAATTATTTTAAAATAATGTTTCCAGCCAAGGATTGTATACAGGGGTATTTGGAGGGAGAGGAGAAGAATGAAAAAAACACATTTAATGAAAATAGGGGTCAAGAGAAGGCATGCTTGTTTGTCCACTAATTCTAATCAAATACATTGGACACCCTACACATATATCACTAGAGATTGAAGGATGGAAACCCCCTAATTTGCACAACTGGCTAGTGGACAAAAAAACCCTAAACCAGACACATGCAATTCCTCACTAATTTTTTGTTCAGGCAACCTTTGTAATGTCTATTTGTTTAAGTTTGAGGCATCTTCTTTAGCACCTAGGGTTTGTAATTCTGAGGTGTCTCTTGCAGCACTAGTGGCTAGTAAAATAAATTGAATGTAAGTGCAATTTCTATTGTAATAAGAGGAGTAAACAGTTATTTCCATTTCAAGCCCAGCGGTATGAAGGTCATCTAAAATGCTTCACATAGATCCTCAAATTTTCTTCATAGATCGCAACATAAGGGAAGTAGGTCCCCCACATATGGTATACAAATCCCAGATTCCAAATGTCTTGACAAAATTCTAGCTCACTTCCAAATTCACAGAAGTTCAAAACAACTTAAACTTAAAAATAATGTAAAGCTAAAATTACAAAGATACAACATGAATCATATGTACAACATAAGCACAGAAAATACCACAAAGAGTGAATATATGCGCACTATTGAAAATAATTCAAGTTTCAACTAACAAATTCTTACTGAAATTGAGCTACAATCAATAAAAAAATAAGCTTACAATCTCAACTATTTCATCCAAATCTAGTGAAATACCAATCTAACATCCTAATGAAATACAAGTAAAACCTAGCATCAAATTCACACAAAATCTCAAACTACTATTCAATTGAGTTTCAATGAATAAAAAATTCCAACGGTTGAATCCATATTGCTTGGACGCTAATAAAAAATATATCATTGCCATTAGTGGAAAATTGAATTATCATACAATCAACCGTAAGAAAATTCAAAAATCTCATGCATAACCTTCCAGACAATGCCTTCGGTGAGCTCCCCAATTTGTTGATCAAGGCTTTGAAGTGTTTCCTCCTTTTGGGCCTCTAATTTCATCAATGCCAGCTCCAATTCCTTCTCAACCCATGCTCTGGACTCCTTTAACTTTGCCTCCAACTCTGCAGACATCTCCTTCTTCATTTGACTCAAGGAAGTCGTGACCTCTACCCGGATAGCTTTGAGAAGGGCATCAACCTCCTTCTATAAGCAAGGAGAGTTTTAGCATTTATAGAATTGTTGATAGAATCGACTAAGAAAGTATGATAATTATAATGAAAGGCTAATCCTAAAGAATATAAATTTCACTATTAATACACACATAATTTGAAATAATTACAACTTTAACAGTTCCATGATTCTGTGTATTAAAGCTAAAGATAAAATTAAAAGATAAAGGTTAATTATCTAGTCAAGGCTAAACTAGATATAAAATTAGATTATGGGAATGCCTTTTGAAAGCCCAAAAGAGAACATTTTTTCCAAGTGCGTTATGTAATAATTAAATATTACATCCCTTGTTTCCAACCTCACAACCAAAGCTTGACAATAAACATAACTTTTACTATCCACCCAAATTTTGGTTAGTCCAAGGTAAGGTTCATGATCTCTGAGAAAGTTGAGAAACAGTAATGATTGATGCAATGCAATAGTTAGTTTCACTATTTTCAATTCTCCACCCCCTTACGCTTGCCACAGACAATAGACTCCAAGTGGGCCATTCAAGCTCCTGAGAGAATGTTAATAAAAGCAATGCTTACTACCTACTCACCAGAAATGGGGATATCCAGCAATGACTAAATTAATAAATATAATAGTTGACTGATTCTGAGAAATTGAATTATTTTGAAAATTTTGTATGTCAATTCACCAAAAAAATAGATCATTATAATAAACCTACCTATAAGCACTTGATCTCCTCAGAATTGCCACGAATACTCAACAACTTTTGCCTGATTGTTTCGTCCCTCTCATCCTTGAATTTTCTCAAAGGCTTGAACCAGATGTTGTCAAGTGGTACCATTAAAAGCAAAACTTCAGCCGCTATGAAAGGTAGGGTGATATTAAAGTCAAAAATCTTGGCTTTTTCTACTTCTGCCAAGGCGGGCAGGGTTAAAATATCGTTCAAGGCTATGATAAATAAAAATTTGGTGACTGTGAACCGGAGGCTTCATACGGAGGGTCGCGACTGGATGATTGGGGAATAAATCCTATAGAAGGACATCAATGTTTATTGCTGGATGTTTTGGGATGTTTTGAGTTTAGTAATTGTGGGTGGCTCATCAGATTCATTAGATAAAATCCAGCGGAAGGTGGATGTGGGGAGAAATATTATAATAAGGATTTGGAACAGGAGAAAAGGCTGGTGCATCTACATGAAATGAAAATGATGGTGCCTTTGCATTCAGTCGATAAGGAGCCATTAGATTTGAAGATTGAGCATCCATGTCTTCCCACCTGGCTTGGCCATTTTTTGAGGGTTGCAACAAATAAAACAAAACAATAAAGAGTGTCCTTGTCTATTCTAACTCAAATCGAGAAAAATGTAGCTCAATAGAAATAACATAAATCAGAGAATCTAATAGGGAGATAGAATTCTTACGGTACGAAAATGTCCAATATGATACTTTAGGGCTTACTGGACACAGACTCAAGCGTAACAAAAACTTCCCAATAAGTATTGCTCCGAAATAAAATAAAATTTCGGTGAAATGAATGGACTACAACTATTTTTGTTTTTAGGTTTGCGTCTGGAAAACCTCCTAATTTTCTAGCGATGATCCATAGAGGAAAAATCATTTTCTTACACCTCATTTAATGCACAGGAGATAGGATTTACAAATATCGGGGTTCTGTATACGATATTCCTACTATCGCCAACAACTCCAACCTCCCACTTTGAATTCCCATGACAGTATTAGCGAGAGATGCAGGTCAAAGATGTGATGTTTGCTGGTTTGAAGGCATGATACTGGCTTCCAGGGCATGATACTGGTTTCATAGCCGTGAGACAGGTTTCCCTTGTGTATGGACGCGAGCGACTTTGCAGGGGAATCCTATTGGCTAACAAAGGGTAAAAAATTGTGCATGGGAAAGTACCGAGTAGCTGTTAAGGGGTCTAATAATCGTGACATTTTTGTCATGTTGAACCCCAATTACTAATACTAAAGGAGTCTCAAAAATAAAAATACATGTATCAATAGTCTATCACAGATGTACTAACAGCCGAACATTTTTTAACCTTTTTGGGTTGCTAATTGGCCAATTTGTGCACCACTATTGGGACATTTTGTAACGACTACTAGGTTATTTGGCCACAAGTACTGACATTTTTGAGTTAGCAACTATTGGTGCAAGAACAAGTGGGTATCATGCGACACTTTGGAAAGGTCATATTTTTACCATTCTATGTTCGACGGTCTCTATAGAAGGATCCGTGAATACTAAGAAGTCGAAACCTTAGCTTTAAGCTCTTAACTCACATGCGGAGCTACACTGAAAAAATCATCAAAATCTGACTTGCGGTTTAGGAGTTCTAGGTGCGTGCAGTTATCTTGGGCTGCTACGGGGTACTTTACCCTAACGCTAATTATCTTTTAAACTAGCAATTGCACCTTGGTGTGTAATGGGTACGCTAAAGATATTTGGAATATCAATTAGGAAGTTTTAGTGTATTAGTTGCATAGATTTGTGCAAATAGATGAGGTGAATTGGCTGGCCATTTATGAAATGAAGGTGTTTGCACAACAAAAGGCTTAATAGAGAATTCATTAAATATAATAATTTAGGTTATAAAATTTAATATATATTGATAAATAAAACTATAATATAATTTATGTGACCAATGATGAAATTTGAATTGAAAATCAACATACAAAATCCAATATTTTAGAAAAGAAATATTAGGAATCAATTAAAATAGGAAACTTGTAATATAATTTTGAAAATAAATTTAATAATTTACATTATATAATACAATATTAATAACATAATTTAATTAGTACTATATAAAATAATATTGTATATATTAACTATAGATTATAATACAATATATAACAATAATTTAATTTATATTAAATAACATATTAAATAATAAATATAATTATACCAATACAATTTAATTTATAATTTATAATATCATAAATGATTCAATGAATTATCTAATTTTTCTTAAATGATTAATCTTTATACTTATAATTTGAAAATAAAATATATTGTAATATTTATACATTAGAATTTTTTTTAAATATAAATTCTTCCCACACACTTTGAATTTAAAAGGTCATTAAACATGAATCCATTGGATTTCTTCTAGATAATATATTCCTTTGTTTATCCAGTGTGTTGGATGCACATTTGGCCATAGTTAATTTAAGGACTACTTTCTTGTTGAGATTTATATGTTTGATCGATTTACTTCATTTTTTCTTCCTACAATGAAGGTTCTACAACACATGCTTTCCCTTATACTATAGTATAATTTGTATCCACATTTATGGTGTACAATAATAAGCAAAAAATACAAGTCTTGTTCTTCTATTTTCAGTAATATATTCTGCAAGTTCAAAGTAAGCTATTCTTGAAATTTTATCTCCATATTAACATGAAGAAGTGCATTGCACTAATAAGAAGAACAATCAAATTGTATTTCAATATAAACCCTTTCGTGAAGTAATATTTTTCCTCGTGTTAATTATTTCACACCACAAGGTATGCTATGACAATTGTTTATAACCATAAGAGTGCATGAACTGAAACCCCATGAATTGTCTTAAAATAATAATCAATTGCATGTAAGATTGTCCACATCCATTGCTATCATTTCCTATCAATCTATTTAGTTCATTAGAACATCAACAATTTGATAATATTCTATTTCTCACAAAAGGGGTGTGAAACAAACAGAGAAAAAGGAAATCTCTACTAAGTATAGGTTATTTTGTTTTTTTAAATATTTATTCAATCCATTATTACTTACATTTTAACAAACATGCAGAGTTATATCAAAGAGAACAAATACTATTCTATTTCAACCTTGAATTCAATGATCAATAATGTAATTAAATATTATTAGTGATGAATATTTGTAATAAATAAATTTATACATATGATAATTTTTAATTAATTTGATATATCTAAGGTATCTACGATATACAATTAATAAGTATTTTCAATTATGCAACTATATTAGTAATCTATGTCTACAAAGTGCATTTAACCATCACTAGCCAACGTGATTGTAATAATCATGTTCCATGAGATACTCTCACCCAATGAGGTTGACAATTAAAGAGATAGCCCGGCTCAAAATTCCCCTATCCTTTATAGTTTGAGCAAAATGTCACATGCAATATATAATAAATTTTCTACTTGGATGTAGAAACTAATGTTCTTGAAATTCCTAAACTATGCAAAAACATGGGTAAGAATTTTTTTATTGTAATAATCATGTTCTGAGAGATACTCTCCCCTAATAAAGTTGACAATAAAAGAGATAGAGGCTTAAAATTCCCCTACCCTTTATAATTTGGATAAAATATCACATGCAATCTATAATCATTCTACTTAGATGTAGAAATTAATGTTCTTGAAATTCTTAGACTATACAAAAAGATGGGTAACAACTTTTTCCCTATAAGTATTAAAACATAATTGCATCTTCCTACAACTAATAATTTGATGCAAACTATTGTCACTTAGATAAATTTTCTCTTCCTATTTTAAACATAACATGAGCGTATTGGTAATGGAGCTTAATTATCTTATAAATTTGAAGTTGTTGTGATTTATCCACAAAGTAAAATAAATCAAAATGGTGGCCTATTAATTATATTATTGAAAATTTAAAATATCTTATAATATAATTACAAATAAATTCCAGCTTGAAGAGCCAATATTTAAGCTATTGTGATGTTATTTCCATCAAGGTTTAAATCCCACTAGGGATGAGGGCCCCTGTGTGATCTCACTAGCTCATAGCTTTGGATCAAAGTGTTCACCCCTCTTTTCTTAAAAAAGGAAAACTAACTTAAAGAGAGAATATTGTATAAAAGAATAATCATGAAAGTAAAAAATTAATATAAACATATATATGCATAGCTAAATATATAAAAACTATAAATTAATAATAATTAAATAGTATTATTTGATTTTTAAAATGTAAATATACATAATTAAATATATAATAGTAATTTTATAATGATTTTTTTAGAAAATATGAAATTTTAAAACATACATAAACTTATTAAAATTCAAGACAAGAATATAAATCAAAATTAATCGAAATAAATAACTTATATCAAGATATAGATATTATTAAAAATATAAAATTAATAAGTAATAAATTTAATAAATTACTAACTAATTTAATAAAAATAAGACTATTTAAAAAAAATATTGAAATAAAATGTATTGGGAAAGTATGGGAAGGAGGCAAAAACATCACTAATCATACATGGATATTCTGCATGCCTTCAAGAAATTTTACAGAAACCTATTTACTTTAGAGGACCAAGAAAATGATAGGGAGACTGTTAGAAAGAGGATCCAGGGTATCATTATAAAGAAACTAAATGGTGTTGATGCAAAAAGCTTGGGTAAAGAAATTACCCTAGAAGAAGTAAACAAGGTCATTCTTGATTTGAATAATGACAAAGCCCTTGGACTAGATGCCTATTGAATTTTATAAAAGAAACATTGAATGGTTTGGTGAGGAAATGTTGTATGTTTACGAAGAAGCCATTGAAGCAGAATCCCTTGGTGAAGACATCAACATTGAGCTCATCAAGTTTATACTTAAGGATGGGGACAAGCCTCTTATAAAAATCTGGAGACCAATAACTCTTCTCAATGTCTCCTATAAGATTCTTGCTAAAATCTTGGCCAACAAATTGGTGAATATACTACTTAAAAGTGTCAACCCTACTCAAACTGGATTCGTGAAGTGGAGATATATCTTGGAAAACCTCCTTACATTCTAGGAGGTAATGCACTGGGTAAGAGAAATAGATCAATAATCTTTAGTATTTCTCATTGATTTTGAAAAGGCCTATGACCGTATAGAGTGGAGTTTTATTTTTATGATGCTTGAGGGGCTTGTCTTCCCACAACAATTCTGCAAAATGATAAAAATTTAATGTCAGAAGCCAAATTAGTAGTAGAAGTTAATGGAATCAAGTCAGATAAATTTGACCTCACTAGGTCCATCAGATAGGGATACCCCCTTTCTCCTGTCATATTTTTGCTAGTTGTTGATGTAATGTTTATCTATTGAGATAAAGGTCCTTATCCCCAAAAGTTAAATGTATCTCCCTTCCCAAAAAATAAGAGTTGTCTAATATTGATTTCATAGATGACACTGTTGTACTTCTCTCTCTTGAGGAGCATAATGTTGAATCCATGATGGATAAGATCAAGATCTTGTGCTTGACATCTAGTAGTAAGATTTCCTTGCCTAAAACTATCATGCTTGGATGTAATGTCCATCCTCCCAACTAGTTTAATAAGAATCCTATAGTATGGGGAGGACCAAATAATTTAGTAAGATATCTTGACATACCCTTTGTGTTTAGACCTAATCTAAAAGGGATGTGGTTTTGGATCCATGATAAAATATACAAGAAAATTAAAAAATGGAACAAACAATATATTTCACTAGAAAGTAGAATTCAATTTTGTCAAAAAATATTATCCTCCTACAATATATACTATTCCTCTGCTTGGTTCTTTTGCCAATATCAAGTCAACCATATTCAAAAATAGGTCAGAGGTTTTCTTTGTTCTGATAAAAAAGGAAAGAAGAAAGATCGAGGCATGTAGTGAAATGAATCTTGTGCACTATGAGTAAGGATAAAGGGGGTGCATTGTTAGTTGACGATCTAAGGGTGCAAGGGATTTCACTTACAACAAAATAAATTTTAAAAGCTCTTCAAGGAGAGGATCCATGGGAAGTGTTGGTGAGAAACAATAATGCTAAGGCGATACTAAAAAAAGGGCCTCACTAGAAAGATCTAGCTTCCAATGATCTTGTAGCTGGGTACTTTTCAATCAGACCCGATGGGTCAATTATGTTCAAGTCTATCTGGAAGGTCTCAGAAGATTTAAGGAGTTTGATAACTTAGAATAATATTTTGGATAACAACAAGAGGTTGTGTGGGGAAAGATCCATTTGGTGAAACCTTAAGCACAAAGGTAATCCACTTGTACTCCTAGAGGGATGCTCGAATAGAAGCTAGGATAGTAAGGGAATTATAAGGAAACTTGCATCCAGTTCATGACAATTTCCTTACTAGCCTATCTTCTGGTCGAGCATCCCTGTAGGAGTGCAAGTGGCTTACATTTGTGCTTAAGGTTGCAATAGATTGATCTCTCCCCACAAAACCTATTGTTGTTATCCAAAATATTATTCTAAGATATCAAACTCCTTACATGTTCCCAAGCCTTCCAGATAAAATTGAACACAATTGACCCAACATGTATGATAAAAAAGTTTCCTTACTAGCCTAAATTCGGATTAAATAAATAAGTACTCAAAATCCAATTGCAAGAGAATAGAAAACATACCCAAAAAACTGTGACATAAGATATAAATTGGGAAAACCATCAAGAGGGAAAAATCCAACCTCCAATAGCATCCATCATCCATGTGTTATTCAATAATGCATCCATTACAATACACCATGAAAGCCTTCAAAGCCCCATTCATAAAAAAACATTCCATGTGAATACTTGCATGAATGCACACATCCCATGCCACGATTCCAACCTCCACAAATGCTAAACTTGGCTAACCTAAAACACTTCCCTTATGGTTGCTTTTATAGAAAAAAGATCCCACAAAACCACCAAGTGGTATTACATAAACCATGTGCTACCAAACCCCCCTTTGACACATATTCAATATTAAGTACTTAATTTTATTATTTCCCCAATATTAAATAATTACATCAAATAATATTACAATGCTACAATACAACTCATCAAGTGGTCACAAGATTATCCCAAGGAGTCTGTACATGTTGCACATCCATCTAGGTGCTCCTAGGTGCAACATTTATATAATAAAATAAAATATTAATAAAACAACCTCACCAATGTTGCTGAGCATACAAATAGTAGTGAGGACACTTTCACTTTCCAAAATGTTATGTGCTGAATGAAGGAGAGAGAGAAGAAAACAAAGGAATATTTTTGCTCATCCTATTATAAGATAGATCCAGTTCTGTGAGAGAAGAGAGACTTCCCAAATAGGATGATAATAATCAAACAAAAATTAGATGATTACCCTACCAGAGAAACCATGCACACTAATCATCTTGCAAAAATGCATGCTAACTTTTAATGAAACTTGTAAAATGGGAGAGTTCCATGAATGTTATGGTGGCCTCTCTTCCACACATAGGGAGAAACATATTAAATGCATAGACACAATACCTTTGTAGTAGAATGCCAAACTACCTTCTTAGTTGATTCCCTCCCCTCCTCAAAATGAACTATTTGTTTCTTCCCATCGTCCCTTGTCTGACCCTTATCAAAAGACCATCGTGAATACTTTTGTCCCCCAACATGTATTAGAGAAGGTGATTTCATTGGCAATTCCAGTGCAGCCTATGATAGGCCACTATGAACCACCTAGGGAACACCCTATGACATCTGCATTGATCATTCAACATCACATACATAGGCATTCAATGATTAAATTGAACTTATAAAAGTCTATAAAAAGACATCGTGGCAAGTAATTTTTCCATCACAAATTACATAAGCGATAGGTAACTTTTCTTTCGCAAATCATTTCTATCTTCCTCTTGAATACCTTTGATATGCTAGAGTCTTTACACAAGCTTCAAATTGTTGCAGAGAAATTTGTTAAAGGGATTTTATGCAAGATAATAGGTTACTTACAACTATACAAATCTATGACATGTCGAAGGGTGAAGGCCATATTTGGGGCCTTTTTCCTCATCATTTCCTTTTGGAAGGTTGTCTTTATGTTTCTATATACAATGGTGCCAATGATTATATGGAGATGTAGGATATCAGGTTTTTGCAAGTGGTCATTAATAGACACTTCCTCACCATGGGGGATGAAATGATGGATAGGGTAAAATCTAAAGTCTCTCTCTCTCTCTCTCTGGATCCTAGTTCTACATAACCCATATGGGTTATGGGTAAAAGTACAAACCTGTGTCACACTTTTATAAAGGAAAAGGATGACAACATTCAAATTTGTAAACTTTAACAACATAAAAGTGGCATTTGTGTTTAGAATTTGAAGATGATGTAAACTAATGAAATGTGTAAAATTTGATCAAGTTTAGGCTTATAATTTTTTAAAAAAAATTTGAAAAAAATTTAACATAGTTTTTTAATTTTTGAAGTCCATTTTTTTATTCCTGAAATATGCTGAAAATCTAGGGTCTAGTCCTCGTTAACAAACTATATGCAAATAATACTTTTTTCCTCTGATTCCATAATATGTTTTAGATGGCATGTATAGCTAATGCATAAAAAAACAAAGATTGGATTTCGTTAAATATTTTGTCTGTTATAACTATCCAAAGTCGGTGTTACCTGAAATCAACAATTTTTAGTCTGCGTTCAATTTTACCTATCAA
>MU225525.1:747747-794200 GCA_018584345.1 Thuja plicata
ATATATAAGGAGGAAGAATCAATGTAGGCTCTATTTGAATGAGAAAGCATTCACTTTGCATTCTTATTTTGGAAGTCAAAGGCATTGTTCCATCGCATTCATTTTAAAATTGCCACATTTTTAGGAGCGGGATGTTAGTGGGACTTGGAAATGTTTCAGGTGCCCTTTGTAGTAAATTTAATCCTATCCCTCCATCCACTATGAGATTCATTAATATTGAAACTTCAACCCAGCCTATCCATGTGAAATGCTGCAGGACTCGCACCCTTTGACCGTCAAGGCAGCAGCAAGGCTGACCATTTGCAATGCCTTTGACTCATGTTCATACTCAAGCCTCATTTCTAATAAACTAGTCAACAAACATGGTTTTGGGAATGTAGATCATCCTCATGCATATACTTCATTATGGCTACAACAAAGGGTAGAAATAATGGTGACCAAGCAATGCAAGTTAAGTTTTGGACTTAATCCAAAGTAAGGATGTCATCTTTGTAGAGATGTATTACATTAGATGTTTGTGATGTCATTTTGGAAGCCCATATCTTTATGAGAAAGATGTATATATTAGGAGGAAGAATCAATGTAGGCTCTATTTGAATAAGAAAGCATTCAGTTTGCATTCTTATTTTGGAAGTCAAAGGCATTGTTCCATCACATTCATTTTAAAATTGCCACATTTTTAGGAGGGGGATGTCAGTGGGACTTGGAAATGTTTCAGGTGCCCTTTGTAGTACATTTAATCCTATCCCTCCATCCACTATGAGATTCATTAATATTGAAACTTCAACCCAGCCTATCCATGTGAAATGTTGTAGGACCGACACCCTTTGACCATCAAGGCAGCAGCAAGGCCGACCATTTGCAATGCCTTTGACTCATTTTCATACTCAATCCTCGTTCCTAATAAACTAGTCAAAAAACATGGTTTTGGGAATGTAGATCATCCTCATCCATATACTTCATTATGGCTACAACAAAGGGTAGAAATAATGGTGACCAAGCAATGCAAGTTACCACTCATTGTCGTTATAAGACTAGTAAGTAATGGTCTTGGCCTATTGATTCTTCTTAACTAGAACTAGCTACCACTCATTGTCATTATAAGACTGGTAAGTAACCTAGGAGCATGACCACATTAAATAGTAATTAACTGACAGCACTAACTAAAAGAAGTTATTTACAAGACCTATTACTCAAGCCAAAATTAGCTAACTAACTAAAAGGGGCCAACAACAGTTTCCAGTGCAAATGGTAAAACCAAATAAAGAGAATATTCTTGAAAGAACTTCTATTTCTACCATGCACACACTTCAGACTTCAAGCCATTAAGTGATGAGTTACAGTGAGACATTCTCGCAAAGTGGATCCCCTTACGGTTGGAGTGTCTGATGTTGGAGTCCATCTTAGAACAAATCTTTCCACCGCCCTCCACCTCTTTCACCATTCTCATCATCATTTGTAACTGTCTATTGTTGCTATTGTTGTACCAAAGAGGAGCTACTACTTTATCATCTTGCCAGCTTGAACATTATTACTAGTCCTAGTTTCTCCTCCACATCCTGATTCTCAAAACCCAAAAACCTAGCATTATTTCATAAAACTGTTAAATACACAATCAAAGCCAGAAGCTCCTGAATTGAATTCAAATGGATTGTGACAATCTAATAAATTTTGTAAACACTAAAGTATTCCCTGTCCACATTCTGATTTACTCACTGAATCAATGACATGGATTTGTTTATGTTAATAAAGTTTTGTCTGAATCATTCCTTCAAATGTCTTAGTAATTTCTGCCCATGTTTTCCCTGTTTAGAATGGCCTTTTTCACTTTTCACACCATTGAACTGCCCTGTATCCGTATGGTGTCCATATCTATTATAAACCAACACAAGATTTGAAGGCTTTTAGTTTTGTTTAACAAACTACTTCTTATTAGTAATGCTTACTGTCCCTGTATTGTGAGATATAAGAAGAAAAACTAGTAGCATATTTAAGATCTGAAATCAGATGTGAAGATAGTCATGTGAATGAGTATATAGGGAGGGGCCAATCAAAATAAGAAATGAATATCAAGCCATATAACCATAATGAACACAATGGTGACTTTGGAGCAGAAGTGTAGTACCTTATTTCTTGGCACCCAGAACCATGCCATCATCATCTTGAGTAATAAAAAGTTAAAACTGTGTGCATGGATTCATTTCTGGGTCAAGCAGATGTTTCTATGAACATAAGCAGGGAAAAGAATTATCTCATGAATGTTGCCTAAATCACTGTCAATACCAAGCAAGAAACATTACCTCTCCCCACTGGGTTATGCCTTTGATCAACAGGAATTGGGATATCCGACTATAGGATCTGGACCTTAAACCCCGTAGAAAAAAATGTATGTGTTAGGCTGCACAAAAGGGAAAGTAGTGAACTAGGGAAACTTCATGGAGACCAACCCATTGATATAAGAAATTATGCCTAAATCACTATCAAAACCAAGAAAATCACTATCAAAACCAGAAACCTTACCTCTCCATGGTGGGTTATGCCTTTGATCAACCAGACCTTAAACCTTGAATCAAATAAGAAACTTAAACTGAAGTTGTGGGAGCAACGTTTGAATCAACTCGATCAACGTGTGCCTCTTCCAAAAAATAGTTGCTGCTACTGAAAGGTGTTGTTACAGGGTGCTAGAGGGTATCTCAGCCATAACCCTTCCTCTTGTGCAGCGACAGCGGCAATGATTCAACCCTTCTCTCACGCAGCGACAATGTGAAACCCTTCTCTCACACAGCAGTAGCTGCAAAAAGATGAAAAAAAAAGATGAAAAAACAAAGCCTGACAAATGGGAATCGAGATAGGTCCCAAATCATTCCCTTTTGTTCCAATTCCAATTCCAGGTCCTGAGGGGGAATTGTGGAATGCTCAAAAAGGCCCAAAATTAGAATTCGCATAACCCTATTCCTATTTTTCATTTTGGAACCAAACATTGGATTCAAAAATACCAGCATGCAGGTATGCCAATTCCTACTCAATACCTAGAACCAAACGGGCCCTAGAAGATTCTAAATAACAAGAGGTAGAAAATTGGTGCACGCTATAGGGAAAACAAGCGGTAGAAAATTGGTGCACGTTAAAGTATCTATACCGCACGTTAAAGTATTCAGTAGTCGTTAGAAGGTCGAATAACCATGACATTTTTATCATGTTGACCTTCAATTACTAATACTAAAGGGGTTCTAAAAATTATAATACATGTATGTTCAATAGTCAATTACACGTGTACTATTCACTGATCATTTTTGACCTTTTTCAGTTGGTAATTGACCCATTTGTGCACCACTATTGAGAAATTTTGTAATGATTACTAGGACATTTTTCCACAAGTACTGACATTTTTGAGTAAATGGCTATTGGTGCAAGGACAAGCAGGTATCACACGACACTTTGAAAGGTCATTTTTTTAACACTTTGTGTTTGACGGTCTCTATCGAGAGATCCGTGAATACCCAGAAGCCAAAACCTTAGCTTTAAGCTCTTAACTCACATACAGAGCTACACCAAAAAAATGGTCAAAATCCCAATTACGGTTTAGGATCTCTAGGTGCGCGAAGTTAGCTTGGGTGGCTACTAGGTAGTTTCCCCTAATGGTAATTGTCTTTTAAACTAGCAATTGCACCTTGGTGTACAATGGGAATGCTAAAGATATTTGGAATGTCAATTAGGAAGTTTTAGTGTATTAGTTCCATAGATTTGTGCATATAGATGAGGTTAATAGGCAGGCCATTTAGGAAATGATGTTGTTTGCACAACAAAATGCTTAATAAAGAATTGATTAAATATAATAATTTATGTTATAGAATTTAATATATATTGTTAAATATAACTGTAAAATAATTTATGTGACCAATGATGAAATTTGAATTGAAAATCACCATACAAAATCCAATGTTTTAGAAAAGAAATATTATGAATCAATTGAAATAGGAAACTTGTAATATCATTTTGAAAATGAATTGAATAATTTACATTATATAATATAATATTAATAATATAATTTAATTAGTGCTATATAAAAAGTATTGTATATTAACTATAAATTATAATACAATAAATAATAATAATATAATTTATATTAAATGAAGTATTAAATAAAACAATAAATATAATAATACCAATACAATTTAATTTGTAATTAATTATAATTTGTAATATTTGTATAAATGATTTAATGAATTATCTATTTTTTCTTATATGATTAATCTTTATACTTATATTTTGAAAATAAAATATATCTTAATATTTGCACATCAGAAAAATAATATTTTTTTAAAAATATACATTCTTCCCATACACTTAAAATTTAAAATACCATTAAACATGAATCTGTTTGATTTCTTCTAGATAATATATTCCTTTGTTTATCCAATGTGTTGGATGCACATTTGGCCATAGTTAATTTAAGGACCACTTTCTTGTTGAGATTTATATGTTTGATCAAAGTACTTCATTTTTTCTTCCAACAATGAAGGTTCTACAACACATACTTTTCATTATACTTTACTATAATTTGTATCCACATTTATGATGTACAATAATGAGTAAAAATATACGTCTTGTTCATCTATTTTTAGCAATATATTCTACAAGTTCAAAGTAACTTGTTCTTGAAACTTTATCTCCATATTAACATGAAGAAGTGCATTGCACTAATAAGAAGAACAATCCAATTGTATTCAACATAAACCCTCTTGTGAACTAACATTTTTCCTTGTGTTAATTATTTCACACCACAATGTATGCTATGACAATTGTTTATAACCCTAATAGTGCATGAACTGAAACCCCATAAATTGTCTTAAAATTATAATCAATTGCAAGTAAGAATGTCCACATCTATTGATGTCATTTCCTATCAATTTTTTAAATTCATTAGAATATTACCAATTTGTTAATATTCTATTATTCACAAAAGGGGTGTGAAACAATCAAAGAAAAAGAAAATCTCTATTGAGCATAGGTTATTTAAATATTGTTTTTAATATTTATTCAATCCATTATTAGTTACATTTTAAAGAACAAGTAAAGTTATATCAAAGAGAAGAAATATTATTCTATTTCAACCTTGAATTCAATGATCAACCATGTAAATAAATATTATTAGTGATGAATATTTGTAATAAATAAATTTATATGATATTTTTAAATTGATTTGTTATATCTAAAGTATCTATGATATATAATTAATGAGTATTTTAAATCATGCAACTATCTTAATCATCTATGCCTACAAAGTGCATTTAACCATCACTAGTCAATGTGATTGTAATATTCATGTTTCGTGAGACACTCTCACCTAATGAAGTTGACAATTAAAGAGATAGGGGCTCAAAATTCCCCTATCCTTTATAGTTTGGGCAAAATATCACATGCAATCTATAATAATTCTACTTGGATGTAGAAACTAATGTTCTTTAAATTCCTAGACTATGCAAAAATATGGGTAAGAATTTTTTATTGTAATAATCTTGTTCTGTGAGATCTTCTCCCCTAATAAAGTTAACAATAAAAGAGACAGGGGCTCAAAATTCCCATACCCTTTATAGTTTGGGTAAATATCACATGCAATCTATAATCATTCTACTTAGATGTAGAAATTAATGTTCTTGCAATCCTTAGACTATACAAAAATAGGGGTAACAACTATTTCCCTATCAGTATTGAAACACAATTGCATCTTCTTACAACTAATAATTTGATGCAGACTATTGTCACCTAGATAATTTTTCTCTCCCTATCGCAAATATAACATGAGCCTATTGGTAATGAATTTTGATTATCTTACACAAATTTGATGTCGTTGTGATTTATCCACACAGTAAAATAATTCAAAATGGTGGCCTATTAATTATATTATTGCAAAATTTAAAATATCTTATAATATAATTACAAATAAATTCTAACTTGAAGAGCCAATGTTTAAGTTGTTGTGTTGTTCTTTCCATCAAGTTTCAAATCCCACTAGAAATGAGGGCCCCTATGTGACCTCACTAGCTCATAGCTCTAGGTCACTAGCTCATAGCTCTGGATCAAAGCGTTCACCCCTCTTTTCTTAAAAAATGAAAACTCTCTTAAAAAGAGAATATTATATAAAAGAATAATCATCAAACTAAAAATTAATATAAACATAAATATACATAGATAAATATATAAAAAATATAAAATTAATAATGATAAATAATATTATTTAATTTTTAAAATGTGAATATACATAATTAAATATATAATAATTTTTTTTTTAGAAAATATAAAATTTTAAAACATGCATAGACTTATTAAAATTCAAGACAAGAATATAAATCAAAAGTGTTAATTGAAATGAAATAAACTTACATCAAGATATAAATATTATTAAAAATATAAATTTAATAAATTTTAATAAATTACTAAATAATTAAATAAAAATAAGACTATTTTAAAAAATAACAAAAAAAAAAAGAATTGGGAAGATATGGGAAGGAGGCAAAAACATCACTGATCATATGGATATTTTGAATGCCTTCAAGAAATTTTACAGATACTTATTTACTTTAGAGGACCAAGAACATGATAGGGAGATCGCTAGAAAGGGGGTTCAGGGTATCATTGCAAAGAAATTGAACGATGTTGAAGCAAAAAGATTGGGTAATGAAATCATCCTAGAATAAGTAAGCAAGGCCATTATTGATTTGAATAATGACAAAGCCCCTGGACCTGATGGGCTTCCTATTGAATTTTACAAAAGAAACATTGAATGGATTGGTGAGTAAATATTGGATGTTTACAAAGAAGCCATTGAAGCAGGATCCCTTGGTGAAGACATCAATACTGGCCCCATCAAGTTGATACCTAAGGATGGGGACAAGTCTCTGCTAGGATTAGGTAATACTGAGAGGGGGGGTGAATCAGTATTACAACACTTATTAAAACTTCTCAACCAATTAAACATTAACCATATACGTGCAGAAATGAATAGAACATAAGCAAATAACACAGTACTCATAACACCATATTTTGTTGTCAAAGAAACCCTGGCCAAGGGAAAACCCCGATGGGGATGGTACCCACAAGCATGTACTAAAGTATAATGTCCATGTAAGGAGACCTAGCCCTGTTAGGAGCTGAATATTACATAGTAAATTACCTTGTAAAAGGAATAACAACACTGTTAAAGGTTCACAACACCCTGTTAGGGGCCAATTGAGCTTACAACACTTACAAAGTAATTCTATTTACAAAGTGTTCTCAGTCATGAACAAAACAAGCATCACTAATGCTTAGATGGTTCCTTTATAGTTCATTAATGATCTCTATCATTATCTGATGTACCATTCGCACATAACATCCAAAAATTCTTCTTCAATTACCACTTTTTATCACACACACCTATCTTTATCAAAAAGATCTTGCATATATATCTCACAACTTTACAAAGTCGGCTCCCAATACAAATATTACAAAGTCGGCTCTCAGTACAAATACATTTAGTAAGGAAAATATTAAATGCATAGTCGGTGCTCTTACATAATCATAAGAGACCTCATACTCTGTCAAAGAGAACAAGTAAAGTTATATCAAAGAGAACTTTCATACTCTCTCAATCTTCGCTTCATTCCAACTGCTCTGTATCATTGTTTTGTTGCTTTCTATCTATCTTCAAATCTCTCTAACTTGTTGTAAACATATCATAAAAAAAATTGATCTTAAGAGGAGGTCACATATACCTCATACTATCTTCCTCTAAGCTCGCTTTCCCTAATTCATTGATCTTGATCTTTGACACCCAAAATACCTATGTATCTCTACTTCTGTACTTAGTCAATTTCAAAGTCATCAAAACTTAACTTTATAAGAATAGATCTGTAACCCATATGTGTTGCCATAAATGACTATAAAAAAGTAGATCTCACCATGCAAAATAGATCACTTACCAACAATCTCTCCCTTTGGCATTGATGGCAACACTTAACAAAAAAATGACTAAGTGTTCCAACAAAACTATCTTTCCTTCTCTATTTTGATTTTCTCTTTCCTTCTCTTATACATTTTTCTCTTCTTTCTATTTCTATTTATTTTTCTTCTCTTCTTCCCCTTTGACAACAATGACAAAGGTGCATACAAAATATTAAAATCAGTGCTTGCTCACCAGTTTCAGAACTTCTTGAAAGGAATCTTCCAAGATCTTTACTTCATTAGTCCATGACTTTAGTAATAGTTGGTTAACATGAGTTAACCCATTCAATGTAAATGATGCAGTCTCTGCTTCTTTTAACTCCGTAGTCATAGAATTTGTCAATGAGTCTCCAGTCTTCTCTAAGTCTGATAAGTGTGCTTCAATAATGGATAGCTTAGGAGTGATGAAACTCTTTAGCAAATTAAATCTCACAAGCACTCTCACTTTCTCAATATTCAATACATCTAGTTTAGCCAAAATTCTTGTCACTTCTTTGTCTAGTTTTTTCACAGATTGTGAAGAGGTCTCACAACTGTCCATCATGTTGTTCGAAGTTTCCCTTTCCTTGGCAATGATGTCTTCAATATTCTGAACATGCCTAGTAGGATTCATATAGTAACTGAATAGATTTCTTCCATGTCCAATGTAACTCTTTGCATTAGCAGAAGTGGTGTTCAAAATGCTCAAGTCCCAAGAGATGGACTTGCAAACTTTGGATAACTTTTTCTCATGAGAGTAGTTCTTTTCTGCCTTCTCTGTAATCTTGATCAAGCTCTCATAATATCTATCAAATTCATCAAGTGTTATAGTCAGATTTTTAATATCATCTCTGTGCTAGAAGATAATAGGTACCGAAAGCAATTTGTTCACAGTATCAATTTCTCTAGTTATTACTTTGGCCTTTTTGTCACCTTTTGCTATGATCTCTCTTTTACTTTATTAAGTGTAGTAAAAGCTAATTTTACTAGCTCATCCTCATCCATGCCATCAACATCAACATTTGTTGAATTATCTTTCCTTGCCAACCATGAAATAGAATATGTGATTACCTCAGTTTTAGTCTCAACTTTCTCTTCATGTACTTTCTATCTTTCATCCTGAATTATTTCACTCTGTTCTTTCTTCTTCTCTACTTCCTCTTTCTACTCAACTTCCTCAGTAATTGTGTTTTCCATGCATTCTACAAATGGGTACTTCTCATCTTTAGACGTGTCTAGTGATATAGGTACACCAAAAACATAGTGTATTGTCTTCACTCTTCTTATTACTTGCCTCATCTGGTTTTGAATTCTCACCCATTCCTAGATGATTAGGCAATGTGGTCTTAGGAGGTGTAGTAGCCTTAGTGATAGGATTCATTAGAATTTTCTCCAATGATTTTTGTGCTTCCTCAATGATCTCATTATACCTTCTTGTCATGATTTTCAAAAGTCCGATCTTAGTTCTTAGTAGGGGTCTCAATTCTTTGATTATTCTTTCTCTTTCTTGTATAGATACCACAGGTAGCATGTTGTCAATTTCCTAATTCTTGATTGTATCATCCTCTATCTATGCTAAGTGTTTTCTTGTCTCCGATCTCTCATACAAGTCTTTAGGTATACTTCCTTTACTTTCCAATAGAGTCTTCTTAAAAGTAAGTACATGATCAATCACAATGTCTTCAATCTTAAGTTTGTCTGAATCTCCATACCTGTCATAGTATCTGTCTATTGTGACTAGTTTACCTTGTTCTATAGATCTTTGCTTAATCATTTTCATGTCAGGCTTCCATATGTGCTTCTCAATTTTCTTCTCTTCTCTTACTATGCTCTGTTCTTTACGTGATGTCTTCTTGCTAGATCTGGTGTGTACTCTCAGAGTATCCTTTCCTAATTGTGATGTCTACTATGAAGGAGGAGGTGGACTGTCTACCATCACTACCTCAAGAGTGGGAAGGGCTGCAGTGCTAGTACTTGCCAAACCAGAAGATCATTCTTCCATTTTCCTTTACACTTCTTTCAATTCTTCCTCTTTCAGTCCTCCCTTAATGCCACATTCATGCACAAGGTTATCAAATTTCCTTTTCCTCAAACCTCTGTTCTGCTCCTCTCTTAGCTTAGCTAATTTCTCTTCATAGGTTCCCCATCTTTCTTCAGTTGTATCAATTTCAGATGCAAGAACAGGTTAAAATTGCATAATAAGTACCTCTGAACTTACCTCATATCCCATGGGATAACACCATTTCTTGCTTTGTATAATTGACTCAAAGTATACACAATCAGTTTCAATCATGAAACAAATTGTATCATTGTATTTCTCAACTATGTCATCAGATAGCCTGTATCTTTTCTTCATCTAGCTTTGTAGCATTTTGATCATGCCAAATAGTTCACCATCAACCCATGTCTTATTGTGTCTATTGTAACTCTATGAGATTAAAATACGAGTAAGTATCCCAAATTTCCAACCACTAGAGTGCATACCTGGAAATTTATGTTCAATGTGGATAAACATATGTACCAATAGTGAGCCAAATCTAAAGGTCTTCGATCTGTCTTTCTTCACTAGTTTCACATTTTCAAGAAATTGTTGTGCCAATACTTCACATAGGTTATACTTTACATTCTCTCTCACCATTCTCCATGCCATCATGATTACTCCTATAGATACTGAGTTAGGTCTACTGTTGCGTTATAATTTATATCCAAGTATCATAGCAATTAGCCTTACATATTGCTGAAAGATGTCATTCATAGTCATTTCTCGCCTGTCCCATTTTGAGTGTGTTAGGGTTTCAACTTGTTTCTTTACATGTTTCTCTACAATAGGAATGATTCCTGTATTGTCCAATCCTATAATTTCATGAATTAACTCACTGAAAATCTTTATTGGCTACTCACCTATCCAAATGAATTGATCATGTATTCTGCTCAATAATATCTTGAACCATTCATCTTCATCAAATTCACACAAATCCAGAATTTTCATGATACTCAACTGATCAATGTGTTTGTATTCATCTTTCACGATTCCATTATCAGTCATATTCTCCATCTCAGTTGACATCTCATCAATTCCCATTATACCATACTTATAGTGAATATAAGCCCTAATATCTTCTACATGTAAAACTTCGGGAGGTGTTCGAGAAAAGGCTCCTTCAGGGTCTTCTTCAAAAGACTTGAATGGATGTTTCTTAAACTTATACCTAGGTCGATCTACAACATCATAAACAATAGGTGCATCCATAGCAAGATGATGTAATTACCTGTTTCACGTTGAATTCTGAGTTTTTGCCTTAATCGATCACGCACGGAAAATGTACGATAGACTGAATCTTTCTACTCTTTGATCTCCTTAGCTCACTCTTTGTCGAATGGTAGGAAAATGGATCTTCATATGGTGCTTTATACAATGTTTAAGTTATAAAATTTCACTTTACCCAATACTATCCAGTCTGCTGTTAGATCTCGTGAACAAAATATATGTGTCGGCTAATATTGCGCTCTTAGCTGTATACTCCACGATGTCAACCATGTTCATACCTAAGCTCGCTCGAGCTCAATCCAAAATTTATAGGGTAGGATATTGTTATGCCTTGCATCCCCGTCCCTACATTTTGTGTGCAAAATGTTGGGTCCCACTTTTTTTTTGTTTTTTGCTTGCGGCTTTGCCTTGTCCTCCTTTCCCTTTTTGTTTTCTTTCTCCAGGGTTTTCTTCCCCGACGTGGTGTTTTGTTTGTTGTGCTTTTCATCTCCGGGACTCCGATCCCAGAGGTTGCCCTTCGTTGGAAACCGGATTCTAGACTTCGGGATTATTCGTCATGACATTCTTAAGGAACATCATCACGGGGAATCTTCGGGCCCAGAGTCCGGAGGATTGCTTGACCGGAGATTGCCAGAAGGAGAAGGATTATCTTTTTACCGCGGGTATAAATAGAGCTTACCTATCATTTTCACATTTACCGTGATTAAAATCTTTGAGCACTTAGAGTGATTAAAAGAGTGATTTCATAGCGATTAACAGAGCATTTGCAGAGAGTTTGTGATAATTAACGTTTAACATTACCAGTCACTTTCAGGAGATTGCGAGTGCTTCGTGGTGGTGATTTTGACCGTTCAACAACTCGAGTTGTTGCAGAGATCTTGCGGTAACTCTTTCCTTTCCTTCGCCTTCTGCGTTCTCAAGTTGGTGTTTCCATTTTTTGCTCTCTGGTTTTCTGTCATTTTCGTTTGGTTTGTCTGGTTTGTTTTGTTTCTCTGTTTTGTCTAGTTTGCTGTTTTCCAGTTTTGTCGCTCGTTGGTGGATCAGTTTTGCCAGAGAGTTGTCCGCCCCCTGTGCAGAGGTGCTCTGCCTGTAAAATATGTAGATAGCTGTATATATGTTTCTACCGTGTCTATTTTTCCTGCGGACATCTTTTCGCGCTATATATTTTATGTATATACATGTATATTTATGTATAGTCTCTGTATATCCATCTATATATTTGTATATATCCCTCAAATCTATGTATATCCTTCCAGGTGGCTCAATGAGCTGGTTGAGTCACCTGCATTTCTGGTTTTTCGCCCACGAACTTGCCTCGGGGTAGAAAACTACCTGTTTGAAACCCGTCTCTCCGCCGGTTTCAAAAAGGTGATTTTCTCTCTCCTCCATGAAGTCTGTCAGAACCTCATTTATGTCCCATGCGCACAATCAATTCTAGCCAAGTGGCTTTCACTTTTCACGCGTTTGGACAGTTCGCTCCGCCATCATCGCCATAACTTCCATTTAATACCTACGCATGTGGCACCCACGTGGGCATGATGACTTGGCTTTTTACATGTCCTCACCAACGGTCATTTCTCTAGGCTTTGGGTCTCCTACCATCATCCATCTTGTGTCTTTACCCAGTGTGATAAAATCCCCAGACCTGGATGTTTAATGAAAATCTCAAGTTTACGATGTGTTTTGCTTTTCGGTTATCTTTGCATGAAACTAACTTTTTAGGAAAGCGAGCATCACGGTGGTAAGATCTCTGGGCCCCAGAATAATTATTTTGGTAAATGAATTCTGACGGTCGCTCTACCTTGTAGGTTCTCAGAGCTCATTTATCAAACATGTCTGAAGCATCGGCATCTTCTCCACCCAGAAGTCCAGAGCTACCTTCCGCAACAGAAACCAAGGCTGCCATAAAATCTAAGATGGAGAAGGCCCTGGAAAAGTTGCCCCTGACCATGAAATTCGTACAAGACAATGTCATCGTGGGCTCAAAGATTGAGTCCAAAGTAAAGCTGATGAACGACACCAGCGTCAGAACATGGTCAAAGATGTAGGCCTTGGTGAAAATAATGCACATCCAGCGACAAGCTGGAGATCAATTAGCGATTAACGTCAGAGGCTCTGGGATCCTCCAGGCAGCTTGCTTCCCATGCTCCATGCAATCTCTAGAGCTTATCCTAACACTGGTGAACAACTACAACTCTTCTGTTTGGGCTGTTATGCTTGCAGCCACAGAACCAACAGGATACCCTACTCCTCTGGTATCCCTCGACCCAGATACATTCCGCGCGGGCCTGGGAATCCCACAATTTGATATAGCCATAGTGGTTACAAGGACTGATGCCTTGACCCATTTCACACAGCTGGAAGATGCAGCCCGGGTGTACATGAATACCCATTGGTTGAAGGTCCCGAAGAGGGACCCAAAGAGAATGAAGATAGAGATTCCCCACTCTGAATCCAAGGAGAGCATCCAGATGGGGATGATAGCATTAGCCCGGGTCTTTGGGTAGCCCTCCGCCTAGGATTTTGCCAAATGGATGTACTATTTCCTCCTCAGCATCTCCACCAGGGGATAATTCTTTGATTGCACAATAATAATATCCAACCATGTCGACTCCCAGTTCCAGCAGCTGAACAGAAAGAAAAAGTTTTATATGTCTTCCTATGTTTTCTGGCCCCTAGTGCAGCAGAGGTCCCATTCCCACGGCCTACTTATAGATGGCGTGCTCAGGATTGGCCCAGGATAAAAGGCACCGTGGGACGATTTCCCACAGGTTCAATAGGAGGCCAGCTTCCCCAGTTTCTGCCGGGTAAATGACGCATTCATTTACTACCATCTTCTTACACCCACCCAGGATGCCGGATACTGCCTGTCTACTGAGGCGATGAACTTGGTCCATAGTTATGGACATTACTATATTCAATTCCAACAGCACACATACATTAGGGTCGCCAGCTTCTCCAGGAAACCCTACTTGTTGCCCAGACATTGTGGGGACAAGATCGTGCTATTGGAGTATTGTAGGCAAATAATGGAGGTGCATGCCTTATTTTCCCTCAAAAAGATCCCCAACATTCCATTCCCAATCACCTGCGGGAACTACACATGCAGTATGGCCGCCGCAAAGGAGGCAGACAATGAGCTGAAAAGTTATAACTTACAAGAATTTTATCTGGCGCAGAAAAATTTTGATCCACATGGCCGAATCACAATGGCGATGCCCTGGGCTTCAGAGCCCCATCATATACACATGGACGATTTCTGGGCAGACTACCAAGATGATGTGGATGTGCGGAGCAGGCACTATGTCAGAATGACAGCCGGCATGATACAGAAATTGAAGCTCTGGAAGTTCCCGGCAGACTTCTCAGACGCTGCCTCCACTATCGATCGCCAGTATAAGGCAAGGGGGATCGATAAAAAGGCCCTTCCACCAATAAACTGGGCTACCCAGGAAGGGCCCACTATTGAAGACTTCACTCGAGAGGTGTTCGAACGAAGCCACGCCTATTTTAAGAAGGTGTGCCCCGAGAGTACCCGCCGAGCGGCCCAGCCGGCACCAAAATTAACTCCGCTGCCGGTACCAAAGATGGCCCTGGGGGCCGGGACTTCTTTGGGTGGTGCAGATAAAGGAAAAGAAATAGACACGACCCCTCCTGCAGAAGAAGTCCCAATTACAGAGCAAATAAAATAGTTGGTGGCAGCCTCACAACAGATGAGGGAGCAGTTAATAACAAGGCTGGCCACCCCACCACTTATGACTGGGCCACTTCGCCCCTCCTCCTCCCCGTCATTAGTAGCCTTAATGGTTAAGGAAATGGGAGTGGATCCCTTGGAGGCGACAGCGATAAGAGACGCGGGGCCACCTCTGATTACCCAGCGAAAGAAGAAGCTTAGCAAAAAGCCTAAGGTAGAGCCGGGGTAGGGGATGTCCCAACCTCAACAAGTGGAAATCCTTTCTTCCAGTTCCCCAGAGCCAGAGAAAGAAACTGAGCCTACAAAATTCCCAGCCAATCCCCCTCCACAAGAAGAATTTGACGATGTATTTGGAGACAGAGGTCCCCGGGGCAGAACAAGGAGCTGCAGAGCAAGAAGATATTGAACAAGAGCCTGCACAGGGACAAGAGCAACAAGTAGAAGAAAAGGAGCTAGAACAAGAGATAATCTCTGGGGCTCAAACAATGCATGGTCCAGGAGTGGACCAACAAAAATAGGGTGAATAAATGACATTTGCTGGGGGAATCGGACCTTCGGGAATAACTGTAACCCCACCCACCACGTTCCAAGGGCCACTCCCGGGAGCAAATTTTGGACAGGTGATCACAGCGGTCCAAACTCTAAATCTCATCCCGATACCTCCCCTACTGCCAGAAGAGGTGCCAACAGAGGAAGAGGCCCTAGCAAAAAAAGAACAAGAAGAAGAAGAGTAGCTTGAAGAAGAAATCCCTAAGGAAGCCTACCAGAGTCCAGATAAAGGAATAGATACAGAGGACAAGGTTGAGGAGATGGAGGTTGATGAAGAAAATATTGTTGTAGAAGAAGTTGAGGCAGGGAGACGGACAGATGAGGTCCATGCCACCGAGGAGCTGCAGCCACAAAACACCGGGGAAGAATCAAGGGAACAAATTATGGCAGGAAGGCCACCCCTACCACCTTAGTGGATGATAGAGAGTAGGAAAAGAAAGACTCAGTCCGCTCCTGTGATTCCTCTCTCCTTGGCAAAAATGATGGCCCAGGTTCAGGCCCCGCCAAAAGCCAAGAAAGCCCAGATAGTTCATACTCTTCAAACTGGGCCATGCAGAGAAACTATTGCCATTGTGGCAACACCTCCCCCAGATGCCGATGAAGCAACCGCAGATCCCAGAGACTACAATGTTGCAGAGGTATCGCTAGGTAAAAGGGGAAAGCAAGGTGAGGTAGACTTGTTTAAGGAGGAAACAAGGGAAGTAGAGGCCCGATATGAAAAGGAAGCCCAGAGGCTCAAAGCTGAAAAGGAAAAGAATGCAAACCTTGTGGGGTTGCTCACCGAGCTAGCTCAACCCATCAATGCCGCTCCTCCGGAGGCCTCCACCTCAGAAGATATACCACAGAGTGACATAGAATCCCTACGAATGATGAGAAAGAAATCCTAGGCAGTGGACGAGTGGGTCGCCCTACAGATAGGAAACACCTGACATTTCCTGGCATCCACCCTCCCAGATCTATACACATCCTGACAAGTCATTCATCAGGCAGAAACTCTTATTGAGTTGTGGGAGGGTGACGCCGAGAATTACCAAGCGTGGAAGGTAGAGCTCGAAGAGCTCCTTACCTTGGGAGAGGACATGATTTCTGAATCTGGAATTCTGGGTGATGAATCATTTGATTTTTTAAGAACCCAGCACTCCAGACTTGACCTCACATTGGAGGTGACCAAGCAACTGGTAGGGTCCTTGCAAGATAAGGTAAATGCGGTGAAGTATTCTTCCAATTTATTCAAGTCTTTTGTAATAAAGACTTTCGGGGCTGATCCCCTTAGCACATATACATGTACCCCCAAAGATTTAGTTTTGGGGAGTTTTGATGAAATAATGAAGTCTCGGTATCAATCTCCAAAGGGGATAGATGGGACCCAAATGGAAAAATTAACCCGCATTATACTTAGTGGTCACGACGCGGCGAGAATGGCAGATGAATTCAAAGAAAATGTTCTGGACCTGGGGGAACAAGTTGAAGTGGCCAAGCACAGAAGGGCCAGCCTGAAGGATATAGATGAAGATGGCATATCCCACCTCCTCCAGGATTTCAATGACAATAAGAAACCTTGAGCTTTCTCCAGAGGCTGGGGAGAATTCAAGTGTTGGGTATTCTTTATTCTTTTTGGAATGAAAGTTCCCAAATCCTGGAGTCCTGGATCCCAAAATTTTGCATTTTTTCAAGTGATCCGTGTCTCGGTCCCCGAGGCCGACCGGTCACTTTCAGAAGCGGTTAATAAAGACTGTCAGAAGGTGGTTGGCCACATCAAGGAGGCATCGACCATTTATGAGGCATGTAGCCTCGATCATCGGGGGGCCTTCTTTCTTCTTTCTCCTTTTTGGCTCTCTTCTCGAGGCCAATTCTTCCACTGTATATTCTTGTCTCATTCTTCTGACATGACACGCCTATTCTGTCTCAAGGTCTTTTGTAGGATGGCACAGGTAGTACCGGCCCCTAGATATTGTATTTTATTGAAACATGATGTAAAATAGGGTTAGGGTTAGAAGAGTTGTATAAATAGCCAAACCGGCCCATTTCCAAGTGTCGGCAAAATTGATGATTTTGTTGTCCATAGCAATAGAAAGGTGATTTCTCATCTTAAGTTGTAGCGCTCAATACTCCATTGTTCTGGTTTTATATAGTCAAATGCTCCCCTGGAGCCACCATTGTATCACGCACCAGTGCTTGCTGGAAGGAACATTAATAAAGAAGGAAGAATTCTTGGCAATGATGTTGTTGGCATTCCTGCTTCTGAGTTAATGGTATTTCATGTTTTAATGTTCTTTATGTCTTCTACTCTGATATGTTGAAGTAGATTAACGACCTCCTTACTCTCGCTACTGATAAAATGCTAGCTGATGGTTATGTATTTCTTCGGTATTTAGTGTAGTCTATCAGAGTATTATTGATGTTTCGGACATTTCAGCATGACTGTAGTTAGATGAAATGTTTCTAACCCTGCAAGATCTTTTTCACTTTATTTTCTAAATATAGAACGCTAGGGAGAACCTTATCCTATTGACTCTCCAGAGAGAATGAGTTGAAGAAACCAGCTATCCCCCTCTAAAACATTCACTTTTCCCAACCGAGCCCTGCACCGTCGTGACCCGACACCCTGGTGCTTGAAGGCCCAGAGAATTTATTTTCCCCGGATAACCTTTGCAGGCAGATTTGGCCAGTTTCCCTGGAACCTGGTGACAACTTATGACTGTTGGCGGACCCGGTCAGCAAAACCCCGTCAACAGAAACTGGCGCTAGAAAGAGGGCATGAACTCATCCCCCTCCCAAGATTCTAATTTTACACCTCCTGAGGGTTCCCTGAGTCATATTTTTAAGAGGCAAGCCTTCAGCGGGATTGGATCTTTCTCCCTAGCAAAATTTTAAAGAATCCTTAGGTCTGCCCCAAATCTCAAAAGATTTGTCAAACTCGAGCCCCCTGCTCGAAAGAAATGGACCTCAAAAATCATGCCAGCCACTATTGTCTGGGGATCTACCATACCTCAAAATACCCAAACTTCTTAGGCAATCCCGGGAACCAGTGTCCAAACTACCCAACATATAGTTCCCCTAATGGCTGCATACTTTAGAAACACCGGGTCCCCAATGGGTACTTTTTCGGGTGCAACCAATGATTTACCCTCTCACCCGGAGAAGATTTGCCCACGATACGAGCACTTAGGCTCGCGGACCACGGAAGAACACTTCTAGGAATACAAAGATGCCATGAATTGACACCAGATCCAACATGAAGATGTTGTGACCCAGATGTTTCCCTTGTCTCTAGGGAAAGGTGAGTTGAACTAGTACCTTAACCTTCCTGCCAACTCCATTAACACTTGGCAGGACATGGAGGACACCTTCCTGGCTACCTTTCGCATGCATGTGGACCCAGCCTGGTCCCACAGCCAGTTCATCTCCATCAGGAAGGAACCCAATGAACCTCTTGTAGCATTCAACCATAGGTTCCAGCGCGCCTTGAAGCGGTGCACGAGCCCTTTCATCCCATCCCCAAAAGTAACCATATAGACCTATCTCAACGCGATGGACCCTTTTTTGGCCACTCTTCTTTGGAGAACAACCACCACGGGCGACCGAGACACCTTGGAAAAAGTCTATAACCTAGCTCTAGAACTGTCTCGCGGCCTCAATAAATCCCCGGGTGGGATTGGGCAGAGTACACCCTTTAACGTGATCCCCGGTGGAACTGCGTATGCCAGGGGATACAACCCTAATCTGGCAATGGGTGCCCCCTCGATGGCGACGAATCCTTCGCCACCCTTGATAGACCAGCAGGCACGGTATGTTTACCCAACTCAGACCCAGACGATGCCAGGTCTAGAATTTTTCCCTTGGAATCAGTCGCAGCAGGCACAACAACCTCAGACACAACCGTCCGGAGTGCCCTTCTTTCAATTGTCCGTAGCTAGAGGATTGCCACCCTCGACTCTGGCTAATACTGCTGCCTTCCCGGGAAGCCAACTGCAACAACTGTCACACTGTGACACCAACACCCAGTTAACCGCTGAAGTCGAATCCCTCTGGTGGATGTTTTCCACCTTAACTATGGACATGGGCCAACTGAAGGCGGGGTCCTACGCACCCTAGAATTTAAATTCCCAGAGGGGAAACATTTTCTCCGGTCAACGAAACAACAATGCCGGAGGAAGAAACTTCAACAACGGGCCTAGGCCTAACCCACAGCAATGGAATAATAACACGAACACTGGAGGCCCACCTTCCAACCAAAATGCTAACCAAAATGGTGCTGGACCATCACATCTCATGCCAGTCATAGACTTCCAGCCCATGACTAATTGGTGTAGATTGCATGATACAGGCTCACACAATGTGGTGAATTACGCCACTTTGGAGAAGGTCATCATGATCTCCCAGCTGGACTGACAGTAGTCGCATGATGCTACTCCTCCAGAGCCTCCTGTCCAAGAAACAACCCACAGTTCCTTCACCTGTGACACCATCTTCTTCAGGACTTCCGGAGAAGATGAAGAAGAATCCAAATTGTAGGGATTCTTTAACGAATCCATCCCGCCCTTCGAGGCCAACACCTTTACTAACCCACGCACTCCATATAATACTCAGAGTCAGGTTGGTAAAGGGCCAATTTACACACCTATACCCCCTATCAAAGATACTCCTCCTCTTCGGAACAACACAACTAACCGACCCGCTCCTCCAAAAGGTCCTAGCTCTAACCGAGCAAAAGATCTCACCGAGGAAAATCACCAGTTTCCGGGAGGAAGATTTGACATTACGAAGGCGTTAGAGCAGACCACCACCTCCATGACCTTGATGGAGGTTTTGTTGAACTATCCCGAGCATTAGAAGTCTCTCCTGAAGCTCTTAGGGAACCCAGAAGCCGTCAGCCACCCGCCCAAGACTGTCTCATTCGAAGATGCTAATGCGGCTATCTTCCAAGGGAACAATGAGGATCCTCCCTTCCTACTAGGCCTGAATATCCAAGGCAAAAATGTATATAATTTCCTAATAGACTCTGGGGCTTCAAGTAATATCATGCCCCTGTCCATTTATCAAAAGCTCAGATTCCACCCCACCCCATCTAATGGTGCAGTGATCCAGCTGGACAAGACTGCTATAAAAATGGTGGGGGAATTAAAGACCATCCAGATACAGCGTATCAAGGACCCCAGAATAGCCAACATCATTGACATCCAAGCGGTAGACATCCCAGAAACTTACGGGATGTTATTAAGTCAGAATTGGTCAAAGTCCTTGAATGGATACTTTTCGACCGACTTCACCCATTTATGGCTTCCGTGGGAAGGAGAGTCCAATAAGATCCGGGTTGAAAGTGAACCCTGGATGAAATAGGCCCTCACCGAGGTGGGGAGGGTCAATGAGGTCCTTTTCTCTGAGAATTCCCTGGGGGTGTACAGACCTTTTGAAATCTTAACATTCGATTTCATCCCCGGAGAAGATCGCACAGTGCTGCAGAGAGCCCAGGACCTAGAAGAAAAGATGAGAGTTGAAGTCAACTCTCAAGGTGCCACAGCAACCCTTGCCACACTCCTATCTGGCACTTGGTGCCAAGTACACTACCAGAAACATTCAAAACATGAGTGTGGACCGTGTCTTTCGATTGCTAACCGACACCTTGATATCCTCCGGAATGAACAACATGTAACTAATTCCCCGGGACCCAGTACTCCTACGGGATGCACTCCTTTGGTGCCATCTCCCCGGGAATCCCAAATCCAAACACCTTTGGGGGTAAATTCTGCTTTCACGCCGGTAGTCTGGGAGATACCCCCTAAGTCTCCCAGCGAGAATCCAAAGACTACCCTGCCCCAGCCCCAGATTACGAACTATGACTTATGGACCCTTAAGTTTGATGGGTCCCTGTCCAAACAAGGTTTTGGGGTTGGGGTAGAATTAATCAACCCGTGAGGGAAGTATTTCCTCACGTCCTACAGACTGCAATTTAATTGTATAAACAATTTTACAGAGTACGAGGCTTTGGTCCTTGGACTCTTATTTGCGTTAAGGAAAGGTATCACCCACCTCCGGGCTCTGGGTGATTTAGAGTTGATTGTTAAACAAGTCTGGAGTCAATACACATGTCACAATAAAAGGCTAGCCGCATACCGCAACTGGGCTTGGAGCCTTATTGAGGATTTTGATGCCTTCGGGATTGACCTCATTCCCTGGCAACGGAACTATGTCCCAGATGCCCTCGCCGTTTCTGCTAGCACACTTGAGCCAATGGCCGGCTCGCAACTCCGAAGATTTTTGGTTGAGATGGTCCCCACCCCGTCCATTCCAGATAATGTCACCCACTTTCAGGTTTTTGAGGATGATCAGCATATCCTGGCCTTCATGGCGAATGTTGGTATCTTTGAAGACCAGATAGTGGAGGAGCGAGACCATGACGATACTGGGCAGGGTGGTGAAGACAATGGGATCATGGACCTGCCCACTAACACCATCCCAAAGGGGATGGTTACACTAGAACAAATCTTTGACTCGAACCCTCGGGCCCGTGAGAAGGTGTCATCCTCCTCCGAGGGAGGAAAGTTTGAAAATGTTAACATCGGCCAGCCCGGTGAAGAAAAGATCATTCACATTGGTACCTCCTGCTCCCCTGAGGAAAAGGAAAAGATTCTCGCGGTTCTTCGAGAATATATTGATGTAATTGCCTGGGGTTATGAAGACTTGAAAATGTATGACACATCCATCATGACCCATACTATTCCCCTGAAACCTAATGCTAAGACCTTTTGGCAAAAGCAAAGACCGGTCAACCCCCTGATAGAGCCTCTGATTCATCAGGAGGTAGAGAAACTGCTGTCAGCCTGGATAATCTTTCCAATCTGGCACACTACGTGGGTTTCCAATCTGGTCCCTGTAAGAAAGAAAAACGGTGAGATCCGCCTTTGTGTAGATTTCTGAAACTTGAACAAGGCCTCCAAGAAAGATAATCACCCTCTCCCTTCATTGGATGAGGTGTTACAAATAGTGAATGGATCCCAGATGATGTCATTCTTGGATGGGTACTCTGGATACAATCAGGTCATGGTCAAGTATGAGGATAGAGAGAAGACAACATTTACCACCAAGTGGGGAACATTTGCGTACAGGAGAATGCCCTTTGGTCTGATCAATGTAGGGGCTACATTTCAAAAGGCCATGGACATTGCGTTCGAGGGCCTCGTAAATCGGTGCATAATCATCTACATGGATGATTTGACCATCTTTTCCTGGGACAGACGTGACCATTCCACCCATCTCGCTCAGATCTGTGAGAGATGTCGCCGGTATCGGATATCCCTCAACCCTAAGAAGTGCATATTCGGGGTCACCGAGGGGAAATTGCTCAGACATATCATCTCTAAGAAGGGTATATCCATAGACCCTGACAGAGTTGAAGCATTGCTAAATCTACAAATGCCTGGCAGGAAGAAAGATATGCGATCCTTCTTCGAAAAGATCAACTTCGTACGACAGTTCATCACCGGATTCGCAGAAATAGTTAAACCACTCAACGAGATGATGAAGAAGGATACTAAGATTGAGTGGAGCCCTGAAGAAAAATGGGCGTTCACCCAAATTAAATAGACAATCATAGAAGCACCTGTCCTGGCTAGTCCAGACTATTCCCTTCCGTTTTACATTTACTCTTTTGCTTCGCCACATTCTGCTGCGGCAGTGTTGACCCAAAAGGTTGAAGGGGAAGAGCGACCAATAGCTTTCATGAGCTCCCCTTTCAAGAACGCTGAAGTCTGATATTCATCACTAGAAAAATAGGCCTTTTCTCTAGTTCACGCCGTGAAAAAATTCTGGCATTATATTCTCCGGAGCAAGGTACATGCTATCATCCCGGACCAGGCCGTTAAGTCTCTACTGATGCAGAGTGAATTGGGTGAAAGATGGGGGAAATGGATGGCCACCCTCTAGGAGTATGACTTGGAAATGTAGCCCATGAAAATAGTCCGGGGCCAAGGACTAAGTCGAGCAATGGCAGAAGAGACTCCCCGCATAGAATGCAAAACTTAGACAGTGGAGTAAATCACTCAAGACCCGTGGTATACCGATTTGGTATACTTGTTACTAAATAAAAAATGCCCGGAGGGGTTACCTCCCCACAAACACCGCGCCCTGCGGATGAAAAGCGCTCACTTCATGATAAAAAACTCCGCGCTTTATCGTAGAAACTACGAGGGAGTATACCTCCAGTGCATCGATAGAGACCAAGCTATGAGAGTTATAGATGAGTTCCATGGACAATTTGGAACCGGGCATGGCTCAGTCGATGCCACGGCCCATCAGATCCTTCGAGCCAGATACTATTGGCCCTGTATATTCAAGGATGTTCACACTCATGTAAGGAAATGCCATACTTTCCAAACCGTAGTGCATCGTGAGCGTAACCAAGCTATGCCTTTACAACCAGTCTACAAGGCTAGACCATTTTCCCAATGGGCATTTGACTTCATCGGGGAAATCAACCTCAACTCGTCTGCCAACCACCGATATATCCTTACTGCTACTGATTATTGCACTTGGTGGTCTGAAGCTATACCTTGCAAAAACAACACGGCAGACGTAGTTATCAAATTCCTGGAAGAAAACATCGTCACACGGTTTGAAATGCCCTTTGCTTAGGTATGTGACAATGGTCTGACATTTTCTTCGGCGCAGTTACTCGAATGGACCTACAATCGGAAGATCACTTTGAAGTTCTTCAGCAACTATTATCCCTAGGGAAACGGCGTTGCTGAATCAACAAACAAAAACTTGCTTGAATTGATCAAACATCTACTCGAACAAAATCCCAGGGATTGGCACCAGAAGTTAAAATTTTCCCTTTGGGCAGATCGCATTCGTGTCAAGGCCACCCTGGGAACATCCCCATTCCATCTGGTTTATGGTCAAAACCCTGTATTCCCAGCCAACTTACAGATCCCCGTTTTAAAATTTATGCAGGAATTTAGCAACAAGGACAACATGGTGGAGGTTCGGCTCTTAAATCTGGTACGAATGGAAGAACAGTGAGACGCAACCCTTGAACATTTCGTGCGTCATCAAGCAGTGGTAAAATGATGGTTTGATAGAAGAGCCCAATATAAGGCTTTTCAGATCTCGGATCTGGTCCTGTTGTGGGACAAGGCCCGAGAGAAGAAAGGAAAGCATACCAAGTTCCAACGGCTCTGGCTCGGACCATATCTAATCTCAGAAATCTGCGGGGCAAATACTTACCGCCTCAACACCCTGACTAGAGAACCTGTCGCATTGCCCATTAATGGATAGTTTCTCAAACACTACTTCGAGTAGGGTAAGTTTGTCCAAAGTTGCATTGTATGTAAAGTCTCCCAATTGTAAATATTTCTTCCAGGTGCCTCGTGCGAGGTACCCTGCCTTGTAAGTAGTTGTCGGCTGTCCTCCGGGGACAGTCCTCTTCTTTTTTTTTTTTTTGGTTTTCTTTCTGGGTCCCTGCGTTTTGTTCTATCTTGTAGGAATTGGAATTCTTCGCATAAATTTGGGCTTCTGGTACAATGTCTACGGCATGGTGAACTTTAGAATCTGTCTTGAGCACGGTGGGGCTGACCCAATCTCTGGGGTTTTTTCACAAGATATGGTACGTTTTGAGGAATCTCCATGGGGTGTCCCCTCCGGGAATCTAGCAATCAGTGAACAGAAATAATATAAGGAACAAGTAATCGGACGCGCCGGGGGTAGATCGGTTGTACTAATTGGTTGATCTAGGTCTGAAACTTTAAGGAATTCTTCTCGGGTCTGGAGTTTTATCCCCTCTTCGAACAATCTAAATATAGGTGGACAGGTGAAAGAAGTACCGCCATTAAATTTAGCTAAGCTTAAGCTTAATGGTGAAAGAAGTACTGCCTTCCCCACCCAGAAACAAACAAAATAACCAAAGAGGAAAAGCGGGATAAAACACCAGTCTCCGGGGGAAACAAGAAAATTGATGACTGGTTCGACATAATTAGTGCCTCTTCTCTATTCCTCCTAGAGGTCATCGGCTTGATTTCCTTCCAAAGTACACACAACACCACTGATAAAGGACTCTGGACTGATTCCTGTGTGGTTGGATTCTCTCAAATATGTTGCTCTTTGCCTGTCAAACACTTCGGAGGGTGGCTTGTTCCAGTTTTGCTAACCAGAGATTCTATAGTTCTCAAATGCGCTAAGGCATTTGTCCTAGATAGTCACCATTTTTTATGCCCTGCATCCCCATCCCTACATTTTGTATGCAAAATGTTGGGTCCCACTTTTTTTTTTTTTTTGCTTGCGGCTTTGCCTTGTCCTCCTTTCCCTTTTTGTTTTCTTTCTCCGAGGTTTTCTTCCCCGGTGTGGTGTTTTGTTTGTTGTGTTTTTCGTCTCCGGGACTCTGGTCCCAGAGGTTGCCCTTCGTTGGAAACCAGATTCCAGACTCTAGGATTATTCGTCATGATGTTCTTAAGGAACATCATCACGGGGAATCTTAGGGCCCAGAGTCTGGAGGATTGCTTGACCGGAGATTTCCAGAAGGAGAAGGATTATCTTTTTACCGCGGGTATAAATAGAGCTTACCTGTCACTTTCACATTTACCACGATTAAAACCTTGGAGCACTTAGAGCGATTAAAAGAGAGATTAAAAGAGCATTTGCAAAGAGTTTGTGATAATTAATGTTTAACATAACCAGTCACTTTCAGGCGATTGCGAGTGCTTTGTGGTGGTGATTTTGACCGTTCAAAAACTCAAGTTGTTGCAGAGCTCTCGCGGTAACTCTTCCCTTTCCTCCATCTTCTGCGTTCTCAGGTTGGTGTTTCCATTTTCTGCTCTCTGGTTTTCTGTCATTTTTGTTTGGTTTGTCTGGTTTGTTTTATTTCTCTGTTTCATCTGGTTTGCTATTTTCCAGTTTTGTCGCTCGTTGGTGGGTCAATTTTGCCAGAGAGTTGTTCGCCCCCTGTACAGAGGTGCTCCGCTTGTAAAATATGTAGATAGCTGTATATATGTTTCTGCCATGTCTGTTTTTCCTGTGGACGTATTTCTGCGTTGTATATTTTATGTATATACATGTATATTTATGTATAGTCTCTATATATCCCTCTGTGTCTTTGTATATATCCCTTGGCTCTATGTATATCCTTTTAGGTGGCTCAACGAGCTGGTCAAGTCACTTGCGTTTCTGGTTTTTCGCCCACGAACTCGCCTCAGGGCAGAAAACTGCCTGTTTAAAACTCGGCTCTCCGCCAGTTTCAAACAAGCAGTTTTCTCTCTCCTCCATGAAGTCTGTCAGAACCTCATTTATGTCCCATTCACACAATCAATTCTAGCCAAGTGGCTTTCACTTTTCGTGCGTTCGGACAGTTGGCTCCGCCGGCATCGCCATAACTTCCTTTTAATACCTACGCACGTGGCGCCCACGTGGGCATGATGACTTGGCTTTTTACACGTCCTCACCAACAGTCATTTATCCAGGCTTCGGGTCTCCTACCATCATCCATCCCGTGTCTTTACCCAGTGTGATAAAATCCCCAGACCTGGATGTTTAATGAAAATCTCAAGTTTACCATGTGTTTTGCTTTTCGATTATCTTTGCATAAAACTAACTTTTCAGGAAAGCGAGCATCACGGTGGTAAGATCTCCGGGCCCCAAAATAATTATTTTGGTAAATGAATTTTGACGGTCACTCTACCTTTCAGGTTCCCGGAGCTCATTTATAAAACATGTCTGAAGCATCGGCATCTTCTCCACCCGGAAGTCCAGAGCTACCTTCTGCAACAGAAACTAGGGCTACCGTAAAATCTAAGATGGAGAAGGCCCTAGAAAATTTGCCCCTGACCATGAAATTTGTACAAGAAAATTTCATCGTGGGCTCAAAGATTGAGTCCAAAGTCAAGCTAATGACCGACACCAGCGTCGGAACATGGTCGGAGATGCAGGCCATGGTCAAAATAATGCAAATCCAGTGACAAGCTGGAGATCAATTAGCGATTAACATCGGAGGCTCTGGGATCCTCCGAGCAGCTTGCTTCCCATGCTCCGTGCAATCTCCAGAGCTTATCCTAACACTGGCGAACAACTACAACTCTTCTGTTCGGGCTATTATGCTTGCAGCCACAGAACCAACGGGATACCCTACTCCTCTGATATCCCTCGACCCAGATACATTTCGGGCAGGCCTAGGAATCCCATAATTTGATAGAGCCATAGTGGTTACAAGGACTGATGCCTTGACCCAGTCCACACAGCTGGAAGATGCGGCCCTGGTGTACATGAATACCCATTGGTTGAAGGTCTCGAAAAGGGACCCAAAGAGAATGAAGATAGAGATTCCCCGCTCTGAATTCAAGGAGAGCATCTAGATGGGGATGATAGCATTAGCCCAGGTCTTTGGGTAGCCGTCCACCCAGGAATTTTCCAAATGGATGTACTATTTCCTCCTCGGCATCTCCACCAAGGGAGAATTCTTCAACTGGGCAACAATAATATCCAACCATGTCAACTTCCAGTTCCAGCAGCTGAACAGAAAGAAAAAGTTTTATATGTCTTCCTATGTTTTCTGGGCCCTAGCGCAGCAGAGGTCCCATTCCCACGACCTACTTATAGATGGCATGCTCAGGATTAGCCTGGGATAAAAGGCACCGTGGGACCATTTCCCACAGGTTCAATCGGAGGCCAGCTTCCCCAGTTTCTGCTGGGTAAATGACGCATTCATTTACTACCATCTGCTTACACCCACCCGGGATGCCAGATACTGCCTGTCTACTGAGGCGATGAAGTTGGTCCATAGTTATGGACATTACTATATTCAATTCCAACAGCACACATACATTAGGGTCGCCGGATTCTCCGGGAAACCCTACTTGTTGCCTAGACATTGTGGGGACAAGATCATGATATTGGAGTATTAGAGGCAAATAATGGAGGTGCATGCCTTCTTTTCCCTCAAAAAGATCCCCAACATTTCATTCCCAATCACCTGCGGGAACTACACATGCAGTCTGGCCGCCGCAAAGGAGGCGGACGATGAGCTAAAAAGTTATAACTTATAGGAATTTTATCTGGCGCGAAAAAATTTTGTTCCGCATGGCTGAATCGCAACGACGATGCCCCGGGCTTCAGAGCCCCATCATATACACATGGAGGATTTCTGGGTAGACTGCTAGGATGACATGGATGTGCAGAGCAGGCACTATGTCAGAATGACAGCCGGCATGATGCAGAAATTGAAGCTCCAAAAGTTCTCGGCAGACTTCTCAGATGCCGCCCCCACTATCTATCCCCAGTACAAGGAAAAGGGGATCGATAAAAAGGCCCTTCCACCAATAAACTGGGCTACCCAGGAAGGGCCCACTATTGAAGACTTCACTCGAGAGGTGGTCGATCGAAGCCACGCCTATTTTAAGAAGGTGTGCCTCGGGAGTACCCGCCGAGTGGCCCAGCCGGCGCCAAAATTAACTTCCCCGCCGGTACCAAATATGTCCCCGGGGGCCGGGACTTCTTCGAAGGGTGCAGACAAAGGAAAAGGAATAGACACGACCCCTCCTACGCAAGAAGTCCCAATCACAGAGCAAATAAAATAGTCGGTGGCAGCCTCACAACAGATAAGGGAGCAGTTAATAACGAGGCTGGCCACCCCACCAGTGATGACCAGGCCACATCGCCCTTCCTCCTCCCCGTCATTAGTAGCCTTAATGGTTAAGGCAATGGGGGTGGATCCCTTAGAGGCGACAGTGATAAGAGACGTGGGGCCACCTCTGATTACATGACAAAAGAAGAAGCTCAGCAAAAAGCCTAGGGCAGAGCTGGGGCAGGGGATGTCCCAACCTCAACAAGTGAAAATCCTTTCTTCTAGCTCCCCAAAGCCGGAGAAAGAAACTGAGCCTACAAAAGTCCCAGCCAGTCCCCCTCCAGAAGAACAATTTGACAATGTATTTGCGACTAACGAGTTCAGGAACTTACAGGGAGACAATACCCAAATGGAGAAAGAGGTCCCCGGGGTAGAACAAGGAGCTTCAGAGCAAGAAGATATTGAACAAGAGCCTACACAGGGACAAGAGAAACAAGTAGAAGAAAAGGAGCTACAACCGGAGATAATCTCTGGGGCTCAAACGATGCATGGTCCGGGAGTGGACCAACAAAAATAGGGTGAACAAATGGCATCTGCTGGGGGAACTGGACCTTCAAGAATAATCATAACCCCAGCCGCCATGTTCCAAGGGACACTCCCGGGAGCAACTTTTGGGCAAGTGATCACAGTGGCCCAAACTCTAAATCTCGGCCCGATACCTCCCCTACTGCCAGAAGAGGTGCCAACAGAGGAAGAGGCCCTGGCAGAAAAAGAACAAGAAGAAGAAGAGCAGCTTGAAGAAGAAATCCCTGAGGAAGCCTACTAGAGTCCAGATAAAGAAATAGGTATAGAGGACAAGGCTGAGGAGATGGAGGTTGATGAAGAAAATATTGCTGTAGAAGAAGTTGAGGTAGGGAGACGGACAGATGAGGTCCATGCCACCGAGGAGCCGCAGCCACAAAACACCAGGGATGAATCAAGGGAACAAATTCTGGCAGGAAGGCCACCCCTACCACCTCAGTAGCTGATAGAGAGCAGGAATAGAAAGACTCAGGCCGCTCCTGTGATTCCTCTCTCCTTGGCAGAAATGATGGCCCAGGTTCAGGCCCCGCCAAAAGCCAAGCAAGCCCGGATAGTTCATACTCTTCAAACTAGGCTGGGTGGAGAAACTATTGCCATTGTGGCAACACCTCCCCCAGATGTCGATGAAGCAACCGCGGATCCCGGAGACTACAATGTTGCATAGGTATCGCTAGGTAAAAGGGGAAAGCAAGGTGAGGTAGACTTGCTTAAGGAGGCAGCAAGGGCAGTAGAGGCCTAATATGAAAAGGAAGCCCAGAGGCTCAAAGCTAAAAAGGAAAAGAATGCAAACCTTGTGGGGTTGCTCACCGAGCTGGCTTGACCCATCAATGCCGCTCCTCCGAAGGCCTCCACCTCAAAAGATATACTGCAGAGTGACATAGACTCCCTGCGAATGATGAGAAAGAAAGCCTAGGTAGTGGATGAGTGGGTCATCCTGCAGATAGGAAACACCCGACATTTCCTGGCATCCACCCTCCCAGATCTATACATGGCCTGACAAGTCATTCATCAGGAGGAAACTCTTATTGAGTTGTGGGAGGGTGATGCTGAGAATTACCAAGCATGGAAGGTAGAGCTCGAAGAGCTCCTTACCTTGGGAGAGGACATGATTTATGAATCTGGAATTTTGGGTGATGAATCATTTGATTTTGTAAGAACCCAGCACTCCAGACTTGACGTCACATTGGAGGTGACCAAGCAATTGGTAGTGTCCTTGCAATATAAGGTAAATGCGGTGAAGTATTCTTCCAATTTATACAAGTCTTTTGTAATAAAGACTTTCGGGGCTGATCCCCTTAGCACAGATACATGTACCCCCAAAGATTCAGTTTTGGGGAGTTTTGATGAAATAATGAAGTCCCAGTATCAATCTCTGGAGGGGATAGATGGGACCCAAATGGAAAAATTAACCTGCATTATACTTAGTGGTCACGACGCGGCGAGAATGGTAGATGAATTCAAAGAAAATGTTCCAGACCTGGGGGAACAAGTTGAAGTGGCCAAGCATAGAAGGGCTAGCCTTAAGGATATAGATGAAGATGGCATATCCTACCTCCTCCAGGCTTTCAACGACAATAAGAAACCTTGAGCTTTCTCCAGAGGCCAGGGAGAATTCAAGTGTTGGGTATTCTTTATTCTTTTTGGAACGAAAGTTCCCAGATCCCGGAGTTCCAGATCCCAAAATTTTGTATTCTTTCAAGTGATTCGTGTCCCGGTCCCTGAGGCCGACCAGTCACTTTCAGAAGCAGTTAATAAAGACTGTCAGAAGGTGGTTGGCCACATCAAGGAGGCGTCAACTCAGCAGTTGGTTTCTGACAGGGTGGTCTTCTCGAGGCACCGCTCAAGGGTACACCTGGCACATTGGAGATAGGGCGCTGCATTTCCCATTTATGAGGCATGTAGCCTCGATCCCCAAGGGACCTTCTTTCTTCTTTCTCCTTTCTGGCTCTCTTCTCGAGGCTGATTCTTCCGCTGTATATTCTTGTCTCATTCTTCTGACATGACAGACCTATTCCATCTCAAGGTCTTTTGTAGGGTGGCGCAGGTAGTACCGGCCCCTAGATATTGTATTTTATTGAAACATGATGTAAAATAGGGTTAGGGTTAGAAGAGTTGTATAAATAGTTAAACCGGCTCATTTCCAAGGGTCAGCAAAATTGATGGTTTTGTTGTCCATAGCAATAGAAAGGCGATTTCTCATCTTAAGTTGCAGAGTTTAATGCTCCATTGTTCTAGTTTGATATAGTCAAATGCTCCCCTGGAGCCACCATTGTATCGCGCACCAGTGCTTGCTGGAAGGAACATTAATAAAGAAGGAACAATTCTTGGCAATTATGTTGTTGGCATTCCTGCTTCTGAGTTAATGGTATTTCATGTTTTAATGTTCTTTATGTCTTCTGCTCTTATATGTTGAAGTAGATTAACGACCTCCTTAGTCCCGCTATTGATAAAATGCTAGCTGATGGTTATGTATTTCTTCGGTATTTAGTGTAGTCTATCAGAGTATTATTGATGTTCTAGACATTTCAGCATGACTATAGTTAGATGAAACGTTTCTAACCCTGGAGGATCTTTTTCACTTTATTTGCTAAATATAGAATGCTAGGGAGAACCTTATCCTATTGAATCTCCGGAGAGAATGAGTTGAAGAAACCAGCTATCCCCCTCGAAAATAGTCACTCTTCCCAACTGAGCCCCGCACCGTTGTGACCTGACACCCTGGTTCTTGAAGGCCCAGAGAATTTATTTTCCCCAGACAACCTTTGCAAGCGGAGTTGGCCAGTTTCCCCGGAACCCAGTGACAACTTATGACTGTTGGCAGACCTGGTCGGTAAAACCCCGTCAACAGATATATTGTGATTTCCTTATCCAATGCTCCCCCTAAGGCCATGATCTTCCAATTAGGTTGATTATGTTTTACTACCATCAGGTGAAGATCTAGTAGCATCTACTGACTCTCCCTGAACTGATGTCTCACTTGTTTCTTTGATCTTGCATATCTTACCACTTCTATTATCTTCTGCTTTCTTAAAACAACTTTGCAAATTATTATTTAAATTTGAAACACTCTTACCAATATCATTTCCATTCTTCTTTGTATTCATAGGAGGTGGTACTCTTCTATTGTCTGCTCCATTATACCTGCAAAACTTCACTATATGACCTAGATTATTGCATTTGTAACATATAGGAGGTCTTCTTTCCTAATTAACTTGCAGCTTAAAGTACTTCACAATGTCTCTAATGTTAGACATTTTTATCATGTAGGTTTCACTGTAGGTTCTCTTCCATTGTCTTGTCTATATCTAGATTGATTAGATTTTATGCATTCTGCTTTCTTGTGCCCATATCCATTACAATTGAAACAATAGCTAGAAAAGGTTTTAAAAGAGGCATTACCTCTGTAGTCTCTTTTCATGTGTCCAAACCTGCTACATCCAAAGCATCTACCTCTGAAAGGTCTGATATGCTATCTAGGTTCTTCATTAGTAGGTTCTTAAACATTAATCTTTGCATAAGATTTCTCTTCCTGATTCTTTGAGCATTCAAATTCATTGTAGCCAATACCAGTCATATCACCTTTAGCTTTCTGTTTGTCTCTTTGTTCATCAATCAAATCACTGCTGGTGTGAAGTTTCTCAATGTGTTTCTTTTCTTCAACAAGTTCACCTTTTATAATCTGATTGTATCTCTCTATTTCTAGATACTTTCTCTTGTAGTTTTCAACCTCATTTTTCATTTGCTCTAATGCACTGTTCAAAATTTCTTCAATATTTCTTTTAGCATTCATTTGTAACTGAATCTCTTTATTCATAGCTTCATTTTCAAGTTTCAGAGTTTCATTTTCTTCTTCAAGTAGCTTTATCGGATCTGAATTGTCTTTGTCTGAATCTTCTTTAATTTGAACCACAAGATCCTATCCCCGACTTCTAGAAAGTTCAAGCTGGTCTCTGAGTTTCTTTATAAATTTCTCAGCTCTTTGCATGTTGAATCTTAATTCTCCATTTTCTACTTTTTCTTTGTCAAGGTCTTCAAGTGAAGCTTCAAAGTTATCCTATAGATTATTTGAATCCATTATGATCCCCCTTAAGCTTTTAGACTTTCTCTACAAGGGCCAGAAGCTTTGATACTAATTATTAGGATTAGGTAATACTGAGAGGGGGGTGAATCAGAATTACATCACTTATTAAAAAATTTCAACCAATTAAACATTAACCATATACATGAAGAAATGAATAGAACATAATAAAATAACATAGTACTCATAACACCATATTTTGTTGTCGAAGAAACCCTGGCCAAGGGAAAACCCCCTGGTGGGGATGGTACCCACAAGCATGTACTAAAGTATAATGTCCTTGTAAGGAGACCTAGCCCTGTTAGGAGTTGAATATTATGTATAGTACATTTCCTTGTAAAGGGAATAACAACCTTGTTAAAGGTTCACAACACCCTGTTACGGGCCAAGTGAGCTTACAACTCTTACAAAGTAATTCTATTTACAAAGTGTTCTCAGTCATGAACAAAACAAGCATCACTAATGCTTAGATGGTTCCTTTATAGTTCATCAATGATTTCTATCATTCTCTGCTCTTCCATTCACACATAACATCCAAAAATTCTTCTTCAATTACCACTTTTTATCACACACACCTATCTTTATCAAAAATATCTTGCATATATATCTCACAACTTTACAAAGTCGGCTCCCAATACAAATATTAAAAATATTACAAAGTTGGCTCTCAGTACAAATACATTTAGTAAGGAAATATTAAATGCATAGTCATCAATATTACATAATCAAAGTGTAGTTTATCAACAACTATAATCCAACTCTGATTTCCTGGAGTCCATGTCATACTCTCTCAATCTTTGCTTCTCTCCAACTACTCTGTAACACTGTTCTGTTGTTGTCTGTCTGTCTTCAAATCTCTCTAACTTATTGTAAACATATCATAAAAAAAATTGATCTTAGGAGGAGGTCACATATACCTCATACTATCGTCCTCTAAGCTCTCTTTTCCTAATTCATCGATGTTTATCTTCGACACCCACAATACCTCTATATCTCTGCTTCTTTACTTAGTCAATTTCAGAGTCATCAAAACTTAACTTTATAAGAATCGATCTGTAACCTAGATGTGTTGCCATAAATGAAAACAAAAAATTGGATCTCATCATGCAAAATAGATCACTTGCCAAAATTCTCGTATAAACAACAAGAGACCAATAACTTTTCTCAATGTCTCCTTTAAGGTTCTTGCCAATTTTTGTTTCTTCTATTGATTATAATTGATAAACTTTAAAAAAAATATTGAATAGTATCAGAGTTTAGTGTATACTATCAAAGTTCACTACATAACAAACTATTATATATGTACATAGCTTTATATCAAATGCATAGGAAATGATCAAAATACTACTAGATCAGCTGAGACTATCAGAAGTGAAAGAACCATCCTTTGTTAGCAGCTTCAGGGATGCCCACAACATGAGCATCAAAAACACATGTAGTAGGATCATCATATGGAACTTTTATATGACCATCATGAGGGGTTGTATCACCAACATTTAAAGGAGCAACAAGTATATTATCTCCTTGCACACTGTCATCTATTGCCTCCCTAACTCTTCCCTGAATCACATGTTCCTTTCTTTTCTTCTTCTCCCCTCTCAGTTGCTGTAAAAATTCTTTTAAGGTAATGTCAAATTCATATTTCTCCCTACATGCCTTGACTATGGTATATACATAGGCCACCTCCTTCCTGTTGATCTCAGTGGTTCCATCCCTAAGAAATTTGATAAACTTCTGCTCTTTCATTTTGAGAATCACTGTGACTTGTAGTGCAATAGCAAAATAAATGAGTCTCTGCAGAGACTCAGTAAGGTACCTAGCCTTCCCATTGAATAAGTCATCATTCCTAAGTTTCTAGATATGTCATAACAAAAGAGAAGAATAAATAGACCAAAAATAATTGTCGTATTTATCATTACTCAAAATAGTTCCAGAAATCACATGAGATATATTAAAGTTGTTGTTCAAGACCAAGCCAAAGATACCCCAGATTTATCTTGCCAAAACATAATCAAAGAAAAGATGGAATATTGATTCACAACATTTACAAATATAATAGGTATTAGGTTCCCCATTAGGCTTCAAAAGAAGTAATCTATGAAGGATGAGGCTCCATAAGAAGAAATCAACCTTGGGTTCAATGGGGCGGTGTTAGAGGTTCAAGAGATGTTTTCTCCAAGTAGGCTGGTCAAAGTTTATGCTCCATTTAGTATTGAGATGCTTAGTGATGTCAAGCTTGTGGATGAGGAGTTTGTAAACATGTTTGGAATTAACCAAAGGAAGAGGGGTACCATCTTGCCACTTATATACGGCAGCTCTATGAACAAGTTCACCACAAGCTTTGGGTAAGTTAAGGAAAGAACAAGCTTCTCTCAAGGAAGTGTAAGTTCTCCATTATGTAAGGGGGATACAAAATCTACTAACCACATCATTCCAACTGATGTGATATCCCTCTTGTATGATAGCTTGGAAAAATTGATCCCTTTAGAATCCTATATTTTTGTAGAGCATCCTTGAAGTAAAACAAGAGGCTTGTTTCCATGAAAGATCTTCCACCACATCGATCTCTCACCACCTATTTCATTGTTTTTTATCAACCAAATTGTTCCCAGAAATATGAATCCTCACATAACTCCATCTCTTCCAAATGAATTTGAACACATTGGACCCTCAATTATTAAATCCACATCTAGAAAAAGGAGGTCATTCAAATGGAGGCCCTTCCATGATCTTGCATGGATAGTGATGGCTTGATAAATGTTATTTTTGACAAGAACATTCTAAGGCTCCCTCCCTAGAGTAGCTTTGGTAATCCACTTGACTGCAAGGATAAATCCTTGAACCCTCAAATCCTTCAGACCCATTCCTCCAAGCTCCTTGCTTCTAGTGCACCATTCCCAACCAACAACATGTCTCTTCTTGTTACCCTTCCCATCAGACCAAAGAAATTCTCTAATAATTTTCTACATGTAGTTGATTTGCCCCTGATTGAATAGCCATACTGAGGAATAATAAATGGAATTGGAGGAGAGGATCTTTTGAAAGACTTGAAACTTGCCTGCCATTGAAAGGAAATGATTATTCCACTTATTCAGCTTCTTCTCGATCTTGGATTTCACCCACTCCCACATATCTTTTAGATTAGGATTGACAAAGAAGGGGATCTCCAGGTACCTAACCAAGTGGTTAGCCCCCACCCAAGAAATAGATAATTTTTTGCACCATGCTGATGGAACCTCCTCCCAAACCAACAAGATAGATTTGTCTAAGGAGACCTTGCTACCTAAGGCAACACAACAATGGTCCAGTTTTATCATGAGGTGGCACATGTTCTCCTCTTCCAGATAAAAGATAATGGTTGTGTCATCTTCAAATTAGATATTGGAAAATTCTTCATTTTTGGGAAGAATGATGCCTCTAACTTTGGGAGAGACGGTAACATCTCTCAATAAATAGTGTAAATAATCAATAATTTAATAACAAAGAGAGTGTGAGCAAGGCGACATCCCTCTCTAATGGATATAGTAATCTCAAATTGTTTAGACCTAGCTTCATTGACTTATACTGAAGCTAGTGCCCGATTTATGTGTGTAGACACTATTCAAGAGAAGGTAGAAGGGAAACCCAAACTGTCAAGTATCCTGTTGATGAACTCACTTTCAATCCTTTCATAGGCTTTCTCATAATCTATTAGCAGCATACCAACTTGTTGATTTGAAGCCTATTCCAATCTATGGCTTCCCAGCTGGTAATCAGATTTTCCAGGATGTATTTGCCTTTAACAAAACTTGTTTGGGAAGAGGTAATAACTTGTGGAAATATGTTTTCAATCCTTAAAGCTAGTTCTTTAGCCAGGATTTTGTAAGAAACATTTAGTAGGGTAATAGGCCTCTAGTTCTTTATCAAAGTTCTATCCCCATATTTTGGGATGACTTTAATAAGCCCCAAGTTAATATCAGAGCCTAGGGAATTCTTCTCAATGACCTCCTAATATACCTTCAACAACTCATCTCCTATCCATGAGATGTTCTCCTTATAAAATTCCATAGGAAGCCCATTAGGCCCTAGGGCCTTATCATTACTCATTAATTGAGAATAGAATTATTAATCTCTTCAACAATAATATCCTTACCAAGCAAACTAGCATCCTCGTCTGAAATGTTTTTAGGAATAATTGCTTTAATACTATCCCTAGCCTTTTTCACGCAATTAACATCTTCAGAAGTAAACAACATATTGCACTAGGAGGCAAAGGCATGAAGGATGTCATCCTGAGAATTCAAAATATTTCCTCCTTCACAAAGACAAACAATTCCATCTCTAGACTCTTTACTCTTAAGGACCCGAAAGAAGAATTTTGATCCTTTATCCACCGAATTGAGGCAATTAATTCTGGCCCTAGTTCATTCCCCTTGGGTCTTCCTATCTTGTAATCTCCTTAGGGCATCCCTAAAGGATAAGGCATCCAAAGCATCTAATTTAACAGGTTCCCCTTCCAACCTTTTCTCTGCCTGACATAGTGTATTGTGAAGAGAGTATTCCTCTCTCTTTGAGTCCTTGGCATTCTTCTTCCCAACCACTTGGAACATTGTTTCGCAAGAGTAAATGTTTTGTGACCGTCTCTCAATAGTAGTCTCATGCTTCACAATAAAAGAGTTGAACCATCTCATCATGTACTAACAACAATAGTGACATCTTCATCTTTCAGTAGGGAGGTGTTGAGAGCAAAGTCGTCTTTCCTTCTACTCATAGGAGTAGGCCTATCAATACAAAAAATGGTGGTGATGACAGTGTGATATTCAGACAAGGAAAAGGGGATAACCTTGACACTGCACCCATTATGATATTTCCTACAGTGGGTAGCTTCCTTGTTCAAATAATACCTATCAAATATGTAGTAAATCATTTTCTCACCTCTTTTAAAATTAGACCAAGTAAACCAAATATCAATATTATCTGCCTTGTTTCGAGCAAGGCGGTCAAAAAGCTTGAGTTTGTTCATTATTTTATACCAATATAATTTTTCATTGCCCTTCCACTAAAATTTTGAGCCCCCATTTTTATGTTGGGGCCTTTCAATCATATTGAAGTCTCCTGCTACAACCCAGTGTATATCTTTAAGGTTGCAAATCCACTTCCACAGTTCAATGATTTCATAATGATCATTAGAAGCATACACTGAGCATATGCCATATTCCACATTACTACACCTAAGGGAAACCCATAGGGCTCTATTGCAAAGGGAAATTCCCCAACCTATGACATGTTTACTCTAGTTAGGACCAATGAGAATGGATGTTTCACCCTTCCCTCTCTGGTGTTTAGTTGGAAATGTCATTGGATCCTTCCAAATGCATTTGAGCGAGATGTCAAGTGTGAAACCTGCAACTTTAAATTATTGCAAGGGGTCAATATGAATGTCCTTGTACATTCTAAGGAACCTTTTGATCACATATTTCCTATCAGGGGTCTCAATCTCCCTAACATTCCAGAATCCACATCTTAAGTCCATAAGAACCCTTCAAAAATTAGTATCCATAGGAGCTTGAAAGCTCTTGAAACAATTGGGAAATTTCCTTCTGGGGATTTTAGAGGGTTTTAAGTTATAACTAGAACTATGAGGCCTCCCCCTCTTTCTCTTAATAACTATTTCTCCTTCTTCCACAGATTGGGAGTCTGACTTCTTCTCACCTTCATCCTTCTTAATCCTCATTTTCCTATCATTCCTCTTGACATTGAAGACACAAACATTGGGGGTTTCCTTCTCAGCAATAGTAGAAGCAATTGCAATTTCTCTATCCTCAACAACACCAGGATACCCAATTATACAGTTCACCCCAAGATCATCCTTCAATCCATTCCTTTGGGTGGGGATGGATTCTTGGTACCCATTGACCATGTTCTTGGTCTTTTACTGCCATGCTCTAGGGGAGGTAAAGGTGGGGCATGGAGGGGGGGTTTTGGGGTAACAGCTAGAGAGTAATAGTCAACTTTCTCATTTCTTCCATACTCTTGTTTAATCACACTTAGTCCATCAATGTAAGTATGTGACTCCTTATCAACAAGATTCTTCTCAACCCTCTCCTCAGAGGCTGGTACCTGTAGATCAACAATCGAGCCATTAGAACTAGCACGTATATCCCTATCTAGAGGACCAGATGGGAGAATGGGTTATTGATGTGGACTGAGAGTTGAGAGGTAAAAACTAAGGGTCTCTATAGTACGTGAAATAGAGATTCTATTCCTATTAATAGATTTTTTCTTGGTCTTGTCAAGGGCTAATTTTTGGGCATTAACTGTCATGTGCTTAGGTTTAGGATAATAGTTCTCAAGACTAAAATCCAAGGAATGGGCTTGTGGAAGATCATGAAAAAGAGAGAGGTCGGGATAGGCAATAACGGTTCGAGCAGAGGATTTTTTAAAGGTCAATTTTAGGGCATACAAAGAAGCAGACATTTCATCAGAGTTATTCAAGTTCAGAGAGGTGAACATGGGTTTAGATGAAACAATATGAGTGGGGCGTGTAATATGGTCATTGGGTTGAGGCTTTTTACCGTTAGGCACTGAGGGGTTACTTTTAGTTTTATATAATGGAGGAAGCTTCTTCTTCAGCAAAGGGCAAGGTTTCCTCATATGGCCCTCTTTCCTACACAAAAAATAAGCATTGATACCACCAAGAAAATTAAGAGGATAAGAGACTGCATGATTTTCAAATTCTAACCAAATTTCATTAGGAAGGTTGAGTCCTAGGTTAATGGAGACTAAAACTTGAGCATCAGTGTTAAGAATTAAGGTATTAGATTTGTCAATATGAATGATCTTGCCAATGGGGTCCAACACTTGGGGTAGAAAATTCCAGAGAAACGGAGGTAAATTCCCTATGGTTAACCAACTAGGGCACGAGAGTGCCAAAACTTCATCATGAATAACATCCATAGACCAAGCGATGACTTGGAATTTAGAGGAACCGACTCTCCAGAACTATTTTTTACAATTTCTTTCTGGGATTTAGGGTTATTGAAGAAAACCAAAAATAATCATTTTTGTAACATTTAAAAATGTGTAAAATAAAACCCTAATTTATTCTCCCAAACATTATGGAGCCAATAATTTAGGAATGTCCTTGAAGGAAACATTGAGATATCCAGAACAGACAAAAATACATCACAATCTCTAAGTCTCAACTTTTCATTCTCTATTGCTAGAGAAATATGAGAGTTAGGTTTGATAATGAACTTAGGGGGAGGAAGGTCATTACTTCTATTTATTTCCTGCTGACTAATGGATTCCTTGGCAATGTACTGGATGAACTTTGCTCCATCTAGGAAGCCATGGTTGCCTTGAACAACTTGTTTGAATGACTAATTCTCTGTTTGAGCACTCGTTGACGGTTGCAGAGAGGAACTAACTAGGTCAAGCACCAGGTGTAGAAGTGCCCATAATGATGAAAGAAAAGGAAATAAAAGAGCCCAGGAAAAGATTGGACATGACAGAGAGGAGGTAATGTTGGTGTCAGAGGAAGGCCTTCTGCCAGTGGGGAAGGCCTCCTCAAAAACTTTGTGCCTAAGGTTGGAGAGCCCTTGAGAGATTTTGGGTCTCTTTAGCTCATTCTTGCCAAAATATTAGCCAACAAATTGGTGAATATACTATGTAAAATTGTCAACCCTACTCAAACTAGATTTGTGAAGTGGAGATATATCTTGGAAAAACTCCTTACATACTAGGAGGCAATGCACTAGGAAAGAGATATAGATCAATAAGCTTCAATCCTTCTCATTGATTTTGAGAAGGCCTATGACTATATAGAGTGGAATTTTATTTTTATGACACTTCAGGGGCTTGGCTTCCCACAACAATTCTGCAAAATGATCAAAAATTTAATGCAAGATGCCAAAGTACTAGTATAATTTAATAGAATCAAGTCAGATAAATTTGTCCTCACTAGGTCCATTAGATAGGGATACCCCCTTTCTCCTACCCTATTTTTGATAGTTGTTGATGCAATGTACTATATTTTAAGATAAATCTCCTTATCCCCAAAAGTTAAAGGTATCTCCCTGCTTGAAAAAGAAGATTTTTCTAATATTTAATTCATAGATGACACTATTAAACTTATCTCTCTTGAGGAACATAATGTTGAAGCCGTGATGGATAAGATCAAGATCTTGTGCTCGACCTTTGGTAGTAATATTTCCTTTCCTAAATCTATCATGCTTGGATGGAATTCTCGTCCTCACAATTGGTTTAATAAGAATCCTGTAGTATGAGGAGGACCAAATCATTTAGTAAGATATCTCAAGGTGTACCCTTTTTTTATCCCTAATCTAAAAGAGATGTGGTTTAGGATCCATGATAAATCAGATAAGAAAATTAAAAATTGGAGCCAGTAGAATTCAAGTTTGTCAAAAAATATTATCCTCCTACAATATATACTATGAACCTCTGCTTGGCTCTTCTTCCAATATCAATTCAACCATATTCAAAAATAGGTTAGAGGTTTTCTTTGGTCTGATGGAAAAGGAAAGAAGAAGAGACATGTAGTGAATTGGGCCTGATGCACTGTGAGTAAGGCTAAGAGGGGGGGGGGGGGNTAGGGGGGGGGGGGGGGGTTGGTTCTGAACAATCTAAGGGTGCAAGGGACATCTGTGGAAACAAAATGGATTTTTAAATACATTCAAGGAGAGGAGCCATGGAATTGGTGAAAAATAATATCGCTAAGGCAACACCGAAACAACGGCCTCACTTGAAAGATATACCTTTCAGTGATCTTGTAGCTGGGCACTTTTCAATCAGACCTACTAGCTAAATTGTGTTCAAGTCTATCTTGAATGCTTGGGAAGATGTAAGGAGTTTGATATCTTAGAATAATATTTTGGATAACAAAAAGAGGTTATGTGGGGAAAAATCCATCTAGTGCAACCTTAAACACAAAGGTAAGCCACTTGCACTCCTACAGGGATGCTCGACCATAAGCTAGGCTAGTAAGGGCATTGTAAGGAAACTTGCACCCAACTTCATGAAAATTTCCTTACTAGACTAGCGTCTAGCTGAGCATCCCTATAGGAGTGCAAGTGGCTTACCTTTGTTCTTAAGGTTGCACCAGATGGATCTTTCCCCACACAACCTCTTTTTGTTATCCAAAATATTGTTCTAAGATATAAAACTCTTTACATGGTCCCAAGCCTTCCAGATAGACTTGAACACAATTGACCCAACAAGTCTGATAGAAAAGTTTCCTTTCTAGCATCCAAATAAATAAATAAGTACTCAAAATCCACATGCAATAAATAAATGAGTACTCAGAATCCACATGCAATAGAATAGACAATATACTCACAAAAATGTGACATAAGATATATCTTAAGAAAACCATCAAGAGGGAAAAAACTAGCCTCCAAAAGCATCCATCATCCATGTAGTACTCAACAGTGCGTCCATTAAAATACACCATGAAGGCCATTGAAGCCCCAACCATAAGTTAGTATTTCATGTGAATAAGCATGAATCCACACATCCCATGCCATGCTTCAAACCTTCACAAACGCTAAACTTGGCTAACCTCAAAAAATTTCCTTATGGTTGCTTTTTATAGAAACAAGCTCCCACAAAACCACCAAGTGATATTACATAAACCATGAGCTACAAAACCCCCCTTTGACCCACATTCAATATTGATTACTTTATTTAATTATTTCCCCAATATTAAATAGTTACATAAAATAATATTACAATGCTACAATACAACTCATCAAGTGGTCGCAAGAATATTCCCAAGGAATCTCTACATGTTGCACATCCATCTAGGTGCTTATAGGTGCAACATTTATACAATAAAATATTGCAATAATATGCAACATGTACAACACACCATTTTCCCAGAATTTTCCACTAGTAGAATTTCCCAAATAAATGACTACATGACTAAAATTTTAGTCACATGACTAAAAATGATCAAATTCTACTAATTTTTTGTAATTCACAAGTATAAGTGACTAAATAAATGACTAATTTGGTCATCGAGTAAAATCACAACTAAATAAATGGCCAGACAAATAAAAATGACTATTACTCCTCTATTCTTTTTTCTTTTGAATTTAATCATAATCCATAGAGCTTAAGCCCGCCTCATGGCACCCATACCTAAGCAGCCCATTTGGTGGTGCAGGAGCACACCTAACTCAAACCCCTAGCTCCTTATTTCTAGCATGTATTGACTATAGCCAAGTCAGGAGAGTGTGTGTGGACCTTAGAAGGTCATTTGTTTTTCCCTAAGATGGATATGACTAGGTCAATCCATGTCTAGATAGGTTGCTTAGTTGGTTTCCTTTAGTTGTGTGTGTGTGTGAGGTAGTTGGCAAGCCTCTAGAAATCCAACCAAGGCATAGGGAACTTTGGATAAGCTGCTTGAAATCACTGGCACTCGGCATACACTGGTGCCTAGCAACTCGGCCTACATTGCGTAGCAACTCAGCCTACATTTGTGCCTAGCAGCTCAGCCTAAATTTGTGCCTAGCAACTCGGCCTACATTGCCTAGCAGCTCGGCCTACATATGTGCCTAGCAACTCGGCCTACATTTGTGCCTAGCAGTTCGGCCTACATTTGTGCCTGGCAACTCGACCTACATTTGTGCCTAGCAACTCGGCCAACACTGGAGCTCGACTTTCTTTATTGTTGCTCGGCAATATTCAGTTGTAACGGCCCATGAAAAATGGATATTGTCTTTTATGGACAATATGGTTAGTGTAATGGTTCCTGAAGAGATTCTTACGAATGAGTGGACTGTTAGGGTTTTTTCCTATGAGAGGATGGTTACTAATAACATCTAGAGCCTTCATTTTTGGAGATCGAGAGAGTAGAGATTGAAGAAAAGAGAAGCTATAGGGAATCACAGAGTTGCAGATTATTATACTGTTTTGTTTTGTTTCTAGTAAAGAGAAGTTGCAAATAGTGTGTTGAGTGGATATCAAACTTCTTTGTTCATTTTGCATGCAAGTAGATTAGTTACTTTATCTTCTGTTTTGTAAGTTTTTAGTTCTTCACCCGTTCTAGGTTGTAAGCAGTAATGACCCCTCAACGTTCTTGAATCCATGGTGAGAGTCATGTGTTGGGATGGAACTCGAGAGGAGCCCTTGTACATATTTTTCCTTTTGTTTTCTTTAGGAGTAGAAACAAGTGTGAGTCTGGAGATCTTACCCTAGGCGAGCTTGGTAATAGTCCAGCTAGGGAAGAGAATGAGAACAATGGTCTGAAAACATTGGTTGAATGAATCTATTTGTGTAGGTTCAGTAAGGAGGAGGTGAAAAGAATTTCGATGGGGAATGATTATTGAAGAGGAGGTATAGTTGAGAGTGACTTACCTTAGTTTAGGGTTGTGAACACCCTAAGGGATCTAGGAAAAAGATCTCAGAACAGAGCCAAGCTGGTTCTGTAGCAGCAACAAGACTTCTGTCCACATCTAATACCTATCAAAGCCCTAAAAGATTTGGGCATGTGTTGTTTGGATGTTATCTGCAAAAACTTCTGTCAACTCATCCAAGATGGTGACCAATGCGGAACTCGCAAAAGATGTTGAAGAGGAAAAGGAGGAGAATAGACTCCTGAAGGAACAGTTAGCTGAAATGGAAACTAAGTTGGAAGAAGTGTAGCTTAGGACTGCAGCAGTCAGTGAACGAATGAGAGAAGCTGATGGAAAGGGTAAAGCAGTGGCAGAGGAAGACATTATTCCAGAACTAGACCCTGTGCTTCAAGAAGAGCCATTCTTGAAATCATTGAAGGCAATGAGTGGTAAGTCCTTAGAAGGTGTGCCTCTATTTATTGGAAAGATGGAACCATAATTAATCATGGAATGGATAGAAGGTCTTGAAAATCACTTTGACTATGATAATGTGACCGAGGCTTAGAAAGTAAGAATAGCCAAGACAAGGTTGAGAGGAACTGCTCTCACTTGGTGGAAGTTTGTCCAAAATGAGAGGGAAAAAGAAGGAAAGAACCCCATAACCAGTTGGAAAGCTATGGTGGCCAAGATGAAGGAAACTTGTCAACCTGATGATTATGAAGTGCAGTTGCACAAAAAGAGACAGAATCTGAGACAAAAAGATTTAGAAGTCAGTTCCTACACCGAAGAATTTCACAAGCTATGATTAAGGTCACATGTGATGGAAGAAGAAAGCCTAAAAGTGGCTAGGTACTTGAATGGACTCAAGTGGAGTATCCAAGAGGAAATTAGTCTCTTAAACCCCAAGAATGTACGCAAATGTTACCAGCTAGTCCTCAAGGTGGAGGAAAATTTTGAGAAGAAGCAAGATTCAAATAGCAGGGGAAGAGGAAGAGACAGCAGAGGTCATAGAGGAGGATATGGAGGAAGAAATTAGAGTGAGTCCAAACACACTGAGAATCAAGGAGAATCCAGTAACACAAGAGGTGGTTATAATTGTAGAAGAGGTTCAAATATTAGTTCAAGAGGAAGAACTAATAACCAAGGAAGAGGACCTTACTTCTCTTCAATGAAGTGTTACAACTGTCAGCAATTTGGACATCCTGCATATCGGTGTCTTGAAAAAGGTTCTACTTCTCAAGGAGGTGGAAAAAGAGTTAACTATGTCCAAGAAGAATCAAGTTGCAGTAGCAAGCCATTTGAGTACCATTGGAATCAGAAGAAGGTGAGAACCTCATGATAAGGAGGACCTTAATCAGAGAGCCAAGAAAAGAAGAACCAAGCCAAAGGAGAGCACTCTTTAGAGTGAAGTGCAAGATTATAGGAAAGGTGTGTAGAG
>MU225525.1:795496-807407 GCA_018584345.1 Thuja plicata
GAAGTTTTCATGGTTTAGCTCAGTATTACAGAAAGTTCATTAGACATTTCAGTGGGATTTGTGCACCCATGTTAGACACCATCAAAGGTGGGATGAAGACAAAGTTTCAATGGACACCACAAGCTGAAAAAGGGTTTGGAGGCTTTGTGAGGCATGAACATAGCAAGAGTTTAACAAGGCTTTCATTATTGACAGCATTTTGACAGGTATATTAATTTATGTCTCAACAACCAATAAGATAACTACAATATTTCATACTTGATAGCTTCAGGTTTTGAACAGAAGCAAGTCTTCTTAGGGCATTATTCAATTAAAGATCTTTCTTATCTTCATGAAGACACATACTAGTGATGGGCTCATTTCAACTCTGCTCAAAGATGTTCACTATATTTTCACTCTGCATGGAGGGTATGCTTATCACTATCCTCTATTGCTTCATCTTCATTAAGATGCCATATATCGTAGAACTATTACCAATCTCAGAGGCTTTTACGACTACTAGACTTTAAGGTTTTGTTTGCTTCTCTGTCACTACAACATGTTGTCCATAACCTTGCATCCTTGAATATGTTTGAATATGATTAGATATTTACCAAAAGTTTATCTCAGCAGTACGAAAGAAAGAAGCGGCAAGAATCAGAGATTAATTCAAAAAAATTGACAAATAGATGGTAACTCTTGTTTACTACACTTCTTCAATTTTTATAAACTTTAGACATTTTACCGTTAATTGCCTACTTCCCGTGCCACACGAGTGAAAAAGACTAAACAATATGAAAATGTTTGTTATGAAGCAAATGACTTTATTTGAATTTATTACTTCACCTCTACGGGCCGTTAGAAAATATCTTTTCACTTTGGGTAAGTGTATCAATAACTTTTTGGGAGCAGTGAAAAATTACTTTTTCGCTTCTCATTTGGCGGAGAAATGCTTTTGGAGTACTCCTTTCTCAAAAATCTGCCAAGGGCAATTTTAGCCTTTTTACAATGCTACAATGATATGTGACTGCTTCATTATCTTTCTTTTATGCCTTAAGTCACATGTGGGATTTAATTTTCCTTAAAGATCTTATGTATAATGATTTGGCAGAAAATGCACCCCGCAAGTCAAAACCCGCCTGTTGGAGCAATGGAGAAGTTATTTTCCACTTTTCTGCCAATAAGCCTTATCTTAGATTTTTCATTAAATATTAGAGTCAAATGGTTTCAATAAAGGTTTACCAATATATTTCAAAAACATCCATGACCTGTTACTTTACTTATGTCATTTTGCGGAAAATTACCTTTATGGGTCAAAGCCTGCTGAGGAGAAGGTAAATTCTAATTTTCCATCGGGGACACTTCTTACTTTAAATCCTTCATCATTTGATCATTTCTTTTACCTGTAGAGATTCCTCTCGAGTGCAATATTCATTTTAACTTCAAATCATCTATTTTTAACTTCCACCAACCACTGATATTTTTGAACTTGTCATCTGCGGAAAACACACTCTGCAAGTGAAAATCCGCCAAGGAGAAAGCCAAAAATTAATTTTCCGCTAGGGGCCATAGGCTCACATTTTACTGACCCAAATGAAACCAAAACCCACATTATATACTTAGGCCTTACCAATTTTCCTCAAGGTCACCATTTTCTTTTTTTGTCACTTAAATCATTTTGGCAGAAAATGCCCTTGAGAGTCTATTTTTCGCCGAGGAGAAGCTCAGAATTAATTTTCCGCCAAGAAGAAAATTTTGAATCCTTTCAAGTCTAGATGCTAATATTCCACCTGTGAAGACTCACCTTTGAACCTAGTCATCAATTTCTTCATAAATTTGGATTTCAGTGTCTCACGTGCATCTGATTTGTATTATGTGGAAAACTACTTTCTGGGTAAAAACCCGCTGAGGAGAAGGCAAACATTGTTTTTCCACCAATATACCAAAATGAGGTATCAAGGCTAAAAATTTCAAATTCACATAAATTCAATGTTAGAGATATTCGTACCGTGACCTTTATCGGATTTGGGAGTTTAACCTACCCAATATATAACATGGATTTTATAAAAACTCCACGGATTACAAAATGAGAAGTTAATTTGGGAAAACCTGATAAAGGCCTCCTAGCCTAAGGGGAAATTTATACCTAGACTCAAGATTTACAAGATGATTTTAAGACCATTACTAATACACAATACATCCATTTTTTTCTAAAAATATGAAGAAAAAAATGGGGCAACAAGTAGCTAAAGATAATCTATGTCCAACTGGAGTTGGGGTTGTTTCCAAACAATAGTGGAATAGTTGAAAGGAGGTATTCTTAACCAAATTTTTTGAAATATCTAAGGCCCATGCTTGATGATGAGTTGGAAGTCACATTTTGGCAAAGTCAACTAATATTGGAATGACAGAGGAATGTGAAGCTAGAGAAGCTGACTCAAGCTGCTACCACTTTGGAATTATTAAGTGTCTAATGTGAACAAAGAAGGTATGACTCAGAAGCTGGTTCAATTTAGAACCGCTATGTAAATGTAAGGTATGAACAACAAAGATAGAAGCTACACCTAGGATTTTTCATTAGGAAGATGTATTAATTGCTACTAACCTTGAAAAGAAAAGAAGCAAGAGTTCTTATATCTCGTGCATATAGTTGAAGCCCTGCAAGACTGAGCAAAAGGCACACTATAAATAATGGCACACTATAAATACATATGATTCTATGTGAGTGCTATTGCATGAAAATATAAAGAATTAAATAACAATTTGTAAAGAATTTAATTGGGAAACCACATGTTCTTTTATTTTGGCAAAGAGTGTGTGTGTCAATGCATTGATTGACGAATGAAATACATATAAGCCATGCAATTGCAAAATGCTATTGATATGTAAGGTTTTCCATGCAATTTCACCCCCAATCATTGTTTAGTATTGAAAAAAATTTGGTATTTGGTAAATTGTAAAAATCCAAAACTAATATGTTGTTTTCACAGAAGTATTGAAAGCAGAATAAAATTGGAAAACCCCCCAAAAAATACACCTTGCAGCAAGGGATGATAGTTAAAAATCTGGTGATGATTCTGATATTCCCCAACCTATTGAGCTATTTTTTTGCAGCATCTTCTTCAATGTCTCTTATTCCATGCCTCCTGACAATGATAAGTTTGATTTGATTGATTGGAAAGAGTATATTTTTCATAGCCCGAGGTAGTTTTATTTATTTTTTAACTATATCAACAGGCGTCAGCTCTAACTAGATGATATCATGTCCTAATAGCTAACTTTTATATTTTGAAGGAAACCTAATAAAAGAACACTATCATGAAACATGTTTCCTTTGGGGATAAGTAAATCTGAAATAATTTGACTATTAGTTATATAGAAGCACTCCTCGATGTATTGTGGATTGTGTAAATTATAAGTAGAGACCCTAAAACTAAAAGTGAAGGTGAGTGCTTTAAGTGCAACATACTAGCGGGAATCCCCGCACATGTAGTATTTTCTTGAAAATGTTTTTAATAATTAGTAATTAATATTAACAGCATTTTACCATGACAACAAGCAGTGGAGTCTACTAAAATGTCACTATCATTACAAATTCTTACACTGTGATTAAATTTAGCAATTATCTAGATATCAAAATAGTAATCTTATCAATAAATATAATATTTTTTACAATTACCGATCAAAAAAAAAAATTGCAATAATTTTTTTTTCAAAAACATTCTAAACTTTTACAGAAATGTATAAATATGTAATAAAAATAAAGATATTTAAAAAAAAATTAAATAATGATGACAAGTTTAAATTTTAAATATATTTTTTTCTAAATTGATACTAGACATATTCCAGCCTTGCACATAGTTCTTCTGAAATGTAATAAACTACTAGTTATAAGATCACTAAGAGTAAATTTATAAGATTACTATGAGTAAATTAAGGGTTACATGCCAAATTCAAAGCATAAAATAGGGTAAAGAAATAACACTAAAAACATGTCATTTGGACATTTAAACTTGGTCTATGTTAAGAAAACCACATTATTGTCAGTGATTGCTGAATTTTGATACTTGTACCTGATAGGTTATATTTGTTGTTAGAAGACTCAAGAAAACATTATGAATTCATCAGCTATTAGTAAGGGTTACATCTATATAAAATAGTATCAAAATTTTCTATTACAAATAGTATCAAAATTTTCTTTTAAAAATATTTAATTTCTTTAAAACTAATTCTTAAACCATATCATCTATTAAATCAAAACTAAACTCTGGCACAAGAAAAGTCAAGCAATACGGTGGTTGCTTTTCTGAATAGTAGACAGGAAATTTTTTTGCGGGAATGGCACCATTTGTGTAACGCCGCCTGCAGTGGAAAATATTAGCTTTCATACTCTATTTAGCCTAAACTATTGGCAGCTCAAAGGCGAATCTTTACTTTAAACTTTAAAGCCTTGGATGATTCAAAGAAAATAATGGATTTCAAGCTTGGAACATCTTAAAAAGAGGTTAAGATCATGAATTTTTCATAGTTTACATTAAGAGATTTACAAAAAATAACAGATTTCAAGCTTGGAACATCTTAAGGAAGTTGGAATCTTGAAATTTCTATAGTTTACATTGATGGTTAGTCTAAATTTGGCTATACAATTTTTTTCAACAACATTCCTAAACGAATTGGGTGATGATCATTAGAATATTATAGTAAAAAAAATGATTTATATGTTAAAATTTTGAAAAAAAGGTTTCTCTGAACACGCATTTTTTTTTCAAAATCTCTTAAAATATATGGTTGCATGACTCCAGCGTCTGGAAAATTTATACAAAGTAGATTTGTTCAGTAGGGTATGGAGCCCCATAAAAGCGTACATATTTGCACACTATGAGTTTGGTAAAGGAGGCTTTTGAAAATCCCAAGTAAAAATGCATGGAGGAGATAGAATTATGAGCACATTTGGTAGAAAATGATGTGAAAATTCTATTATTTTTCCTTCCAAAAATATTTAAAACCACTAGAAAAAACTGAAATGGCCAATCAAAAAGTAGCTTTGAATTATAGAAAATTTAACATTAATAATAATATTGCCAAACACTTCAGTTTAGCCAATGTATTCATGATTTTCAAAAAAACAAACTAATAGCCTAAATGCAGTGAAAACATAAGTATTCTGCCTAAACAGTAGGGACTAAAAATAGAGACACAAATTGCCCATCACTTGGGAACTTCCATAATGGTGGCTAAAAATAATAATAATAATAAAAAACATGAAAGAGCTATGTGTCTTATCAAAGAGCTACGCGTCTTCTGAAAGAGGTACGTGTCATTTTTTCCTTGAACAGTTTGCATATTTTAAAGTTTGCAGACAAAATGATTGTCGTGCCTCTGCTATGTCTCAACATTTTGCATTCATGCCTATCAGGAGAGTTCATAGATAGCATGACATCCAATGCAAAAAAATTATCAAGGACAAGAGTTGCAGTGACACCTTACCATCTTTTCCAGTGTCAATTTCTTTCAACATGGGAGGCCTCGATGCAGAGAGAATAGGGGAAGAGCTTACTGAATTCTTTTGAAAGATTCAAGTCTGCAGGGTACACCATTAAACAATTCTCTCTCGGTTATGGCAATCGCAATTTCATTGAGCCTGTTGACCATGACCCGCATTCTAAAAATCTGCAGTTTTCTTCGTAGATGTTTGTTTTCTTAAGCATTGGGTGTGGGCCCAATTTGGATTTGTTGGAGTTTTATTTGTTTTATTATTGTAATTTTTTTAAAAATTCCCATTTTCATTATGGAATGATTTATTTGGTTAATTTTTATGAATAGACAATTGTGGTTCTTCAAACGGAATGATGGAATGATTTATTTGGTTATTTTTTATGAATAAAGGGTTTTGGTTAATTTTTATTAATAGAGAATTTTGGTTTTCCTGAGAACATAGGAATGGTACATTTTCTAGTCAGTGTTCATATCTCTTCAGATCCCTTTGGCGAAAAAGCACACTTATGCAGAAGTATTTAAAAATGTTTTGCATTTTACTACTGGATGGAAAAGGTAAAGCTTTGACACTGTAGCTCTATTGGTACAGGTTGTTTTTCTGGGTTTGACAATTCAGAGGCAAGCTTTCCCTGAGATTTTACAAAAAATGTAGTTTCCTTCATACCATTGTAGCTTTGATTTTATGCTTTCTTATGTACGCCTTGATGGGAAGTAACTGGTATCTATGATTGAAAATAGGAAGCATAAATTATAAGCTTAAAGTTAAGCTTAATGCACTTAGGGGATATCTATTATGAAAATTCTTCCATATTCTTACAGTTTGCAAAATAAACAAGATTTTCTACATGGTTTTCCTTAGATAACATTGTTTATTATTAAGTCGTTGGCACGAATGGCAATTGACATAAAATTTGGTGGCACAATTTTATTAAGTTTATAGATTAGCGTGAATATTGAGTTGGCTGGAAAGTAAAACGGACCTTGAAAAAGAAAGAATTTTCCTATGAGAGTGTGCTACAACAAAGGAAAACAAGAAGATTATGAAGGATTTAAGAATGATGCTGCTGAAAACTACTCACAAACTATTGTTAGCCCTTCATCTATGGTGCTGGAAATTATATCACAAACCTGTAAACATAAACAAAAATCCTCGCTCCCTGTATGCATGAAGCCAGAATGTCGCCTTCCAAAACATAACAAAATTCACTAAACAAAAATGACTAGGAGTTTGAACCCTCCCTTAATAACTTATTCTATTTTGCACCACTACAATCATAAGTAGGAAAAATGGAGAAAGACATAATTTAAGATGACATAGAAAGAAGATAAAATGTGGAAAGGAAAAACCTTTCAAACCCTAAGGAAAAAATGAACAAAAATTCTGAACTACTCCTACTTGGTATGATTGAATGCTTCGATTATTTACAATATTCTCAATAACAACAAACCTGAAAAGTATCAAACTGATAGGTAAACATGGTAAATATAAAATTGAAAAGCATAGAATCAACAACAATTGACCATAACAGGAAAGGAAAAAGGCATTAGGAAAATGACCCAACTATTTTTTGCCCTTCTCATATCTGGTATGGTTGAGTGTGTATTTCCCTCACAAAGTACCAACACTGCTTTAGAGTTGCATCCAATATATGTAGCATCCCAATTTGCTTTTTCAAAACAAACAGAAAAGCAAGTGCATTTAAATATGAAACTTAGCTTAAACTAATTCACAGAAGTTTATCTCACTCAAAATAAAAGGCAGGGTTTTTTTCACCTGTGTGAGGCCTTCTTCGGGAAAAAGTTGGAGCATTGAATACACAATTAATGTGTCTTGGAGTAGTCACCAAAAACAGCTCAACCAAAAAATCATCTTTTTTTTTCTTACAAAAATTCTTTAAACCACTGGGAAAAATAGAAATGACCAATCAAAAAGTAACTTTAAATTATGAAAAATTTGACATTAATAAAAAATATTAGCAAACATTATAATTTAGACTATGTGTTCACATTTTCCCATAAATAGATTAATAGAGATAACCATGTGAAAATATAACACTCCTGCCTATAAGGCAGGGACTAATAAACAATGAAGGGATCTTGTCATTGTCGGAGTAGTTGGGCCGGAGAGTGGTTTCTTGGGAGGCAGTTTTTTGCTCTTGCTGAGATACAACTGAATGCAAACATCTTATGACATTGCCCTTGTCAGAATCAACATCAACCAGAAACTTCTTAACACAAAAACAATTAAATATAAATATTTTATAATATGTAATATATTTTATTATATAGTATGAATTAAATTAATATGTACAACTCTCTCTCTCTCTCTCTCTCTCTCTCTATCTCTCTCTCTCTCTCTATCATTACTTCTCTCCTTCACTCTCCTTCTCGATATATTTATCTATGGTTTTAGTTTGCCCTTTTTTACCTGCCAACATAACAATTTTTGTCAGGAAGTGCATCACAATCGTCCATCAGGTTTCATCTGTTTCTTACCGTAGATGATCTCATTTTATTGTTCTTTACCATATTTCTCCGTTCCCTACACTTTGCACTTTTGTTATTTTTACTTTTCCATCTAACCCGATTTTTTGGCTTACTGGAATATATTGCCAGCAAGTGAAAACGTGTGTTGGAATTGATTTTTTTTTCTGTGATATTGAACTGGTTTCAGGTAGAGAAGCCTGTAATCTGAATGAGTGCCTTCAAATGACACTACTTGAATCAGGATGGAAAACAAAGGAAAACATCGAAACTCAAAGACTCAAATGGAAAAAACACCAAAGTATGAAGAGTTGATAAAAAGAAGAACATGTAGAACACTACTGAAGCATGAAGTTGCGAACACCGTCAAAGAATAACTGTTGGATCCTCCACTAAAATAAAATCTGATCAGGTAGAGAAGATTGTAATTTGTATGAGTGCCCTCAAATGACACTACTTGAACCAGGATGACAAACAAAGGCAAACATCAAAACATGAAAATACAGATTTAAAAAAATACCAAAGTCTGAAGAGTTGATCAAAAGATGAAAGGATCCAGGTACAAAATAGGAATGAAAGAAGTGTCCATATGGTAAATGAACCATCTCATTGAAATGCATAGGTACGCAGCCACTGCATCAACCTATTACATAGGAACAAATACTAAATACACAACTCACTCCATCAAACCAAGGAAGCATTAGAACCAACATAAAATATCCCCCCATAAAGCTGAGCATGAAGAGTTATGATAGGTACACTAAAAGAGGCTATCAAGAATAACTACATGTCGAAGAAAGTAAAAAAACACATATAAAGGATGGTGTCAAGGATGATCAATCTCTAGACACACATAATGAAGCTAATGTCGTAGAAGGAACACTCAGTTGAAAAAGGTAGATCAAACCCCTCCCCATGGCACTTGATTATGTAGTACGAGTACAAACATGCACAAAATGTGCAAGATCCCAAGTGTGCAATGATGGCATTTTATCTCATTGCATTTGCAAAAAATAAATGCTACAAAAAGATGTCTACAATGCTCAAGAATGACATAAATTTGTAAGAACAAATATAACAACTAAAAAAGAGTCATCCCATGCAAGGAAAACAATCCCAGGACCTGAAACATCCAGGATATCCACCAGAATGTCAAAAAGAAAAAATTGAATAAAATATACCTAGAGAAAATTTTGGCAATGAGACCCATATAATAAAATATAGCACTGAACCAGCTTTCCAATGACATGCGGAAGTCAAAAAATTGAGTCTGGATGAGCAAGATTGGCTTCCGGAGTGCAAAAAAGAACCTCAAATTTGACTAGCAAAAACAGATGTAAGATGGTTAAATTAGAAAATTAAAGCTGCAAAATTAGGTCAGGCTCTGAACTAGCTTTTTGATGATATCTTGTTTGGCGAAAAATGCCTCTGTTTGCTCAAGATACGAGCAAAAAACCAAAGAGGGCTTCAAAACAAGTAGAACTCCAAGAAACCTCTGCTAAATATGGTAGAGCTCCACTAAATCTAGAGATGCCTCTAAATCTGGTGAGACTGCTAAATTTGCGGCCAAATTTGACGTATTTACCATTTAAAAAAAAATTTCGCCAGTTCAGTGGCATGAATTTCTAGACGGCATAGAAACCGGGGCAGCATGAAAACTGAGGTATTTATTGCCTCAAAAAGTGTGCCAAGGTCGTGCATGCAAAAAAGAGAGCCCAGATTTCAACTATGTCCAAATTGGACAAGCCTTATATGAAAATAGGAGTTTTGGGGCCTTTTGGATGCAACCGCGAGGTTGGTTTGTGCCCAAAGTGCTCTGAAAAATAACTCTCCTAGATCCAAAAAACATTGAAGCCAAAAACCTCTTGAAAACATAGATATGAAGAACATGGCCAAATCACTCGTGAAGAGAACAAGGGAATGAAGATATGGATCTCTGATACCATATTAGAGTTGATGAAAAAATATCAACCCTACAGCTCCCAAGAATCACCTGCATGCAAGAGAAGCAAAGCTATGTAGGCCAGAAACAACAGATTTATGAAAGAGGAAATATCCTCAATTGATTCAATAATAGAATACATAATACAAGATGATTTAAGATCAATCTAAATTAATTAACAAATACAAAGTGACCAAACCTTATAAAAGGTGATCAAAATCCTAAAAAGAGGAGAGACCTAGGTTGCATGATAATAATTAATAAAGAATTAATTATTATATGCCTAAAGTTTAGCTTAAGTGAACTAGAGATAATAAATGACTTTAATAATTAACTCATAATGATTTAATTGATAAGTGAATTAACTTATTACTCTAACAGTCCTAAGGGGTCATAAGGGATCCAAGGACACACATTAATGTGTCCTACAACCCCTTAGGAGCCCTTAGGACCCTTGAAGACCCCTTTCTCTACATCTTAGGGTCTGTAAGGTTTGTCAAGGGGTTGCAGGACATTTTAATGTGTCATGGGACCCCTTAGGACCCCTTACCATACACTAATAAACTATAAGGAGTCCTAAGGGCTTGTAAGTGGTCTTAAGGGGTCATATGAAACATTAACATGTCCTAAAACCCCTTATGACACATTATTGTGTCTTGGGATGTCCTATGACCACTTAGGATCATTGAAGACCCCTCTATGTACATATTAGGGGTTGTTAAGGCATTCTAAAACACATTAAGTTGTTATAATACCCCTTATGACCTATTGCGACCCTTTAGGACCCCTAAGATGTCTGGTAAGGGGTCCTAGGACATGTTAATGTGTCCTACGACCCCTTATGACCCCTTAGGACCCTCTAGGACCCCTCTCTCTACATCTTAAGGGCCATCATACTTGTTAAGGGGTCCTAAGGGGTTGTAAGTGGTCGTAAGGGGACCTAAGACATATTAACATGTCCTAGAGCCTCTTATGACCCCTTAGGGCCCTTTACAACCCCTAATATGTATGATAAGGGGTCCTAAGGTGTCCTAATGGGTCATAAGGGGTCCTAAGACATAGTAATTTTTCCTAGGACCCCTTATGACTCCTTAGGGCCCTTTTAGAACCCTCCCTCTATATCTTATGGGTCATAAGGGTTGTTTAGGGGTCCTAAGACACATTATTGTGCCCTTTGACCCCTTATACCCCATACGGCCCCTTAGGACCCCTTACCATACACTAATGAATGGTAAGGGATCCTAAGAGTCTGTAAGTGGTCTTAAGGTATCTTATGACATATTAATATGTCTTATAACCCCTTATGACCCCTAAGATGTATGGTAAGAGGTCCTAAGGTTTCTTAAGGGTCAAAAGGGGTCCTAGGACACATTAATGTGTATGTGTCCTAGGACCCCTTTTTCCCCTTTAGGACCCTTGAAGACCCCTATCTCTACATCTTAAGGGTCATAAGGGTTGTCAAGGTTTCTTATGACACATTAAAGTGTCCTAGGACCAATTAGGCCCCTTAAAACCCCCTAGAATGCCTTACCATACACTAGTGAATGGTAATGTGTCCTAAGGGATTTTAAGGGGTCTTAAGGGGTCATATGACACATTAACATGTCTTAAAACCCCTTAGGACCCTTTACAACACCCAATATGTATGGTTAGGGGTCGTAAGGGATCATAAATGGTCCTAGGCCACATTAATGTGTCCTAGGATGTCTTATGACTACTTAGGATCATTTAAGACCCCTATCTACATCTTGTAACCACCTGAATTTGGTCTGTCGCAACTATGGACCCTATTTGCCCTAAGTGTGATCATACCCTCGATTTATGTCCAAACGACCCTGTTACTGCTTGGCATATTTCTTTTAATCAATTTAATGTCCTACGTAATTTTTATCACTGATTTATATTAACTATTATAGCCATACAATTCAAATCAATTTCGACCAATCAGATCAAATCTAAACCAAACATGGCTATAGTATTTAATTATAAAGGAATTAAATAAATCCCTAA
>MU225525.1:818702-832087 GCA_018584345.1 Thuja plicata
GGGCCCTTGAAGAACCCTCTCTCTACATATTAGGGGTCTTAAGGGTTGTTAAGGGATCCTAGGACACATTAATGTGTCCTAGGACCCCTTAGACCCCTTACAAACCCTTACCATACACTAATGAACGGTAAGGAGTACTATGGGTTTGTTGGTGGTCTTAAGGGGTCCTAAGGGGTTGTAAGTGGTCTTAAGGGGTCCTAAAACATATTAATGTGTCCTGGAACCCCTTATAACCCCTTAGGATCCTTTACGACCCCTAAGATATATGATAAGGTGTCCTAAGGTGTCCTATTGGGTCCTAAGGGGTCCCAAGACATATTAATGTATCCTAGGACCCCTTATGACTCCTTAGGGCCCTTGAAGAACCCTCTCTCTACATATTAGGGGTCTTAAGGGTTGTTAAGGGATCCTAGGACACATTAATGTGTCCTAGGACCCCTTAGACCCCTTACAAACCCTTACCATACACTAATGAACGATAAGGAGTACTATGGGTTTGTTGGTGGTCTTAAGGGGTCCTAGGACAAATTAATGTTTCCTAGAACACCTTATGACCCCCTAGGACCCTTTACGAACCCTAAGATGTATAGTAAGGGGTCCTAAGGTGTTCTAACTAGTCATACGGGTCTCTCTCTCTCTCTCTCAAGGATTTTCTTAATGTTACATAACACGTACACGCTATAGAGCATAGACACTATAATGCACACGCGCAATAGTGCATATGCACTATAATACACACATGTTATTGGCTTTTGTTTCCCAAGCCTTAGGCTCAGGAAATCCAAGCCATAGCATGTGCACCCTATAGCATGTGAGCGCTATAGGACATACGCCCTATTTCTTTTGGGGGACCCAAAAAACCTTTGTACTATTTTTGGTCCCCAATCTTCATGCATATACCCAAGGGGTTGTAAGGGGTTCTAGGACACCTTAAGACCCCTTATGACCCCTTATGACCCATTACCATACATTAGTGTGTGGCAAAGGGGTCCTAATGGGCCTTAGAGGGTTCTAAGACACAGTAATGTGTCCTACCTAGGGCATAGTAATATTACCTAGGACCCATTAACAAGCCTTACAACACCTAAGATATAGATAGAGGGGTCCTAAGGGGTACTAATGGGTCAGAATGGGTCCTAGGACATATTATTGTTTCCTAGGACCCCTTACCATACATATTAGGGGTGATAAAAGTTCCTTAAGGGTCATAAGGGGTCATAAGGGGTCCTAGGACACATTAATGTGTTCTATGACCCCTTATGACCCCTTAGGACCATCTACCATACATCATAAGGGTCCTAAAATGTTGTAAGGGTTCATAATGGTTCATAAGGGGTCCTATGCCACATTAATGTGTCTTAAGACCCCTTACGACCCCTTAGGAAAACTTACCACTCATTAGTGTATGGTAAGGCATCCTAAGGGGTTGTAAGGGGTCCTATGAAATATTAATGTGTCATAGGACCCCTTAACAACCCTTATGACCCCTAAGATGTAAAGAGATGGTTATTCAAGGGTCCTAAGGGGTCATAAGAGGTCCTAGGACACATTAATGTGTCCTATGTGTCCTAAGATCCCTTATGACCCCTTACGACCCCTTACAATACATCTTAGGGGTCGTAAAGGCTAGTAAGGGGTCATAAGGGGTTCTAGGACACGTTAATATATCCTAGAACCCCTTAAGACCACTTATGACCTTTAGGACCCCTTACCATTCATTAGTGTATGGTAAGGGTTCCTAACAAATTGTAAGGTATCTAAAGGGTTATAGGGCAGATTAATGTCTCTTAGGACACCTTATCAACCCTTACAACCCCTAAGATGTACATAGAGGGGTCTTTAAGGTTACTAAGGGGTCATAAGGGGTTTTAGGATACATTAATGTCTCCTAAGACCCCTAGTGACCCCTTACCATACATATTAGGGGTCCTAAAGTGTTATAACTGGTCATAAGGGATTCTAGGATACATTAATGTGTCATTGGACCCTTTAATATCCCTTATGAGCCCTTACCATACATAGGGTCATAAGGAGTCATGTGGGGCCTTAGGACACATTAATGTGTTGTAGAACCCCTTATGTCTGGGGTTCTATGACACATTAATGTATCCTAGAATGCCTTAAGACTCCTTACAACCTCTTACTCTATATTAGCATATGGTAAGGGGTATTAGGACACAATGATGTGTCTTATATCTCTTTAACAACTCTTACAACACCTAATATGTAAATAGGAGTCTTGAAGGGTACTAAGGGGTCATTAGGGGTCCTAGGGAACATTAATGTGTCTAAATACCCCTTATGACCACTTATGACCCCTTACGACCCCTTACCCTACATCTTAGGGGCACTAAAGGTTCCTAAGCAGTCATAAGGGGTCCTAGGAGACATTAATGTGTCCTAAGACCCCTTAATAAACCTTATGACCTTGAAGATATAGAGAAATGGGTCCTAAAGGGTAGTAAGGGGTAATAAGGGCTCCTAGGACACTATAATGTGTTGTAGGACCCCTTACCATACATCTTAGTGATCCTAAAGGGTCCTAAGAGGTCATAACATGTCTTAGGACACTTTGGTGTATGGGAATGGGTCCGAAGGGGTCCTTAGGGGTCTTAAGGTGTCCTAAGATGCATTAATGTGTCCAAGTACCCCTTAACAACCCTTACAACCCCTAAGATGTAGAGAGAGGGTTCCTAGAGGGTCCTAAGGGGTCATAAGGGATCCTAGAACACATTAATGTGTGCTAGGACCCTTTAAGACTCCTTAGGATCCCTTACCATATATGTTTGGGATCCTAAAGGGTCATAAGGGGTCCTATGACACATTAATGTGTCTAAGGACCCCTTCTGATCACTTAGGATACCTTATGACCCCTATACCATACATCTTAGGTGTCGTAAAGGTTCCTAAGGGGTCATAAGCAGTTCTAGGAAACATTAATGTGTCATTGGACCCCTTAAGACCCATTACGACCCTTTAGGACCCTTTACCATACATTAGTGTATGGAAAGGGGTCTTAAGGGGTCCTATAACCCACTAACAAGCCTTATGACACCTTAGATCTAGAGAGAGCGGCCCTAAAGGATCCTAAGGGGTCATAAGGGATCCTAATGTGTCCTAGGACCCCATATGATCTCTCTCTCTCTCTCTAATCATACACTAATGAATGATAAGGTGTTGTAAGCGGTATTAAGACACATTAATATGTTTTAGGACGCCTTACGACATTTTAGGACCCTTAAGATGTATGGTAATTGGTCCTAAGGGGTCATAAGGGGTCTTAGGACACATTAATGTGTCTTAGGACAACTTATGATGCCTTGGGGACCTTTAGCACCTATGACATCCTAAGGGGTCCCGATGGGTCCTAAGACATATTAATATGTCCTAGAACCCATTATGAACTCCTAGTACCCTTTAGGATCCCTCTCTCTACATCTTAGGTATTGCAAGGGTTGTTAATGGGTCCAAGGACGCATTACTGTGTCATGTGTCCTAGAGCCCCCTAAGACCCCTTAGGACCCCTTACCATACATTAATGTATGGTAATGGGTTATAAGGGGTCTTAAGGGGTCCTAGGACACATTAATGTGTCACAAAACCCCTTAGGACCCCTTAGGACGCTTTTAGACCACTAAGATATATGGTAAGGTGTCGTAAGGTGTCGTAAGGGGTCCTAGGACCCATTATGACCCTTAGGGTCCCTCTCTCTACATCTAAAAGGTTTTAAGGGTTGTTAAGGGGTCCTAAGATACATCAATGTGTCACAAGACCGCTTAAACCCCTTACGACTCCTTACGACCCCTTACCACACACTAACAAATGCTAAGGGGTCCTAGAAGGGGTCGTAAGGGGTCTTAAGGGGTCCTAAGACACAGTATTAGGACCCCTTAAAACCCTTTATGACCCTAAGATGTATGGTAAGGAGTCCTAAGGGGTCATAAGGGGTCCTAAGAAACATTAATGTTTCCTATAACCCCTTGTAACTCCTTATGACCGTTGAAGAACCCTTTCTCTACACCTTAGGGGTTGTAAGAGTTGTTAGAGGGTACTAGGACACATTATCCCCTAGGACCCCTTATCCCCTTACAACACCTTACCATACACTAATGAATGATAAGGGATCTTAAGGGGTCGTAAGTGGTCTTAAGGGGCCAGATGACACATTAATGTTTCCTAGAACCCCTTATGAATTCTTGGATCCTTTACAAAACCTAAGATGTATGGTAAGGGGTCCTAAGGTGTCATAAGGGGTCCTAGAACACATTAATGTGTCTTAAGATGCCTTAGTACCACTAAGGATCATTGAAGATCCCTTTCTACATCTTAGGGTTTGTAAGGGTTGTTAAGGGGTCCTTAGACACATTAATGTATCCTAGGACCCCTTATGGCCAATTGCGACCCTTTAGGACCCCTATGATGTATGGTAAAGGGTTATAAGGGGTCATATGATACATTAATGTGTCTTACAACCCCTTATGAACCCTCAGGAACCTCTAGGACCCCTCTCTCTACATGTTAAGGGTTGTAAGGGTTGTTAAGGGGTCTTAAGGGTTCATAAGTGGTATTAAGGGGTCCTAGGGCACATTAACGTGTCCTAGAACCCCTTATGACCCCTTACAATCCTTTATGACCCATAATATGTATGGTAAGGGGTCCAAAGTTCTCCTAAGGGGTCAGAAGAGGTCCTAAGACACATTAATGTGTCTTAGGACTGCTTATGACTCCTTAGGTCCGTTGAAGAACCCCCTCTCTATCTCTTAGGGGTCATAAGGGTTGTTAAGGGGTCCTAGGACACATTAGACCCCTTACGACCGCTTAGGATCTCTTACCATACACTAATGAATGCTAAGGGGTCCTGTGGGATTGTAGGTGGTCTTAAGGGGTCCTATGACACATTTACATGTCCTAGAACACCTTATGACTTTTTAGGACCCTTTATGGCCCCTAAAACCTATGGTAAGGGTTTTTAAGGTGTCCTAAGGGGTCATAAGGGGTCTTGGGACACATTAATGCATCATATGGCCCTATACAACCCCTTAGGACTCTATCTCTCTCTCTCTCTACACTAACATGGCTTAATGTTACAATCAATTGTCCATTGGGGATCATGTTGAAGGCAATGTGATGATTCCTGAAATTTGCTAAGTCTGAAATTTCATAAAAACCTTCAAAATCTAGAATCTTTATCTTAAATCCTATGAAGCTGAAACCATTTTCAAACATCCTGAAAGTATATACATAAAATATAACTTAAGAATAAAAAAATATACTTAAATGTTACATTTTATGAAGGGTCCTGGTTCTCAAATTGGCCTTGCAGGTTCGTCTCTCTCTCTCTCTCTCTCTCTCTCTCTCTTACATTTACATAGGGCGTACACCACATAGGGAGTATGTCCTATGTAGAAGATTAAAAACAACATGGGAAAGAACATTTAGACTTCAATTTGGTGTACACCCTATTTGGCATGAACACTTTGTACTACATTGGAATCCACCAAGCCTAAGGCTTGGAGGTCTCAACAAGTTTGAGACGTGTTTTTCAGCTAGCAAACAAAAAAAAACATTTTTTTTTGTGTGCTCCCTATTAGGTTTGCACGTTGTTCAAGAATAACAAGATCAAATGACATGGGAATCTAGATCTATTTATTAGCTATCTAACCATATAACTTATTTTGAACTCTGATTATTTTAACCCTTTCATCTCTAATTTATGTTGTAAGTATCTTTGATTTTTTTCAAAAACCAATGTGTAGTGTTTTGGGCATAGATTTTGGCCCGTTCATCAAATTTTGAAACAAGTCACTTTTTTAGAAACTAGACTCCATTTTACACACTTTAAAAAAAAAAAAAAAAAATTTTTGATTACTTTTCAATGATTTCTAGGAGGAGCACACACAATTTTAATGTTTTCAGGACCTATCCACTTTAGAAATTTGCAAAAAATCATGCATTCATAAAAAAATAGTAAAAAAATATGGGATGAACTAGGTGGTGTTAGATAACTTCTCACCAAAGCGAATAATTTTTTTTTAAAAAATTAACATTTTTGGAGGAGCACACTAGGCACGATATTATGTTTTTTTTTCACAAAAAGGAGGACCACTTTTTGTGCTCCCCCTTTTTGAGAGCCTTAATCTCTACCATTTCTAAAATTGATTAGTGTTTTAGAAACTAGATTTGGAGTAGAACAACTCTTGTTCCTATCACATTTTGAAATTTTGACCAAATGAAGTGGTGTCAAACCCAGAATTCACAGATGCATTTGTAAACAGATTTGACAAAACTCGGTTTAGATTAGTAGAATATGTACTGTCGTCGGCGTAAGTTGAATCATTATTGCATTTATGTCATATGTGATATTTATGCCACGTGACATTGACTCTTTCTTTTCTTTTTTTTTTTGTCTTTATATGCCAGTTGATACTATAAAAAATATTTCTTGGCTTCTACATATATAGGAAACTTTCTGATTGTCAAATATGGAAGGGTCAAAAAGTGGTCATTTCAAAGTATGGTCCCATACCCGCTCAAAGATGCACCAATAGTAGTTAACTCAAAAATGTCAGCAATTGTGACCAAATGTTTCAGTAGTGGTATACAAATGTCTCAATAGTGGTGCACAAATGGGCCAATTACCAACCAAAAAAGCTAAAAAATGGTGAGATATAGGTGCATGTGTTTCCATTTTTGGGGCTCCTTTAAAATTAGTCATTGGGGGGGGGGGGGGNTGGGGGGGGGGGGGTCAAGTGTGCATGGAGTGTGCACTTATTGGAACACATTCTGTTACTGGTGCTCTTCTCGTAGTAGTCAAGCACATTCCAATAGTTGTGTAGTCTTTGTATACACAACCCTTCAACTAATAATTTTGAAGGAGCCAAAAAATGATAACTAAAAGTCTATTACTAGTTTCACATGTACTAATAGCCTATCATTTTTATCTTTTTTTGGTTCGTAATGAGCTCATTTTTGCATGACTACTGGGACATTTGTGCACGACTATTGGGACATTTGTCTTTCATATGTAATGGCAATTTTGAGTGCATGATTATTGGAGCATCTTTAACTAACTATCGAGTGACACTTTGAAATGACCACTCTTTTACTCTTTGACGCTTAACAAATTTTGTAGGGAGCTTTGTTAATACCTAGAAGCAAAAAATTATTTTTCAAGTAGCTAAGTCGCATACGAGCACAACAAAAAGATATCATCAAAATATGATGTATAGTTTAAACTCTATGGATGCATAAAGTTAGTTATAACAACTACTAATACACTTCCCCTAAGAAATATTTGACCAATTGATATTAGTAGAGCGTTTAATGTTTTAACATTATTTTTCCAACTTGTATCACACAAAATGAAATAACTTTGGGGCATAGTTTTTTCGAACGTATTACCACATTGTAACTTAAATAAAGTGAAACTCAAAGTTTCTAGACAGATTACCACATTGTGACTTTTTAAGTGGAGAGAAACTCAAAGTTATCTAATGCAAGTTGTTCAATTAGTTTATTCAATACAATTACAAATAAGTACTATTTTATGTATATAATGATTGTGAAGGTTATGCATATGCATTGAACAAGGTATTTATTATGCTTAACTTTTATATTTGTGAAAAAAATGAATATATAGTATGAATTATTGTTATATTAGGAATGTGAAAGATTGACAAAAAGTTTTAGGCTCATTTAAAGTTGAATATAAGTTATATTTTAAATTATAATTTTTTTTTTCCCTAATAATACATAGTATTCATTATTCAACTATTAGATCACTTGGGTTGGATATAAAGGTTAAAGAGAACAAGATTTATGCTTACCAAAATGTATCCAAACCATTTATTTTATTTACATTATTTACCAAAAAAAAAAATTATTTATTTATAACAATTATTTTGTTTCACTTTAAATTTATTTTATTTTATTTACAATATTTGAAGATTAATTTTATTTTATTTATATGACCACAATATAAAACAATGATGTACTTATAGAATCTTCCCTACATATATAAAACAATATAAAATTAACATTTCTCAATATTTTTAAAATATATCTATATTAATTATTGTATAAAATAACATTGATGTCTTTATTGAAATACTTTTAATCATAATTATCCCAAACAATACCAAATTTTCCTTTCATTTCCTTTGTACGGAATGGGGAACGTGCACTACAATGAATCTGCACACTATGACAAGAAACTTAACACTTATAAATACCATCGAATCATCGGAAACAACTGCCACTTCGTATATTAGACCAATCATCTTTACAAAATCCACTCTCGGCCCACTCACAATAAAGGGCAGGATAGAATAAAGAGTACGCGGGTTGATTTAAATGGGAATTTCAGTGAAAGTGAACATGGTTGTTGATTAAAAGTGCCCACAATATCAAAAGAGAAACCGCGGGCTGTATACCGCTAATCGAGACATAAGACATTGTATCTTCAAGTCAAACATCAACCTTTTTAAAGAGTTTTTTGTGTGAACGGAATTGAAAAGGTATTTCTTCTCATCCTGTGTCTTACGTAGTCCATAAATTAAATATTCAGTTCACACTGGAAAAGCTCTTTCAAGGATTAAGGAATAATAAGCCATTAAATCACTAAATGGACTTTTTAGAGACATATATTCAATATTATTTTACTTCTAATTTATGAAATGTTAAAACTAATTTACATTGTTGTGATTTATGTATAAAAAATAAGATAAAATGATAGAAAAGTATATTTTTTCAGTCAAGAAAAAATAGTTGTCCGGAAAATTAAGACCTGCATGTTTAAAATTTCAAGATGTGATAAGAATAATGAAGTAGTGTTTAAATCAAAAATTGAAATTAGTATTTTTGTATATATATATATTAGATGTCATCTTTCTAAAATGTTTACATTTTAAAGTATTTTACATATCTATTTAATAGAAAACATTGACTAGTTTATGTTCAGTGTTTTTGTTAAATTATTGATAAACATACGATTTCTAATTATTTTTAATATCTTACAAAATAGAAAATTGAGTGTTCTCCCATAAATTTGATTGTCTTAATTAAAAATTACTGTTTTTGAATATGCATGGAATGAAGTTTAGAATATAAAAATATGATTTATTTCTAATTTTAATGAGTAACTTAAAAATGATAAACGCATTTTAGACAAAAAGACAAGAATGAAAAATACTAGCAAGAAAAAATGAAGATCACAACCTTAATGTATTGAAATTATAGAAAAATATATATGGGTAGAAAGGTAAGAGAGCTTGATGTCATTTATCAACATTAAATGTTTACTATGTATCATGGGACACATAGATCCTACCAATATTTTTTGCTTTGAGCATTTATCAGTGTTTCAACTTCATCATTCATTCTTAATATGGCTATTGATTTACAGTGATGTCACATACCATGCTAGTTGTAGATGATTTGTAGAAGATTTAGGGGCTGCAAAATATATCTTGGGCATGAAAATCAACAATGATCAGGTTATCAAAAACTTATGTTTAAGTCTTTAGAGCATGTTGTTTTTTCTATGGCTCCTAATAAAAGTCCTAGAGTTGATGGTTTCTCAATTGAGTTTTATCAAACTTTATGGAAGCATATTAAGGAAGATTTTTTTTTATGTTTATTTGGAAGCTTTTAAGGAAGGTTCATTAGGTCCATATATAAATAGAGGACTTGTTAAATTTCTTCCAAAAGGGAAAAATACAAACCATATTTGTAGTTGGCGACCAATTACATTACTCAACACATGTTATAAAATTATTACTAAAGCCATAGCTAATAGAATTAAACCTATAACTAAAATGATAGTTAGACCTGAGCAGACATGTTTCCTTGGCGGAAGATTTATTTTGGATAATTTAATATTGGCCTGGGAAATTAGTGAATGGGCTCTTCAATCGTGTCAGAATGCAATGCTAGTTAAGCTGGATTTTGACAAAACTTATGATAAAATATGTTGGAGCTTTATCTTGAAAATGTTGCAATGGTTGGGTTTTGGTCCTAAAATATGTAAGCATGTTCAGATGATATTTAATGATGCTAATGCCCAACTAAGGATTAACCACGTATTGACTTAACCTTTTCCTCTTCAAAGATCTATTAGTCAAGGTTTCCCGCTCTCTCCTTTTATTTATGTATTAGTTGTTGATGCCCTCGATTATCTTTTAGAAAAATACAATCGAATGGGCTTAATCAAAGGTATCTCTATTCCAGACGATTCAGTGGTGATAAGTTCACATTTTGCTAATGACAAATTACTTTTTATTCAAAATTCAGAGACATAAATCAAAAATATTTTGGAGGCCTTGGACTTGTATTGTTTTGCTTCTGGTTCTAAATTAGCTCATCACAAAATTGAGTTTTTAATGATTAAACCAAATCTTGTGAAAATTCTATTGCAGTTACTGATTATTAATCACCTATCTATTATATAGATTATCTACTTCACAAAAAATATTGAAAAACAATACAACTGCAACTTCACAAATAAAAATTCTGAAAAGATTACGCAACACAAAGAACACGATATTTTTGGACAATTGTCCCTGGAAAAACCCCAAAGGGAAAACCAATACTGTAGATGAGAAATATATTAAACTTCAGCAAACTAAGAGATACAAATACTGCTTGCCTCTTACTGGCAGAGCTTCGACGATCTCCCAATTTCTCCTGCTGATATTCCCCTACTGCTATCTCCCAACGCTATCACCGCGCCCTTGCTATCACTGCAAGTTCATTTGCTAACACTGCAAATGCTTCTCCAAACTTCTTTATTCCAAATGACCCAATGACCCCATTTTATACTACTCTGTTGGAAAACCAACGACCGAGATTAATTCAAACCAATGGATGAGATTAAGACAACTCAATAACTACTAACAAACTTGGTGACGAGGTGTCACCTAAAAAGAGCCAATATTAAATAATAATTGTTTTTATCTTAACAATATTTGTTTGACAAAAACAACCATTTTCTAATTTCTGGGTCAGGATGAAAAATTGTCCAAACTACCCATAACTAATGCTGCTATTTTTGGGTTAGGACGAACAGCTATCCAAGCTACCCATAATTAACACTCCCTCTTAGCGAGGAAGATGTTATGCATGAAACCCAACCTATCTCTGAAGAAGATGAATTTTGCCTTCCCCAATGCCTTTGTTAGAATGTCTGCTAGCTGTTGATCTGTAGATATAAACTGTAGCTGAACAATCCCTCATTGTACACAATCCCTAATGAAGTGATACGTGATGTCAATATGTTTTGACCTATCATGAAACACCAGATTCTCAGTCAACTTGATGCAACTCTGATTGTCACAGTGTATCACCATAGTCTCAACCTTCTGACAAAACAAGGCTACTAGCAACTTTCGAAGCCATATAGCTTCACATGCCGCCATGATGGCTGCAATGTATTCTGACTCTGTAGAACTCAGAGCAATAGACTTCTACTTCCTACTGAACCAGGAGACAACTCCTAATCCCAAACTAAAGCAACACCCTGAAGTGCCTTTCTTGTCTATTGTACTGCCCACCCATTCTGCATCACTATAGCCTATCAACTTGATTCCTTCACCTCGAGCATACCATATCCCATACTCGACTGTACCTCACAAATAACGCAACACATACTTTGTTGCTATCTAATGCACTCTCTTTAGCTCAACCATGAACTAACTAAGAGAGTTAACTGCAAAGGCTATATCTAGCCTAGTGTTGACCAAATATATGAGAGAGCCAATCAACTTCCTGTATAAGGTGGGATCTACATCCTTCTCCCTAGATGTGTCTACCTTCTTCCAATTTGTGATCATGGGTGTAGACATGGCTTTGAAATCTTCCATCTTGAACTTGTTCAAGATTTCAATGCAGTATTTCCCTTGTCCAAGGAAAATCTCTCCATCTGTCTGCCATACCTCCATGCCTAGAAAGTAGTGCATATGTCCCAAATCCTTCATCTCAAACTCTGTGGCAAGATCCCTCTTGCATTCCTCTATGAGCCCTAGTGAACCTGTTAGAAACAAGTCGTCCACATATAGAACAAGAATGAGAATATCACCTCCAACCACCAAGTAGTAGAGATTAGCATTTGCCTCACTCTTCACAAAGCCCATCCCCTGCAAGTAAGTATCAATGCGCTCATACCACGCTCTGGGAGCCTGCTTAAGTCCATACAAAGCTCTCTTCAATTTGCACATGTGGGTCTCTTTGCTATGTGCTACAAAGCCTTCCGGTTGTTCTATGTATACCCCCTCCTTTAACTCACCATTAAGGAATGTTGTCTTGAAATCCATTTGATGGATTTTCCATCCCATCTGTGCTGCAAATGAGATCACAGCTCGTATAGAAGTATACCTGGCCACTAGAGAAAATGTCTCCTCATAGTCTATTCCCTCCTTCTAAGAGAACCCCTTAGCCACAAACCTTGCCTTGTATTTCTTGATGCTACCATCTGCACCGTGCTTGATCTTGTAGATCTAGCATGATCCAACCACTGCCCTATCAGTTGGTCTAGGCACTACCTCCCACTTATCATTCTACATTATTGAGGTATATTCCTCAACCATTGCATCTTGCCAAACTTGATGTTGTGCAGCTTCCTGATAAGGCTAAATTATTGCCTTTGTTTTGTATAATTTTAATACTCTGTTCTAGTTTTTGTTAAAACATTCGAGAGCCTAGCTAGTCAAAACTTGTGATAAAAGTCCAGATAGAACTGTTAAAACATGGGTAGATGTTTTTGACATACTTTGCTAATATTATACATATAATGCAGTATTTCATAAAACCATCAGAATATATGTTCTAACATCTGGATATTTAATTTGATTAAGCTTGTTGCATGAATATTTCCACGTCATAACTAACTTGATAGGAGAGAAGCGGCTGGAGAGTGGTCGACAAGATTCAAAGAAGACCGTTGAAGACCAGCTACGGCGGAGTGATCATTACAACACTAGGAAAACATGGCTGCTACAATGGAGCCATTATTCCAGGATGCGGGGATGTAGCGCGCCTATATTCCCTCTACACTTAGTACGTTGAATTGGTCATCCGATTTTTATTACCCACACTGCGGGCTGTTGTATTTCCATATTCTTCTCCGGCATGTTTTCAGCAAGATGGTTTTCCTTTTTGTTTTGTAATAATGTTCAATCCTCTATATAAAGGGATTGGACCGATAGTTTGAAAAAAGATAGAAATCAGAGAAAGGTTTTGGAAGAACACTATTGTATTCTCACATCAATCTATTTCAAGTTCCATGTCTTGTTTTTATGTAATGAGTTTTTGAAACACAATGAAATAGTTCTTGGTTTACATTCTGTGTTCATAGTTTAGCAGAAACTGACCAAGGGGGCCCACTTGGGAGG
>MU225525.1:841838-877560 GCA_018584345.1 Thuja plicata
TCTGGATATTTAATTTGATTAAGCTTGTTGCATGAATATTTCCACGTCATAACTAACTTGACAGGAGAGAAGCGGCTGGAGAGTGGTCGACAACATTCAAAGAAGACCGTTGAAGACCAGCTACGACGGAGTGATCATTACAGCACCAGGAAAACACGGCTGCTACAATGGAGCGATTATTCCAGGATGCGGGGATGTAGCGCACCTATATTCCCTCTGTACTTAGTACGTTGAATTGGTCATCCGAGTTTCATTACCCACACTGCGGGCTGTTGTATTTCCATATTCTTCTTCAGCATTTTTTTAGCAAGATGGTTTTCCTTTCTATTTTGTAATAATGTTCAATCCTCTATATATAGGGATTGGACCGATAGTTTGAAAAAAGATAGAAATCAGAGAAAGGTTTTGGAAGAACACTGTTGTATTTTCACAGCAATCTATTTCAAGTTCCATGTCTTGTTTTTATGTAATGAGTTTTTGAAACGCAGTGAAATAGTTCTTGGTTTACATTATGTGTTCATAGTTTAGCAGAAACCAACCAAGGGGGCCCACTTGGGAGGTGGAATAGGTTAGAATAGAATAGATTTCATTTCCAGAATTTCTAGTATTTCAGATAGAAGTTATAATTTCTTCTTGCAACATCGCAACTCATGAGTGTTCCTGCATCATCTGCAATAATAGTTATAATGGATGTTTTAGGTTGAAATCATAGGTTTCAGTAGAGTTGCAATTTCTAGCATTCATTCTAGTAAGAAGATAAATGTATTCTTTTCCTGCAGCACTAGTGTAGGTTTCTTTTATGCATTTTTACCTTCCTGCAGCATAAGCAGAATGACTCCTTAAGGAACCTAGTGCACATACCGTGCCGACCATTTCAAGTATACGTCCCTGGGTTGACAATTTAAATGCACCTCATAACAAGAAAAGTAGTCCTTAGATTGAATGAACCATTCCTAAGAAAGGCCTTGAGCATGATTATTATACACCTATTGTGAGGCGGTTCATTCCTCAACCATTGCATCTTGCCAAACTTGATATTGTGCAGCTTCCTGATAACTGGAAGGCTCACTATTTACCAACTGACTAACTAAAGCCACATAGTCATTAAACTTGGCTGGTTGTTTCCTTGATCTTGTATTCCTCCTACGAGTTCCCACAAACTCCTAAGTATCCCTTAGTCAAACCTCATGGTTCCAGCTACCAACTGTAGAGGATGAAATATCAACCTCCAAGTCTTCTTGATGCATTTCCTGTTGCACCAGTTGCTCCATACTCTGTGAACTCTCACCACCTGAGCCTACACTTGTACTAGTAACTATACTTGAGCTTTGTTTCCCTTGACTCAGTTGAGCTACCCTTGGAGCTTCTTTTGGCTGCTTAGTCTAATCTTCTGCTGGAAAATCTTTGGACCTTCTAAATGCCTTGTCCTCCGTGAACTTGACATCACGCCGAACAATGATCCGTCTGGTTCCTGGAATGAATATCTGATATGCATTTGAGGTTTCATTGTACCCAACAAAGTACCCCCTCTCTCCAGTTTGATCTAACTTTGTATGTGTATCCTTTGGAATATGACAATATGCCAAACTTCCAAAAATTCTAAAGTGACTAACATCTGGCTTCTTACCTGTGAAAGCTTCCTTTGGTGTCATCTTCTCTAGTACCTTATGTGGAACCATGTTCTATATGTATACAACTGTACTACAAGCCTCTTCCCATAAGTAGCATGACATAACCTGGTCATGTAGCATGGCCCTTGCTGCATTTGATATAGAACAGTTCTTCCTCTCAGCAACCCCATTTTCTTGTGGGTTGTAAGGAATAGTCCACTCTCTCTTGATTCCTTTGCTGGTACAATACTCCAGGAACTCTTTCTCTTTGTACTCACCTCCATTATCTGACTGAAGAACCTTTGTCTTCTTTCCTGCCGAATTCTCCACAAGAGCTTTGAATTCTTTGAAGCGACTGAAAACCTCATCCTTGGTCTTCAAGAAGTATATCCAGGTCTTCTTAGAGAAATCATCAATAAAAGTAACAAAGTACTAGTATCCTCTAAGAGACTTTGTCGACATTGGTCCAGATATATTTGAATGTACTAGATCAAGAACACCCTCAGATCTAGTGTCACTTCTTGGAAAAGATGCTTTCGCAAACTTCCCCAACACACATCCCTTACACACATCATCATGCTCTGTGCTCACCTCAGGAACACCTGTCACTATCTCACAAAGAAATATAAGTGCTCCATGATGTATATGGCCCATCCTCCTATGCCAAATCTCTCCAAGATCTCTAGGGTTACTGCTGCTCACAAGTGCCTTAGGAGTATCAAATTGCAATTTATAAAGCCGACCGCATCTCTCTAAAGAGAACATTATACCCTTTATATTGAAGGACAGATATAAAAACCAAATTCATACCTAAGCCTGGCACATGCATCATGTCATGAATAAGAATCACTTTCCCATTCTCCCTCTGAAACTGAACAGTCCCTTTCCCAACTGAGTTGAGTTTGGACAAGTTTCCCATAGAATTTTGGATACTGGTGTTCTCCTCCTTGTAACTGGAGAAGTACTCTCTAACTCCTATCATATGAAATGACACCCCATTATCTATGTACAAACACCCTATGAGGTTGAGCTAATCATGCAAGCTATGAGTGTGAACTCATCCTCCAATCTACTCGAGAGCTCATCTACACTTGTTGAAGCCGCCACCTGCTTCTTACCCTTCCTTTGCGGGCAATCACTGACATAGTGGCCAAACTCGTGACAACCAAAGCACTTGACCTTAGATAGTTTCTTCTTCTTACTTTGTGAATTTGATCCTTTGCTAGACCCCTTCTTTGCTTTCCCCTTACCCACTAAGGCAAAATTTTCCTGTTCCACCTCACTTTTTCAACTCTTGTTGTTGGCTCCACTGACAAGACCTAGTCTAAGCTCCTACTAAGTGAAATCACTCCATAGTCGATCCCAACTATGTAAGGTGTCTCGTCCATTTATAACTTGAAAAAAGACATCCCACTACTTAGTAAACCCATTTAGGGTTGTTCTTACTAGCTCGTCTTCATCTGGATTATCTCCAACAGCTGCTAACTCATCCTTGACAAGTCTAAGCCTGGTGACGTAACATGTAACATCTTCTCCCTTGTTCATCTAGGTACTCCTCAACTTTTCTCTGAGAATTAGCTTCCGGTTAGTGGTAGCATTCTGGTACAGATTCAGAATGGCGTCTAACATCTTCTTCGTTGTATCTAACTTTGCGATATGTGGAACAGTATGGTCCTTGACACCATCAAGGATTATCCTCCTCGCCTTGGCATCATCCTTCTTGTATGCTACAAGTTGTACTGGATCTGTAGGTACAACTATAGTACTCGTAACATATTCCTTGATACCATTCTCTTCCAGCAATACAGAAATTCTGGCTTTCTAGACACCAAAATTTGAGGCACCATCCAATCTGTCCTAATCTCTCAAACCTACCGAGGCCATCTCAAAGAAATAAAAGAAACAATAACTCGAAAGAGGTCAAACTCAAATTTCTTTCCTTTTCATAGGGTAAACATTTTCTATCCTCAACACTGCTCTTATACCATGTGAAAATTCTATTGCGGTTATTCATTATTAATCACCTATCTATTATATAGATTATTTGCTTCACAAAAAATATTGAAAAATAATACAACTGCAACTTCACAAATAAAAATTCCAAAAAGATTACGCAACACAAAGAACACGATATTTTTGGACAATTGTCTCTGGAAAAACCCTGAAGGGAAAACCAGTACTGTAGATGAGAAATATATTAAACTTTAGCAAACTAAGAGATACAAATATTGCTTGCCTCTTACTGGCAGAACTTCAATGGTCTCCTAATTTCTCCCGCTGATATTCCTCTACTGCTATCTCCCAAATGTTATCACCGCGCCCTTGCTATCACTGCAAGTTCATTTGCTAACACTGCAAATGCTTCTCCAAACTTCTTTATTCCAAATGACCCAATGATCCCTTTTTATACTACTTTGTTGGAAAACCAACGACCGAGATTAATTCAAACCAACGGATGAGATTGAGACAACTCAATAACCACTAACAAACTTGGTTATGAGGTGTCACCTAAAAAGAGACAATATTAAATAATAATTGTTTTTATCTTAACAATATTTGTTTGACAAAAACAACCATTTTCTAATTTCTGGGTCAGGACGAACAGCTGTCCAAACTGCCCATAAGTAATGCTTCTATTTCTGGGTCAGGACGAACAACTGTCCAAGCTACCCATAATTAACAAATCTCATGCCACATTGGATACCTCATAAATGGAGCCAAATCAAACATGGGCAAATCACATGCTATCTTGGCATTCGTTTCAGTTTTGGTGTTTCTCTACATGATATGTGGAATTGGTTTCTCACAAAACTGAAAAACAAAATTTTTAATTGGGGGAACAAATATCTCTCTTTGGTTGGTAAAATTCAGGTGATAAACCAGATATTTTAGCCTCTCATGTTTATTACTCTTCTTGTTGGATGCCTTCCAAAAAGGGTTATCATGACCTTACAAAGATCATTCGTCAATTTCTTTGGAGTAATTGGGATGGTAAAGTGGGGTTTAGGCCTTCTTCTTGGCTTCATTGCATACAACCTAAGGGTAGAGGGGGGCTGGGTTTGTTGGACCCCAAATCTCAAGGAAGATGCATTTCTGCTAAGTGGATAATAAGAGCCATTTTAGGTAATGAATAGTGGAAAATTTTGTTGTGACATAGAAGTACTCTTGCTCATACGAATAACAAGTGGCAAAGTGTGAGATGGTTGGATAAGATTTTACTCGCTTCTTTTTTCATCTTAATTGTTCATTTCCTTCAAATTCTATATGAGAGGCTTGAAAATCAATATGCTATTGCCTTAATTGGAGGAAGAATTCATTGTAGCATGGTTTCAGCTTTGCAAACTCTTCCATTTGGTGGAATAGACTTGTGCACTATCATGGTCAAGCTTTAGTTATATTTCCTAAACAAGCTTACTATATTTTTAAGTAGGGGGTGAGACAATTTAGTGATATTTGCGACTTTAACTCCATTGATTGGAATAGCTGGCAGTACTCTAAAATTACATTCAATCTAAACAACAAGTGTAAAGGTTTTTTTTTTTTTTTTAATATTTTTTTATGTCATTGGTTCCTATGGAACTTATGATGAAGATGTGCACTCCTTTGCAATGTAGCCTATTTAAGGATTGTTTGTAGCTAGATAAATATTATTTTTCTTGTTTTCCTCTAAAAAAGATTTATCTGTAGATTCTTCCATCAATGAAATTTAATCTGAGTCTTAATGTTAAGTGGAACTGTAAAGTTAAAGAAAGTAAGTGGCAGAAGCTAACTGCTCAAATATGAGAGTCTAAGGCAGAAGCAAATGCTCAAATATTATCTTGGAAAGTTTTACATCAAAGAAAAAAACTCTCTTACACTATTAATATTACACGTTCCTTCAATTCATTTCAAATTTCAAATTTCATGATCCTCTTCTACATCTCTTCAATTTACCTATTGTACACCAAGGTAGAATTGCCAGTATTATTATTATACTCTTTCAAATATTACACTCCTTAGACTCGCTAATCTCACAACAGTCATTAAAAAACTTTGACTGCTTTTCATTTCAACCATGATTTAAATATAGAACCTAAAGTGGAAGGTAAGTGTTGCCTTTCCGCCTATATTGACCATTGCATGTTTCTAATTGACCTTTTTAATGGAAGTTTATTTCTGTTGTTAACCTTTTCTATTATTAATCTTCCTATCAAAAATATGGTGAATCTTTATTGCATTCTAGTCTGCATCGACATTTGGGCCTTTATTGTCCACAAATTTCCTTCGTTTCTCCATGTTCACTGCTGCCACAATAAGTTTGATAGCTATACTTATTGACCTGCAACAACTTGACTGCATATGAGGGCGTATAAAACACTACCTCTAGAACATGAGGTTTAAGTGTAGTTAGTTTATTTTCTTTCCGAGGACCGGCTATTCTTTTCAGTCGTATGTGCAAAAGGCGTCTTGGTAGTACTTACAGCTGTCGGTTTCCCTTGTCTTTATGTGAATGACTTACCCATGACTTTGTTTTGTACCGAGTAAAAGGCCCCGTTTGTTTCACGGAATTGGGGCGGAATTGGAAGTGACACTTCTCGTTTTTGCGAATCCGACGTTTGTTTCTCTAAATTGCAATTCTGGATTCGTCAAGCAAAACCTGGTTTAGACACCAAAATGAGTGGCATCATCTTCCCACTGAATAGGTGGAATTAGAAATCATATCCTGGTTTTGCGATAATAAGGTTTTGAGGCAAATTCCAATTCCCCAAGATGCAAAACCGGGATTTCAAAACCTGGTTATTGTGATAATAAGATTTTGAGTCAAATTCCAATTCCCCAAACAAACGGGGATGAACTCTGCTAATCCGGGTTTTGTGAAGGCAGAATAATCTGCGGAGAAGAAAATAAAGCGCAACTCTTCCTTTCCCAAAGTTTGCAGAGATATGTTGGTCCTCTTGCTTTTCCTAATGATTTTCCCTTCAGTCATTTGTGAATACCGATGGTCTGTCTGCAATAATGCCTCAACATTCACAGACGGGAGTGCATACTCTACAAACTTGGATCGAGTAATTAGTGATGTGTCTCGCAATGCACCTCAAAGTCAAGGTTTCAACACCTCTTCCCTTGGCCAATCGCCCAATAAAGCCTATGGCCTGCTCCAGTGTATCGGGAATGTATCAGCCGCGAAATGCTCAAATTGTTCAGTGCAGGCAACTAACATTATTCAAGAACTCTGCGCCAACGACATAGGTGCGTGGGTGTGGATGGATGACTGCTTCATGCCCTATGATAACTCCAATTTCATTTCAACACTAGATACCAATTTCCTTTTGCTGGTGAACACGCAGAATGTCACAAGAATAAATATTATAGCTTCGAAGGGCATAACCTTCGGTCTTTTGTCAGATCTGATTGATAAAGCTTGTCTTCCGGCAAGTATGAGATTGGCCTCAGGAAATAGTGAATATTCTTCTGCAATGGGTGATGAAAAGGCTTCGGGCGAGGTGTACGGTCTAGTATAGTGTTGGAGAGACACGTCGATCGAGGATTGTAGAAAATGTTTGTCGCAGGCAATGACAGAGGTTGAAAAAAGTTGTTATACTAGACGAGGTGCACAGGCAATGTCAGGGAGCTGCACGCTAAGATATGAGATTTACCCCTTTCTTGATTCGCCTACACCTCCCACTCCTCCTCCTCAAACATTGATCTCCATAACCAAGAGTCCTGGCTATGAACCTTCTTCTGTGAGAGCAAGTAAGATTGTCACCCAAATTTCCCTTCTTTTATTATATAAATTTTCACTCTGTTATTTGATTTTATACAGATATTTTAAAATAACAACTAAAATGATGCCTTGCAGACAAGTCATCAGGAAGAAGGTTACCGATGATATTAGGGATTCTAATAGGTTCGATAGTCATCTTCGCTGTTTGTTCCTTGGCAAAACGAAGGAAATTCAAATCTTCAGTTTCGAGGAAGCAAATAACCGTAGTGAGTCAGAGCGAAGGTAATGCTCGAGAGTTATTTAATATTGTTTTGCGATTTTATCTCTAAAATATCTGTTTAGCATAATAGATGAAACTACGACTTTACTTGTTTCTCTCTGATACGAAGATGTACTAGAAAGGAGGCTTTTTAAGAAAGAGCAAATTTCATTCAGCTTAGAAAGTTTGATAGAAGCAACAGAGGATTTTAGTGACAGTAACAAACTTGGAGAGGGAGGCTTTGGCCCGGTTTATAAGGTATGAGTGTACCGTATCCAGCTAAGACTAAATTATATTTTGTGGGATCTGACAAAATAACAAAGATATTTCATTAAACCGATGTGGGCTTGTTTAAATTCTCAGGGAGCCACCAGAGATGGGAAGCAGATAGCAGTGAAAAAGCTGTCTGCAAGGTCTGCACAGGGGAAAAGAGAATTTATGAATGAAGTGGAACTTGTGGCCAATATTCAACACAGAAATCTAGTGAATTTGCTTGGATGTTGTGTCGAAAGAACCGAAAGGTTGCTCGTCTATGAGTATTTGCCAAACAAAAGCCTCGACACTTTTCTCTTTGGTGAGTCAACCATCAATGATTTCTTCCTAGCAGAATAAATTGTGTTAAAATTATTAGAGACAAACTCTTCATATTGATTTTTCATTTTGAAATGGAACCACAGACCCATTAAAGCGGAGAATACTCGATTGGCAAAAGCGATTCAATATCATAATTGGAATTGCCCGCGGCCTTCTTTACCTTCACGAGGATTCACAGCTTCGGATAATTCACAGAGACATCAAGGCAAACAATATTTTGCTTGATGTGCAACTGAATCCTAAGATAGCGGACTTTGGCTTAGCAAGACTCTTCTCTGACAATGAAACAGAGATACAATCAAAAGTTGCAGGAACCTAGTAAGAATAATTCAATTCTTTTTACCTTTCTCTTTTTGTTTGTCATGGCTCGAAAAGGGAGATGATCCTGAGCTGGGTTTTTACTTACTAAAAGCACGTCATAATGGAAATAAACAGTGAATATCGGACTTTTTAAATGTATGCAGTGGTTACATGGCTCCAGAATATGCAATGGGAGGGCAACTGTCTGTAAAAGTCGATGTTTATAGTTTTGGAGTTGTATTGCTGGAAATAGTAAGCGGAAGAAAAAACACAGACATGAATCTTTCGAAAGAAAAGCAGAGCCTTACCCTATTAGAATGGGTAAGAAATCGGATTTTTTCCAATTTAACTGTTAATTGAGATGAAAGAGTGAATCTTTGTGAATGGTGACGGTTAATGCAGGCATGGAGACTATTCAAAGGAGGGCATGCACTGAATATTGTGGATATTGCGCTTGTGGGAAATTGCCCAGAAGAACAAGTGATAAGATGCACCCACATTGGACTTCTTTGTACGCAGGCTGATCCAGACGTTCGTCCACTAATGTCTAATGTTGTTACAATGATAACCACACATTCTGTACCATTACCAGATCCAACGAGACCTGCGTTCGTAAGCATGAGCAGTCAGAGTCCGAATGTTAGTTTCATCCCTGCAATTTCTTCACGGAATGAAACCTCTATAAGTAACATGGAACCTAGATAATCCCTAGAATTTCTTACAACTATTCTTTTACTTCTACTACTTAATTGGATAAATTTTGTTGAAACTTGAACATGTCACATTTAAGGTAAACGCAATATCAAGTTACATTTATGCTATTTTGGATAAGGATCTTATCAAATCACTTTGATTATGAGTACCTTACGATTATCAAATGGAACTAAATGTATTTGAAGTTGATATCAAATTTTGGTGCCTTGGCCATTTTCTTCTCATCTTGTTCAATTCATTTTTTTTCTAAACATTTTGTTTACTTATTAGCTAAGCAGTTGGAACAAAATACCACATCATCTTCAAGGCCCACATTTCTTCAATTAGGCCAATTTTCCCTCTAGCAGTTGTAAATGTTTTTTGTCTCCATATGTAAGGAAAGACACTGAAAGCATATTCTATTTTTCTTAAGAAGGTCAAATCAAATTTTGAAATAGGTGCGTGGCCTGTAGGTTGTTGCATCCCTTAAGTTATAAAAGGGATTCCAATACCATTTTCAAGGGTTCTAAAATCTTCATAATGGGTGGGTATATATAAAATAATATCTAGAATTAGAGTTAGAGCATAGTTTCAAATATTTTATATGTTTATATGACAATTTCAGTCATTTCTAAAGATCAATTAAAATAGTGCAAAATTGACTTCATAGTTTATTCTCAAGATTTATATGAAATAATAATCAAGCATATTTTGATTTTTCATCATGAATTTATTGTGATGGTGTGATATGTGTATAGGTTTCTTTCAAGGAAAGAATTAAATTCTATATGCAAATTACTATAAATTTGACAAAATGGTATGGATTTGAAGTAGGATTTTATAATCAAGCATAAGAGGATTTGTTTTTGTAATGCATGAATGATTAATTCTAGGTGATTTGAATTAACTCTTTTCTATGGATATGTTTAATATTTTAAGATTGACTCTATATCCTAAGATTTAGGCACTAATCTATTGAACTGTCCATGTTTGATTCAGAAAAAATTCACAACATAAAATCTATTTTAATTTCCTATTGTTAGGAGTAGGTTTAGACTCAAAAAAGTTCCCAATTATTGAATGAATGATGAATAGCCAAGGGTGTATCCAAATTCAAGGTTGATCAATCTTTCCACCGTATAGTTTCATTGGGAATTAGCAACTATGAAATGCAATGTCTGAATATAAAATATGGTAGATCTCTAGGCATAATAAAAGGGTACCCACCTTGGTCCCATAGAGTCAAAAGTTCATGAGATATCAATATTTGATTGGTTCTTATTGATTTTCCACTATCCTTAGAATTTTGAGATTTAAAATTTGGCTAATTCATTGGAACTCTAAGAAAATTAGTTGGAGAATCCAACACCACATATGGACATTCCCACATTCAATGGTGTTATCACATTATCACTTTTCCACCTTAAAAGTGAGACTTCCACCTTTGGTGGACTTATCACTTTCCCATTTTTGGAGGGTGATCCAGCTTTAGTAAATGTGTTGCATAATCACCTTTTCACCTTGGAGGGAAATTGATCTTTAGTAGGCATGTGACACATTCACTTTTCCACCTTTGGAGGTTGATTCACCTTTAATCAATGTGTCACACTATCACTTTTCCACATTAGGTGGGTGATAAGTTATCATTTTATGTATCATGTCATAAGATTAACAAACTTGTAGAATTCTTATTCCTTCCTATGTCTCACATTGACCTATTAAACCAAGAGGTCTCCGAGATAATATTATTTTCTGTTAATTTGATATATTATACAGTCTATTGGATTCTTAGTGATAATACAACCTTTTCTTCTCATATTGATTGTCTCTTGTTATTGGGGTTTTCAGTAGGCCTCTAGATCTTGGGTGGCTATCTTCTTGTGATTCTATGTTTCCCACTTAACCTCTTTTTTAGACAAGAAATTAAGTCAAAAAAATGATTTTTAAATAGACTCAAGGTTTTAATTTAACACCCTATATTTTTTTACAGACTCAATCTATTTGTAAATTAATTTTATTGTAATTATTAGTGTTTATATGGTCTTGAATAAAGTATGAATAAATCTCTAGCAAGAGATATGCTACGAAGGATTAAAAAATATTACTAACATGTCTAAAAAATTAGGGTGATGTATTAAAGACCTAACATGGAAAATATTGTACATATAATTAGATTCTTCATTATGTCTCTGATTGAAATCTTTACCATAGACTAAATAACTCAAGTAATTAGACATTTGCTATACTTTCTCCTAACTCATCCAACAAATAAGAAAGTTACATTGGTTCCCTTTTGTTGATGAGTCACATTCATTAAATCTTATTTTGTAAAGCCTACTAAATAAAAAAAATAGACTTATAATAATATGCAATTTAATGAAGGCTTAGAAAAGGGTATGCAACCATGGAACCATCTAGAATAAAATGACTAAAATGACACAAAAAGATAAAATCAATAAAAAGGTCTCATGACCAAGCAGTCATTCAGTCCAAAGTTCTTTCCATCAACATGATTGTGTGATGGAGGACTTGATAAGCCGACACAGGGAGGATGCACCCTAGTGGACCAAGATTGGATTATTTATCAAAGTGGGTGTTCGTTAGTAATAGTTATGGGTAGAACAAGGAGTGAGAAAAGTTGATCTTGGAACTGATTTTGGGAAAATTTCTTGGAGTCACTGTGTCTGGTCAAAGCTCAATGTGATGTGGTTAAGCTCAGTGGGCTAGGACAAAGAGATGGGATGGGTGATGTCCAATTGGGATGAGGTGGAATTGGATTCGATAGGATGGTGATTGATTGCAAGAAACACGTCGGTGTGTGGATGAACATAAACGTAAATGTGAAAGATGGCAGAGATGGAGCACCGTGTGAATTTGGATTGTGACAAATTGACAATTTTTAGGTGTTTTTATGAGCTTTTATGGTATTTTGGGGATTTTTGCAATTTTTAAATCTTTTTGGATTTTTAAATTTTTTGTTGTACAAGAGGAGGCACAGGAGATATTTATTACACCAATATACAATGAAAGGATCAAAGCTCTAGAATTGAGGTAGTGGTGGGATCAGTGGGAGAAAGTGGCAGGAGAACATGGCTATAAGTAGGGTCTGGGGGATCAGAAGGTCATTTACAACCTTGACCAATAAGAAAATAGAGCCCCGAGCAAGACAAATGGCTGAAAAGAGGCTTAGGAGGCGGCTGGAGGACCACGTCAGGATCCAGGGATGGCCGATAGAGTGAGCGGAGGCAGTATGTTTCGATACTGTAGCCTTTCTTTTAATTATTTTGGGAGTGGCTAGGTGGGCAATTAATAGGGGAAAATTAATTTTGGATTAGAGATGCCGGTTCAAGAATCCGCGTCTTGAAAGATGTTGATCTCTGGACCAATGTCTACATAGATGCGGGTCTGGGATCGACATATCCACAAACGTGGGGTGGGGGCTCGGGAAAGCAGAGACACCAATGCATGGATCGATCTCCACCCAAATAGGCGTATGCGCAAAAATGGGCAGATGCTAAGGGGGAGGGTATGGGTAGGCTACTGGCTTGTGCCGGGAGGGGTCAATAAAATGGTCTATGGGTATGATGCCCCAGTTAGGGAGGTTTTGGGTTGAAGAATAAGGGTTGACAATATTTTTCATGGTTGTAAGAGTAGTTTACACCGTTGGAGTTTAGGGAGCATTGGCCACCTATGATGGAGCTGGGAGACCAGCTAATTAAGGAAGAGTGGGGGTTGGTGTCTGTAGTAGGGTTGTATTATGTGCACCGGTGGCCGAGGCTATAGGCACATAATGGGATGATGACAACTTTGGTGGAGAGGTGGCATTGTAACACAACTACCTTTCACTTTCCTACTAGAGAGGCTACCATTACTCTATTGCAGGTGTGGTCGATACTAAGGGTTCCGATTAGAGGACTAGTACCACAATACAGACTGAAGGATTGCGAGCATTACATGCAGCTCTCCTTTTGGAGGCTAATGGGGAGGATACCCCAAGATCGCACCTGGTTGTTGTGGCATTTTTCGGAGGATAAGAGGCTGAGGAGGATCGCACTATTCTTGGCATGTTTGATGGGTGGACGGATGCTAGCGGATCTATCTGGACATCATTTTGGGATGAGACGGGCTTAGGTTCTAGAAGAGAATCTAGAGTTAGGGACGGTCTTCTACTGGGGATATGTCATTATCGACCAGCTATATCATGATCTTCACATGTGTGCATATCGCAGGGTGTGCAACATGGGCACAGGGGTTACTTTTCTATTAGTGTGGGTGTGGGAGCATATCGTTGTGCTTTGACCACTCTGTCTTTGGGAGGCTTTCCAGCTAGGAGATCCATACACTTACCGCTATAGGTTACCTTTGCACTATGCCTCAGTAGGGCGGACAGGTTACTAGAGGAGGATGATCGATGAAATGCAGGTTTTCTGTTGGATCCCATATAGAGCTTGCAAGCAATGGGGAATGACTCATTGGCAGAAATGGATAGATGATGACAGGGAGGATCATTTATACCCTTCGTTTGTATAGACATATTTCTTTCTTCTGGGGAGGACAATACACCAAATTGAAATGCATAGGCCCTCTCCAGTGATGAGATGGTTTGGGTTGTAGAAGGGTGTGGTAGCGGAGGATGATCTACATCCTCATGTTACTAGGAAGGTGGGGATATGGGGTCGCTACATGGATGCATTGACCATGAGGACTACTTGGAGGACATTGGCACCATGGCTTGGGTTAGGAGGCCAGATATAGAGGATGAATGGATTACAGTGGAGTACACGACATGGGGGGAAAAACACATACCCACTAGATTGATAGATCCCACACACGTTCCTACACATGAGAAACCTATAGGTGATACGAAAATTAATGATGGTACTATAGTGGGGGATGCCCCGGAGTCATCAGTAGCAGGGGGAGAGGGAGGAGAGCCTCATTGACTCAGTTGAGGAGAGTGTAGGAGAGGACAAAGGCACAAGTTGGGGCCTCACAAGTATAGGTACTATCAAGGAAAGTACAACCATAGGTAGTACAGGTATAGGTACAACCACCACTGGTATAGACACCATAGGGACCATAGGTACAAGGACCTCAGTTTTAGGCACTAGCAGGACAGGTACCATAGGTGAAAGTAGCTAGAGGGCCGACACAGGAAACATATGACACACTAGAGACCGAGCTACAAGGGTTAGGGAACTTCTAGAGATAGAGTGTCAGGAGAATGATACTACAAAGACCAAGAGAGATAGCCTACTGATTGAGGTTGGAAGGGTACATGGGTTGATGGAGGCTGAGAGGGTGAGGGTTGATAGTACCCAGGTTGCACAAAATACACTACAAATGAGAATATACTTAGAAGAGTTTACCATAGTAGAGGCATTTCCATGGGATGAGATTGCATTTCTGGAGCAGACAGACATCTTGACTGCGCATGTGGACACCCTGATAACACAGCGGGATGAGGCACGCATGCATGCGAACATGTACAGGGGACAGGGTCATAGCCCGATAGGAAACCATGATAGGGGGAAGGAAAAGTGATGACAAGGTCATTTTCCACACACATGGATGCAACCATGAGAGGCAGAGAGGTAGCCAACTACATTAGTTTATATTTTGAGGCAGTTCTCCAGGATGGACGACATCTTGTATACAAAGAGCGGTCATAGTCATAGAGTACTGGTAGAGCGTCACAGGGATCAGTAGGTATGCCTCCTCACCCATATAGATGATATGGGGGAGATGAGAGGCCTTTAGAGCCATCCCCATGAGTTACCTAGCCATGGTGACGCACAGTTTTGTAGTTTTTGATGAGATGTATATATGCATTATGACACTTAGGTGCATTTTGATGTATTTATGATGATGGAATTATATGTACTCTGGACATTTTCTATAAGATGATGGACTTTGAATTTATATGACATGTGATGGAGTTATGCATTATGATGGTTTCTATATGTGATGCATTTATGTTGTTTTGTTAGACATGCATATGATGATATTGACTCCTATGATGTAGGATGTGGTGATTTGATATGATATGCTTACTGACACATTGTGATGCAGGACGCTATGCTTTATAATGCTACAAGATGTGATGTTATGTTGGATGCAGGATATGCAGATGGATCTTTATGCTTTTATGATGAATGTATATGATGTATGTATGTGATGTTTTTATGATGCAAATGTGTGCAATGAGGATGGTTTAATTAATGAATTATGATGGAAATTAATGAAATGCATTAAGGTAATGATATGAAATGCATGAAATTACCTAAGGGAATGACTTAATGAAATGAATTAATGAATTGATCTAATGATATGCAATGTTGAGTTAAATAATCTATGCAAAATGACATGAAATGACTTAATGGAATGAAATGAATTGAAAAAATGCATTATTGGGATGAAATGGATTAATGAACTTAATGTTATGAAACGATAAAATTCCTTAATGATTTGGATTAATGAAGTGTGCACTTAATCATAGTGACTTAATGAAATGAACTAATTAACTAATGAAATGAACTAGTGATATGATGAAATGAATTAAATGACATGCTTTACTGAAAATGCACTTAATGAACTAATGACATGAAATAATGAAATGTACTTAATGATATACAATTGATGAGATGAATTAATGCTAAAATGATCTTAATTCCTAATGAATCTCATAAATGAAATAAAATACTTAGACATATGAGATGACCTAATGTGATGCGTATGAACCTAGATGGGTGGTGATGGATGTGAGGGGTTTATTATTATTTTTGTGTTTGTCACCTCAACCAAGGAGCTCATTGAGTGAATTAACAAAGGGAAGGAAAGAGGAATTGGATGAAGCGTATGGGATTAATCCTAGGGAATCTTAGGATAGTGGGATAGGATACGATGTACAACTGATGAGATTGGAATGAGTGGTTATATACAAAAGATATGTGCAAAAGCTCAGGGATTGGGAAGGGGGTTGATTCTATAATAGGTGCGTACAATAATGGAACACCCAGGGAATATGGGTTTTATGAAGGAGACTTGGTTGGGAAATGGAGGGATGCATTGGATTAGATGGATGGAGATGAGAGTTTGATAGATAATGGTACGGTCCACTATGTGGGACACTTGTTTGCTAGGTTTTCACCACACATACTTGTCTAAGGTGTATGATTTCCAAGTTTTCACCATTGGATGATTTATTTATCTTTAATTTTTTTTTATATATTTCTTTCTTTTTGATTTTTTTGTTATCATCAAGGCACCTATTTACTAGGATTTCACCAAGACAATAATTTTTTCAAAACTTTTTTACACTTTTTATGGATTTTTTTAGGTAAGTGAGGTACACTGCATGGGTTAGGAATAGAACCGTTTGAGTTGAATGATGTTGATGAGATCACTCAAAGGTTCTCCTTCTGGTATTGATAACTAATACATGCCCCTGAGCCAAAGTTGTTGTGACAACATAGGGGCCCAACCAAGTGACCTCAAATTTTCCCTTCTTTTCTCTATCAATTTGTACCTTTTGATTCTCTTTGAGGATTAAATCCCCCACATGGAGTTTTCGTTGGAAGATTTTCTTGTTATAGCTTCTCTTAAGAATGTTTTGGTAGACAAAAAGGTGATCATAGTCTTTTTGTATCTTCTCATCTAACAGATCCGGTTGTGTGAGTCATGCCACACGATAGTCTTTATTTGTGATCAGGTTCTCGAGTGACACATATGGGGATTGAAGTTTGACCTCGATTGGTAAGATGACTTCTACACCATATAGAACTGAGTAGGGGGTGGTGCATGTGTTTGAGTATAGTAAGAGGTATGATAAGCTCAGAGGGTGAGATTGATTTGGAGGTGCCAGTCATGACCAGAATCATTAACAACTTTCTTGAGGATCTTGAGGAGGGTTTTATTAGTTTCCTCAGCTTGGTCATTTCCTTGTGGGAAATATGGTCTTGAAAAGAGATGGTGGATGTGGAATTGGTCGCACAAATTTTTCATGTGTTGATTTTGAAAAGGTGTGCCATGATCTGTGAAGATGGGGGAGGGGATGTCGAAGTGACAAATGATGTGGTAGAGGATGAACTTGGATATTTGGACTCTTGTTGTGAGGGTGAGTGGAATTGCTTCCACCCATTTTGTGAAAAATTCAGTAGTAGTGATGATGTACTTGTGTCCATCTAAAGATAGGGGACTGATCTTACCAATGAGGTTGAAGCCCCAACAAGAGAATGACCATGGAGGTGCAATGGGATGTAGATCTTGCATTAGGGCATAAATCTGATTGGCATGTTGCTGACATGGTAGTCATTTCTTCACAAACTAACAAGCATCATGTTTCATGGTGGGCCAATAGTATCCTCCCCTAAGAAGTTGCTTGGCTAAGACCATGCCACTCATGTGGGCACCACAAATTCCAGCGTGTATCTCTTAAAATGCCAAGGTGACCTTTTTTTAGTTTAAACATCTAGAGAGGATGTTATGATATCCCTGACAATATATGGTATTAGCTACAAGGTGCAGCGAGATGCTATAGAAATAAGGTTCTAGCATTGATTATGTGTGAGGTGGTGGATATCATGGTACCATGGGGACTGAGGACCAACCAAGATGCACACCATTTCAGAATTGGCATTATCATAAGCGGGTGCATGGAGTTGCTCGATCAAGAATTCATACAACATTACTTCTTGATGAATTTCTAGAAGGGATCCGATGGTAGCCATTGCATCTATTTTTTTGTTCCATAATTTGGGGACTTGTGTGATCTGTAAGTTTAGGAAGTATTCTTTCATTTTGTCCACCAGCTCTTTGTAAGGTAATAACTTATTGTCTTTTTTATGGAACTCATCCAAGACTTTCTTTATGATGAGTTTTGAATCTCTGAATACTTGTAGTTCTGTGCTGTTCCAATGAATAGCCATTCCTAACCCTACAACGAGTACTTCATATTTTGAAATATTGTTGGTGCAAGGAAACCCTAATTTTAAAGATATATGAATATAGTCACCCTAAGTGATGACAAAGAGGATTCATGCCCCTTCTCCATGGGCTATATAGGATCCATCGAAATAGAGCTTCTAGGTGTTTTGTTCTTAATTCATGCATAGGTGTTCATTCTGGAGTTCCATGACTAAGGGATATGCATCCACTAGTGGTGATTTGGCCAACGGATTTGTGATGACCTATCCTTTGATTGTCTTTCTATCCACATACTAAATACAAAATTCTCTTAGAAGCATCACCTATTTTTCCATGCGACATGTGAGAGTAGTTTTAGATAGAAAATACTTGAGATGATCTAATTTGGATATGAGCTTTACGGCGTGACTGGTCATATAATGTTGAATTTTTTGAGTGGTAAAGACTAGTGCCAAGCATGATTTTTCCATAGGTGAGTAATTAAGCTCACAGTATATAAGCGTGCAACTGATGTAGTAGATATCTTTCTTTTTTATTATCATCGAGTTGAGTAAGAAGTGGCCCCAGTACTGTGGTAGTTGCAGATATGTATAAAATGAGTGGCCTTCCCTGAGTTGGTGGTACCAGAATGGGCAGATTTGCTAGGTATTCTTTGATTTTTTCAAAAATTCTCTGACACAAGGGGTCCCATTTGAAATTGGTGTCTTTGCGTAATTTATGAGTGAATGGTTGACATTTATCAGTAAGCTATGAGATGAAACGGTGGAGAGACTACAACTTTCCTTGAAGGATACACAATTTCATGAGTGTTCTTAGTGGAGGCATTTCCACTATAGCCTTAACTTTCTTTGGATCAATCTCTATACCTCATCTTGATAATATGAAACCCGGGAGTTTTCTATATGTAACTCTGAATACACACTTCTTTGGATTGAGCACTAAGCCATAATGATGGAGGCAGTCAAATACACATTCTATTACATCTAAGTGATATGCCCTTGTCCTTGATTTTGCAGGGATATCATCCACATAATCTTCAAGGATCTTTTGAATCATGTTGTGGAAGATGACAGCCATAGCTCATTAATATGTTGCCCCTATGTTCTTTGAACCAAAAGGCATCATGTTGTAGTAGAAGGTACCCCAGGGGGTTGTGAATGTTTAATTATGTTGATCTTCTTCTATGGTGCGTATCATATTATACCCAGAGAAATTGTCCATTAGTGAAAACATCTCATGTCCAGCTGTGAGGTCGATGATCATGTCAATTTTTGGCAAGGGAAAATTGTCCTTAGAACATTCCTTATTGAGGTCTTGAAAGTCTATGCATATTCTGATTTCTCCGGTTTGATTAGAAATAAGCACCATGTTGGAAATTTAGTCTGAGTAGTCAATAACACATATGATCTTAGCCTGTAGGAGTTCCTCCAATTCTACTTTGACTAACAAAGACACCTTAGGATGCATTTTGCAAAGCTTTTTCTTGATTGGCTTTGCATTTGGATCTACAACAAGATGATGCAAGATGAGGTTAGGATCCAACCCAAGCATGTGAGGGTAAGACCATGCAAATTTAATTGTAACTTCCTAGAGGAGCATGATGAGAGATAGTTCTTCAACCTCTAATAATGATGTTGTAATGTGTGTGATTCTCAAACATTCTTCAATTCCCAGATTAACAGGCTTAGTTTCTTCAATTAAAATGGATGACTGCTCTAGCCTATAATCATGAATGAGGGGAAGAGGAGAGTCTACATCCTTTGGCACCTCATAGAGGTTTTCACCCAAGGATAAACCTTTTTTTTTTTACTTTTTTGGAGTCAGATAGTGCCCTAGAGGTGTTTTCACTAGGAGACCCACATTTTTCTTTTTCATTTTTCATTTTATTTTTGTAGCTAAATATTTCCTCTTCCCCAAAATATGCGTTGGGATCCAATTTGTAGACATGTGCTGAGGTCTTCCCCTAGCCTTTTTTTTGTTTTGTTTCCCCCATGAATCTTAGGAGCGCGTCCTCACTTTGGAACTCGTCGATATGTGCAATGCTTGGTTGGTCACAGTCTATGAGTTCAGGGTGAACGAGTTGAAGGTCAATGAAGTTTATGGAGAGTTGGTGAAGGATATAATTTCCCAAGAAGGTTTCATCATCAAAGATATCATTGTAGGATCTCGTAACTTCCTCTTCAGGGATGTTTTTGATTTCAACGATTTCACCCAGGGGACTACAGTAAGTATGATTGTTTGTATTGCTGCCCCCAGTCATGTCTAGGCCAAAGCTCAATCCTTGGATTATTGGTAAGTGGGAAGGGTCAATGGGAGACTTCATTCCACCTTCTTTGTGGCCTAAACTGCCTCCTTCGTAGTTCCATCATTATGTGACTAGCTTGTGGGATTGCGGGTAATTTTCCTTAAAGTTATCAAGGAGCTTGTCATCAGGGGATTGATCATCTCGATACAACCATCTGTTGATGTTAGGTTCCATTTTATGACTGTTAGGGATTCCATGGGATATGAATGAACACATATGTGTTGGTTGTGGTTCATTTTTTTTGGATGGGTCTTGGTGGGGTGGGTGCCCTTGAGTGTTTGGATCCATAGATAGGGAACCAACTGCAAATACATCTAACAAGATGTATTCTACATAGCCTTTGTTGTCAATATTGATAGTGGAAAATGTGGAGGCTAGGATGGTTTCTATATCGATGTAGGTTCTGGAGGAGCTAGCAACGAATGTGCCAATATCAATATCTGGGAAATTATTTGAGTGTGGAAAAGAGGCCTCCACCGCATGACAACATCCAAAGGGATGGGGATCAACATGGATGGTGACTTCATCTCCATCATGCAAAAATTTGATGCATTGGTAGAATGTGGAGGGAACATCTTTCATGGAATGGATCCACAGGCGATTGAGGAGGATGTTGAATGGGAGGTCAAGGTCAACAACATGACATATTGTATTTTGTATTACTGGGCCCAACTGGATGTGTAGTGAGATTTTACCTTCAGAGGTACATTCTAGGTTATCATAAGCTTTGATAGTGATGACATCAGTTGCTATATCTGCTTTTGTGTACCCCACTTGATTTATGAATTTTAAAGTGCACAAATTTAGGGCCGATTCATTATCTATCATGACATATTTGAAAAAAAAATCATTGACCATGACAATGATATGGAGTGGGAGGTTATGATTTGGATCAACAGATGGAATGTCAGAAGGTTTGAATGAGATGCTACTAGATGCTGATAAGTGGCCTACAAGGGTATGGAATTGGGTAGCGTCAATGTCATTTGGGACACATGATTCTTGAAGGGATTTATTAATGATCTCCTCATGGACGGGTGAAGTGTGAAGGAGGTCTAGGATGGACCTTTGTGCGAGCGTATTCCCAAGGTGTTACAAGAGGTTATATTGTCTACCAGAGGATAAAGTAGTAGTGGTACCTGAGACAAAGATTCTTCCAAGTGACATGTGGTAACTATGCATTGACTATTTGTGCCTTTGACATGGACCACAATGACCATAGGCTCAACTTGGGAGATGAAACTGATGAACTTATCATAGTTGATGTAGGAAATGGTGTAATCTTGTCTATCAGTGTGATCTCCTTGTTTTCCTTTCCCTTGGTTTAGGGGTGGATTAGGCTTGGCAATTCTTTTTATAGTGTTGTGTTGAGGGAACACATTTTGGTATATTTGGAGGTTTGCATTAGCTGAGGTCCGTGCTGGTGGATCCACATGATTTCCTCACAATCTATGAGATCCTGGATGTACTTTTTAGCTTCATGCACTTTAGGGTGGCATGTCCCTTAACACAGTGGTATTCATAATACTCATTGTCTTTATACTAGGAAGTCTTGGGAGAAAACTCATCAAATGGTTGACTCTGCCCAGGTACACAATTAGAATGGCCTTGTCCATTTTATGGGAGATGACATCTATGGGTTCACCTAAAGGGGTGACTACGTGCTTTTAAGTATTCTGGGCTCACGCTTTGGTCTGTCCCCGAGGAACTGATATGACATTTGTTTGATTGACCATTGGCTTGAAGACAAGACATTATGTTGGTTGTGGTCCAGCTACAACAATTTGGACATGTATGGTATTTGTGGCACCATCAGTCACTGCACTTTTATTCTTGTTTCGATAGCGCGACTAGTCATTGTTGGTCCTATCATGTTGTGTTTCTTTATAATACTTGATAGTACCATCAACAAGAAGGCCCTTTTCAAGGTCCATTCCCTTTCCTTGTATCTCTTGATAGGTTTGCAGACAATTTGTGCGCATATCATGGGCTAGCTTGGGGTGCAAATTATCGATGAATATCTTGGTCAAATGCTTTTTGGGGGGTTGATATGACAGTATCGTAGTGACCCCTTTCCATATTTGAAGGTAATCTACCAAGCTTTCTTTGCCCTTTTGCTTGGAATTGCATAGGTCCAAGAGAGATAGTTCACTCGCAATGTTGTGCGCATATTGTGTCACAAATTTCTTGCATAGTTTTGAGAATGTCGAGATTGGACCATAAGAGATTTTATAGAACCATTTGAGAGTAGCTACTCCCAATATTTTTTGGAAGAGGCGCATGAGATAGTTGTCACTATAGGAAACCTCTTGTAAAGCCATGTATAATTCCTTGACATGACTGATGGGATCTCACTTCCCCCTATATTTGTCAAATTTGGGAGTTTCAAAGTGTTTGAGGAACGAGACTTTTGTGATGGAGTGGTCAACTGGATAAGGATTTACCTCCTCAAACTTGAAGATCTTACTTTCAGTCCCTGTATGGAGCTCCTTGAGAGAATTCTTCATTTCTTCCCATTCTGAATTGACAAGCAGTGGAGTGGGTGCCCCATTATATTGGATCCTGGTGCTTGATATGGGTCAAATAGTGCTGGGGAATACAAAGGATTCTGTGGGGGATATTGAGGCATGTAGTAAGGAGATTGTCTGACTACATAAGCGGGTTATAAGGGGAGTATTGGTTGCTACTGCAGGACATTATGTTGTTGAGGAAGTGGAGGTAAGTTTGGATGTCATTACAAAGATTGTTAATAGATGGGTTGTTCTTATTGTGGTGCTTGATAGGTTGGGTGCGTAGGTTTGGCCTATATAGGTTGGATGGGCACTAGCACCACCATAGGATGGATAGGTGTTTTGCAGGTTTATGCTTCTGTAGGGGGGAGCAAGGTAGTTGATGCATGTGGAAGAACTTGGTTTTTGGGAGTTGGAACATTTTGCGTTACTGTAGATGGTGGCATGACCAGGTAATTGGTAAATGTAGGTTGCTGGGGTTGTGTTAGTTGGGTGGAAGGACTAAAGAATTGTTGTTGCACTTGGGAAGTAGGGGGTTTGTGATGTGTGAATGTGTAGGAACTCCAAGGGCTTATAATGCTTCTTGGGAATAGTGCCAAGCGGAGGATGTGAATACTTGTGAAGTTTGAGTGGCATGGGAAGCCTATTCCAAAGTGGATGGATTGGGTTGTGCTTGGATGTTGGGTTGGGGTGCCAGAGCATTTTGGTATGGCACTACTAGTTGAGCATGGAATGTGGGACCTTGATGGAAAAATGGTTGATTGAAGGCTCCCGTGGGTGGCATGCCTATGGTGAATTGTGGCTGCTGCTGCTGTGGTGGAGGAATATGAGGAGGTAATGATATTATTGTTGTAGCAGCCATGGCTTGTGTAACTAGTGGTTGTGAAACAATTAGTTGGGTAACAATAGGATGGGTAGAAGCTGATTGGTTGATGGTAGGTTATGCATCTTGTGTAGCGGAATGTTGGTTTGGTTTAGATGGTGGAGGTGGAGGAGGATTAGAGGATGAAGCTCCCATAATGGAGAAGGGATTTAACTGCGCTGTAGTGTGCAATATGGATTGGGTGGTGGTTAGTTGGTGTAAGTGGGGTATAACAAAGGCGATTTGGGGTGTTCTTAGGCTTGGGTCGATGATTTCTTCCACCACATGTTGAAACATATTTTCTGGGATATGTATGCGATGTGCTATATAGGGTGGTTGGAATCTAGATGGAATGGGTATACCTTCACGCTGGAAGTTGGCAAGAATGGTAGCGTTGTTGTGGCCTATGATGGCACTGACCATGTGTGCATTTCCGGGATGAATCATGAAATCTTCCATGGTGCTAGGGGTAGGGACCTCATTTAGATAGACCAATACATGTTTGATTTTCACTTGGTGTCGGGGTTCAAAAGAGACCATGGTATTGTTAGGATCCATTGTTGGGTCAGATGAGCTAGTGACAAGATTGGAGTGAATATCGTTCCTCTTCTTGGAACGAGTTTCAAGTGACATGAAACATGTCCTAGGATGAATGATGAAAGATGAGACTTGGGGAACAGGCTTCCTAAATATGGAGTGCAAATGCTCCTAGGACCTCTAAGGATGATGATGATGTGAGACTTAGGATTTGATATGCAAATGACACCTAAGGGTGATGATGATGACTCAAACTGATGAGGATGTCATGAGGACTTAAGGGATGACTTTGTGTTAAAAAGGGGCTGAGTTTCTTTTACCAATGTAGGCTCAAATGGATGTGGCTAGCTAACCTAAGACAGATTGATGGTATTTTGGAAGACGAGAATATTTGTCAATGAAAACCAACCTTTAGATCAAGGTGATGAGGTTACAAGGACAAAGTGAGCTATCCTAGACAATTCTTTGTCAAGGAGTAAAGCTATGGGATGGTTTTGATAAGATGTAGGTTCTAAGTAACTCATAGGGATGTGACACCAAGTATGGGATGTTTTTTTTTAATTTTTCTTAGGATATTGATTGGATATTGGATGAGGTTTGATTGATTGGATAATGCTTACCTAAAGGGGATGACTTAGGATGATTCTAAAATGTAATGAAGGAGATGCAAGCTTTGGGATGAAGAAGAATTGATGGATAGGTTTGCGATGTGCTGACTAGTCACATCTCTCAAAGTTGACAAAAGCGTGGTTCAAATGATACTTTCCCATAAAGCATGAGACTTTGTTGTTGAAGAGGATCTTGTCATATTTCTCACATTCTTCGATTTCTTGTTGGACTAATTTCACAATGTGTTGATACTTCTTAATCTCTTGATAGGTGATATTTTTCTCTCTGTATATATGGGGTAGTTGGATTTTTATTTTCTCATGTTTCCCCAAATCAGACATGTCCCAGGAAGATGGATTCAGTATGATCAAATAAAAAGGTAATCATTGTTTTCCGATTGAATTTGATTGATTTGAGATAGCTTGGTTAAATTTGTTCAATGGAAAGAATGAGTTACAATCATGTACATAAAAGGCATTGACTACGCTAAGTATACCTTGATTCAAACAGGGACATTCATGTGTCTGAAGACAATCTAACAAGGGACAAAGAAACCTTGACGGATACAAGCAATTATGACTAGTTTGATTGATAGGAAATTGTAATAGCACAATGTGTGTGTTTTAAGTCACCAATGTTTTGAAGACACTAAATAAATAACTACCTAAGGAATTTTCCTTAGCTTCAAAAATCTTTTCCAGCAAATGTAGGCACACATGAGAGCTAATCAAAATACAGTCATCACCACGCACACAATGGCTCTAGTCATGATGTCGTATTAGCCGACTCAAAATGCTCAAGGTGGAATGGATGTGTGAGTATCTTGGGGAGGTTACTATCCTCCTTGCATAAAGATTAATAAGATTTCAGAGGTGAATAAGGTAGGTTGCTACTTTAATGGGTCTTAGTAAGGATCTACGTTCGAATATGTTCTCTGTGTCCGGGCAAGCGTGATTGAGACTAGCAACCCCACAAATCAATTTGACACAAGAAGTCACGTAAACGTAATTGAGACCTCCTGAACCTACTTTGTATTAGGCGTGAGCCGAGTATAAGATCAAACGATATTTGACTTCTGAGGCTTTAACCCCAAGAAGTAAATTTGATTAATGAGTTGGAGTGGTGTGGATTACACCTCGTGCTTACGTGGGTTGTTCCCAAGATCTTTTTACCTCAACCAACAAGCATAAGGGTTGAAGCAAGAAGATGAGTCCACTTGAGCTAGAACTTTCATACTTAGCCAAATTCACGAAATCACACTCAACGAAACGGGGTCCCTCTTAGAATGAATGGGGTCTCGTTTAGCTTCGGGGTCCTGAGTCTAAAATTTTAGAAATGGGGCCCCGTTTCAAAAAAAAAAATGGGATCCCATTTCAAAATGGGGTCCCATGTTGAAAAATGAAACGGGACCCCATTTCAGAATGGGATCCCATTTTGAAAAAATATTATTTTTTAAAGAAAACCTTCCATTGATTCATTTATATGTTGTGAATTTAAATAAAGGTAAATGGGGTAACATTTACTAAACGAGATCCCATTTCTAAAATTTTAAATTTCAAGCTTGCTTTTACTGTTGGCTTTTGGTTTGGAAAGAGGCTTGGGTAGCCGAACCATAGCCTTGGACCTGGTTTGACCTACAACTTGAAGCCTCTGCTAGTGTCCATACAGAATAAGGACTTTAGACATATGTATGAAGACATTTTCATAGGAATATTTTGACAAAATAAAAACCCATTATAGATCAGACACTGTAGATTCCAAATATGTATTTTTTTTTAAAATTTGATCAACATTTCTATTTTTCATTGAATTTCCATTGAAACAGGTTCACAAACTAAAGATAACATGCTATTTTGTTATTTTAATAACATTTTTAATTGAAAATTTATCGCAAAAAAAATTATATGACATCAAACTAGAGATAATTATTCACACTTTAAAAAAAAAAAACTAAAAAAATCATATGTTTTGGTCAAATTATGCTTGTCGTACACGAGAAATTTTAAAAACAACTATTATGCCTAATAAAAAATTAATAAAAAAAATATATTCAACAAAAAATTACAAAAAAATGTTTTCATCAATCTTAACTGTGTTACATACCATTTCCCAAAAGGATTGAGAGAAATAGTTTAATTTAGGTCAAATTTTGCTTGTCGTACACGGGCATAGTATGGTCCTGAAACAATGACTTTTAGAATGTGGGTTTTAGTAATGCCTATTGAAAATGAAATTTTATCATCTGGGTATTACAATAAATTACATATTTGGAAAGTAGACTCTGCATACTACAACTTCTATTCCTGAAGTTGTTTAAGATTGAATCGCTAAGTGCTTCAAATATTCATCTCAAACAAGATGAATTTGAACAAACAGGAAAAACAGTTCTACTTTTTGGCCAAAAAAGTGGACTCAACTTCTTTCTGGCATCCCTAATTAAAGGATTAACTTGAAAATCATGGATTGGCAATGAAAGGGGTCTAGATTTCTAGTTTTCCCACATGGGGAAAAGAGCATGCTCTCTTATCGAATGTTGTTTTGTCCTAAACACTCAAAGCATGTGGTTAATTCCCAAAAGATTACTTGCTAAAGGCAAATCAAACATGTCTAGGTTTTTTATCTTCCCAAAAGGAAATAGAGCATAATACCCTAATGCTTGATTTGACCCACACAAGAAACCACCTAATTAAGATATGTTCCTAGAAAACACTAAGAAGCATGATCGTTTGGTTGATGCGATTTTAGGCAACCTGCAAAAGAACAATGTGAGTAGTTTCAAATAGTTTTCTTTGGCAAGCAGGCTGCAAGGAGATCGGTGAGTAGTTTTCCAAGTGTTTGGTCTTTGACAAGAATTTAAAATCAAACAAAATCACCCAAAGATTTTTTAGTAACAACAAAAATTATGCAAACTGGGCGCAGGTGCTGATTACAGGCAGAGATGCCGATTTGATTAACAATTACTAATGACAAAATTAGTAGAATAAACCCAAAATAACAAATTAAAATGATACCAGCAGAGACGTTGATTCAGGGCGCAGGTGTCGAACCATGATTCAGTATGTATCGGTGTATGCGTAGATGCCTCTGCAACCTACAAGACACAAAAGACCCCCAAAACATGCAAAATCCTCTCTTTTCTAGTCAATCTTTGATAAAAATTTGAATGTTAGAGTCTCAAGATTGTTAGAAACAAATTGACTCTAGTGTTCTTATGATGAAAGGTTGATTAGAAATGATTTTGGCATTAGGACCCCTTAGGAAAATCAATCTCTGCTAAAAAACAGAATGCTGAAGTGTCAAAACACAGTAAAAACACCAAAGAAACCTCCAAACAACAAGATTTTGTGCCAAAAATTTATCCAAAGTGTCCCACAATGGAGACGTTGATCCAGGTCAGAGATGTTGGTTCAGTGCAAACATTGAGCGATGATTTAGGAGGAACTGGTGTATGCATAGACACCTTTGCGTAAAATGGAGACGTCGATCCGTGAGCTGGACGAGATTTTTAGAAAAATGGAGGATGTTTAAAAATAAACAAAGGGACATGGGTCCCACCGTGCATGCCATAATGTGTATGGGAAATCTTCAATCTGTTGGGAGCAAGTGTAAATATGGAAACGTTAGTGGGTTAGCACATATAAAGGTTCAAAGCATGCATAAACTTGAAATCAACAAGAATACACCATAACATCAGATTAAGCTAAAATAAGTTTGCACCCTATAAAGACTTTTTTGACTTGCTCATAAAATGGATTGTGGATGTTCTCTCTCTCTAAAACACAAATGGATAATCCCCAAATGATAATGCTTGGTTGATTGTGGATGAAAACTATGAATGCAAAAGCTAATGGATGAAGGAAGAGCTCAAGATCTAGTATGAAGAACTAGTCTCAAGCTTTCCACAATGAAGATTAAACTACTATGAGATGCAATGCAAGATTCAAACTAGATTCATTTAGCACTTATCCTAACATGTAACATATAAATGGATTAAGAAAGTACTAAGATTGGAAGCATGAAATAACTATGAAATCCTAGAGCTATTATAGCATTATAACAATGCACAAAATGAGAGATGATTTGCAAGGAGAAAAAGCCTCCTATTTATAGATTTTTGGAGGGAAGAGAAAGGCTTGGGTGAGGTGTCACCCATGTGGCATCCACATAAGAGCCACATAGGGGATACATAGGCTTAGAAGAGAGGTCAATTTTGAGCAATTAAGGCTTGAGTGGCTCAAAGTTACTCACACATGTGTGAGCAACCTTAGGGAAATGTGTGGGGGACAAGAAGGTGGTTGCATTTAAGAGAGTTGGGTAGCTCTCTTGGGATGGGTCTCTCACACATGTGTGAGCATTCCATTAGCACTAAAAAGGTTAGGAATCACCTTTTAAGTAGGATTAATGGGTGAGTAAGTGAGAAGGTAGGTTTAGAAAGTGGGATAGGTAGGAGTAAGGTAGGTTTCTAGATTGGATTAGTAGGTTTCTAGGTTGGGTTTAGATTAGAATTCAAATTATATTTTAATTAATCATAGTTTAGAAGAATTAGGAGTGTGAGGGAATTCTAATAAATATGAATTTATTAAAAGGGGTTTTTGTGAAGAAAATGTATTAAATTGAAATATATTAGGATAGAATTTAAATTGCTTTGAAATACCAAGAGAGGAAACTATTTAATTGAATAAATTAAATAGTTAGATGAATATAAAGGAATTAATAATTTACTTAATATTTTGGACATCTACAATAAAATATTAAATTATATATTAATATATTGAATATAAAGTATCCAATATTGGATATTTATCTGATATCGGATATGAACTTTGCTTAGGTGGTTTCTTTGCCTAGGTGTACTGATGCCTAGGCCTAGCAAAAAGTCAACACAAATTTTTGCATTTTTAGGTAGATGAAAAATAGTTATTTTTTCACATCGCCACTTTTTGTCTCCCCATGATCCCGCACTAACCCATTGCACTTTTATGTTATTTATCTTTTCAAAAATTTTCATTTATTATATTTTCTTGTAACCTTTTTCAATTCAATAAAGTAATGCTTATAATAAAAATATTTATCATTTTGAATCATAGATTAGTTGTATCTAAGTTGATTTTTTTTTTTGTAGACCCTACAAATGTAAAGTTTTATTTTTCTTATTTATTTATATTGAACAATACAAAATAACAAAGATATGAAAGAAGTCGCTTGTCTCCAAGATTGAAATATATGTTGAGATGTTATTATTGAGTGTTCATGTTGGAGATGAGATCCATGTTTGTGACCTCACCCAATCATATTAAAGATATATCAAATTCCAAAGGATGGATTTTACAAGTTCGATTTAACACAATTTCAAGTGTATTAATAATAAACACTCAATTAATTTCTCATTCAATGATACCCCAATATCACATGCATAGAAACATTTTTCAGTTATTTATTTCTTCATACACTTAGCACTCATCATATATGATGTTCTAGGAATAGTTATCAACATGTGAGCATTGTTTTCACAAACTACAATCAAATTTCAAAACTTATTTCATTTCTTAGTTTTAGTCACAATTAAAAAACATCACAAGTATGAAGTTTGACCTCTTTTATTTGAAAGAAAGCTAAAAGGAGTTCTAGTTTCTGCACCTCTATCGACAAGATAAGGGAGAGGATCCTCATTAATTCAACATATTTTAACGATTGTGATAATGTTTTTTTATTGGATGAAAATAAATAATTACAAAGAGAAATTCAAAGCTAAAAATAGAATAGTCGTGGAAGGAGCAACCACAACTACAAAAGTAAATAAGTGATATAGGCCAAAAAATAATTTCTTATACAAAAAAATGAATAATAATATAGACGTTAGAAACCACTCAAAATACATAAGTTAGTTGTGCAAGAAGGCAATACGGGTAGTCTCTCAAACCCCAGAAATACCTTATTGTGTGTTGAATCAGTTCTCTCTCTCTCTCTCTCTCTCTCACACACACACACACACACACACAAAAAAAAAAAAAAAAAACTGAAACTTTAATGACGTCTCCATTTACCATGATGTAATGCCATTTGTAGCATATACTATCGAGAATACAACTAAAAATCTCTATTTCCTTGAAAAGTAGTAGGATCACATCTAAATGCCCAATGTTTATAAATGCTTTCGTAAGTGTTGACTATGAAACAACCTTAAGACCAAACACATTCTTTCAAATACAAAAAACACATTTGTTGATTTAATGTCTAATATTTAAGTGGCATCAATAGTTATGATTTTAAAGTTGTTAGTGGTTATCATGAGAACCAATAATTGTATGAATATATCTCTTAGTTTAAAAGGCAACAAAATATGATTGTGATTGTAATATTGCTACCAGGATTCAATTGTGTAGTTTTTTTAGTCAAACTTTTTGACCCACGTTTCATGAGTAGTGGTTCACAAGAACCCATCTCTCATGAGAATGAATGGAACTCTTAGCTCTCTTGCATCTTGGTGGTGTTCACAAAGGTAAAGCATTGGGACTTCCCATGAGGTCACCCATCTAAGTACTACTCCAGATAGTTGTAAGCAAAGTTGTCTTAACTTTGGAGGAAACTTTGTGGTTAAGCGTGCTTGAACTAGAGTAACTCTGGCATGGGGTGACCTCTCGGGAAGTCTCGACATTTCACCTTTGTGAGCATCACCTAGATACAATGGGTGCTAAGTGTTCCATTCATTCTCATGAGAGATGGGTTCTTGTGAACCACTACTCATGAAACACGTGACAATGAGTTTGAGTAAAAAATTTTCATAATTAAATCCTATAGCAATATCACAATTTGACTTGTTGTAAAAAATATCTCCTACTTATCAAAACATGTGATGTCATATAGCTAGAAATAAAACATTACTAAGTGCACAATTATCATAACTTTTTCTAGTTTAATGAATAGTTCAAAAAATATATTCTGATATATAACCCTCAACCATACGTATAAATAAAAACTTTACATTGTAAACTATTCGAAAAAAAAAATTGAATTTCCATGCAAAACTTTGAAAGAACTTATATTTGAATGGTCAACTACAAATCCTCTCCACTAAATATAAGTATAACAAATCCTCTCCACTAAATACAAGTTCAAATCCCATAGGGAGGTAGGGTATGTACGCCTCGTTTGTAGCATAATGGATGCCTCCGACAAGGAGTACGAGGTAGTCTCATATTCATGTCACCATATATAGACCCAAAAACACATGACTATACCTAATAGACTATAAAAGTTAACAACTGCCATAATTCATTTGTCAATACCAACCTTATCTTGGTCCCACATCAGTAATGGAGGTTTCATTTAGAGATTGGACGCCTGAGGCCGATGAAGCGGTCGTGCCAGACGTCTGCGACTCTGTAAATGTCGGTGTGCCCTTTTCATGCCTTTCTAATCCTACTCGTTTACTTGAAACTGAGCCACTCAAAAACGCTGGCTTTGTTGGATTTGGCAATGTCACCGAATTGCTCGATATCATCAAAACCACATTCGACATAACCGGACGAACTGTGGCATCAGCTTGTACACACAAAAGCGCCACATGAATGCATCGTATCACCAGTTCCTGTGGGCAACCCTCTCTTACTGTTGACTCAACCATGGTCATCACATTTCCTCCTAAATACACTCTCCATGCCTGCATCACGAATCACTTTTCACACATCAGTCCCTTTTAAGTTTGGTGTCTGCAATTGAAAATCATTACTCAAAGCAAACGTTTAGTAGTAAATTCGATTTGATACCCATTCTAATAAGTTTTGCATCCCCTCGTCTAAATGGGTATCTAAGGTTTTCCTTCCGCTGACAATCTCAAGCACTAGCACGCCAAAGCTATAAACGTCGGCCTTAACTGACAACCGTCCTCGCATTGCATACTCTGGAGCCATGTAACCGCTGCCCAACAAACAAAACCCCACTCAGAAAAAACTAAAAAAAACCACTTTCAATCTGAAACCAGAAAGAAATTGGAGTCCTTACAATGTGCCTGCAATTCTTGTTTGGATTTGTGTCTCGTCTTCAGGGAAAAGTCTGGCTAAACCAAAGTCTGCTATTTTAGCATTGAGTTTGTCATCAAGTAAAATATTGTTTGCTTTAATATCTCTGTGAATGATTTTCAGCTGTGAATCTTCATGTAGATAGAGAAGACCTCGAGCAATTCCAATGATGATGTTGTAGCGTTGTTGCCAATTCAGCATTCTACGCTTTTCTGGATCTGCAACCCCAATTCTCTCTATCACTCTTCAACATCATATATAAAATGAATAGAGAGAGAGAGAGAGTAACTTACCAAAGAGAAAAGTGTCCAGGCTCTTATTGGGAAAATATTCATAAATAAGCAACCTCTCATCTCCCTCAGCACAACATCCCAACAGCTTCACAAGGTTTCGGTGCTGAACATTGGCCATCAGCTTCACTTCATTCATAAACTCTTTTCTACCTTGGGTAGATCTCGCAGACAGCTTTTTAACTGCTATTTCCTTTCCGTCTCTAGTTGTTCCCTGAAACATCAAAGCAGAATTTGAGCTGGGAAACCCCCTTTCGAAATTTCCCCACAATAGCCTAATTAATCTATGACTAGAGCATTAATTCAGTCCCACCCTGTATACTGGCCCAAAGCCTCCCTCTCCAAGCTTGTTATTTTCATGAAAATTTTGTGTGGCTTCTGCCAATTCGTCTAAGCTCATGATGAAATGTTGATGCTCGTGCATCAGTAACCCCGATTCGGCAGAATATCCATGCCTTTCTGTTTAGAATTGAAAACTGGAAAAGCTTAGAAAATTTATTGTTAAACAAAAACCAACAGAGAAGAAAATTAAATACAAAGATGAAAAAATCGGAAGCAGCACCTTCATTGCGGGTAATTGGGCTTCCAAAAATGGCAGATTTCACTCTTTTCCTCATTGCAAGGAGACAAATAACTAACAGCATAATCAAGCCTCCCACAACTCCCAAACTAATGGGTACTATTGAGCCCTTCTCTGCAGTGTAGACTCTTTTCAATATAAACATATCAAAGATATAATCCAACAAATATAAAATTAAGTGGGTGTGCTTACTCTTTGATTGGGTTTGCTCTGCTGTGGGAGATTCCGCAGTTGTTGGAGTCTGCTTTTCTGTTGGGGGTTCCGCAGATGTTGGAGTTAGGCTCTCTGTGGGAGGTGGAGAAGTTGTTGGAGTGGGTGGCGAAGCTTCTGGAGTGCCGAAAAATGGGTATGACTCAAATCTGACCACACAACTTCCTAACAGAGCCCGACTTCCTTTTTTCACAGAACAACAATCCTCCACAGTTTTCCTTGCTGAAAACAAACATTTTTTGCAATCGTTGATGGGTAAATCTCTCCAACATTGAACGAGGCCGTAGACAGTTTGGTTTGTGGAGTAGTTGGCCGATCCCATGGCGAATCGCTTATTTGCAGGATTGTAAGCTAGATTTGATAGGTTGGAGAGAAGAGTGGAGGTTGCGGCCTTGAAATCATCCATATTGCCTGACATGTTATTGATGTTCCACAGGTAAACATATACGTTGGTATCTAATGTTGAAATGAAATTAGAGTTGTCATAGCGTAGATAGCAGTCGTCCATCAACACCAGGCCGCCTTTGTCGTTGGCGCAAAGCTCCATCACTGAGCTATTTGCTTGTTCTGCGCACTCTGAGCATTTCTCTGCTGATAAGTTCCCAAAACACTGTAGAAGCGCATAGACCTTGTTGGGCGTTTGACCAAATGAGGAAGTGTTAAACCCAGATCTCAGAGATGTGTTTGTAAACAGATCCGACATAACCTGGTTCAGATTAGCAGAATATGCACTGCCATCGGTGAAAGTCGAATCATTATTGCATTTTGACCATCTGTAATCGGAAACAGCAGATGAAAAATTTATCACAAGGAAGACAAGAAGAAGAGAAAATAAAGAGCTGCACCTCATTTTGTATGTTTGTAAGTGAGAAAGAGGCCGTATAAGTACAATTAGTGCTGACAATTGTTCTATGTAGGTTAAGGCGGCGTTGTCCACTTTTAGTTCACACCAAAAGCTAAAAGCGATGAAGTCATATGGGTCACCTTAAAACAGCCAGCCGGAGTAAATTTCCTAGGATGCTTCCTCGAAACGCGTCCAATAAAATCCAAATAAACATTTCGTTTTTTAATTGTGACGTGTCACGATCGATACCCACTTTTGGCGAGACCACTAGAAGATTCTAAATCACGAGAGGTAGAAAATTGGTGGAGGGGAAAGTACGAGTAGAGTTAGGGGTCCAATAACCGTGACTTTTTTGTCATGTTGACCTTCAATTACTATTACTAAAGGAATCCTAAAAATGAAAATACATGTACTAATAGCCGATCATTTTTGACCTTTTTTGGTTGCTAATTGGCTCATTTGTGCACCACTATTGAGACATTTTGTAACGACTACTAGGACATTTGGCCACAAGTACTAACATTTTTGAGTAAGCAACTATTGGTGCAAGAACAAGTTGGTATCGGGGGACACTTAGAAAATGTCATTTTTTTACCACTCTGTGTTTGTCAGTCTCTACAGAAGGATCCGTGAATACCCAGAAGTTGAAACCTTAGCTTTAAGCTCTTAACTCGCATACGGAGCTACACTGAAAAAATCATCAAAATCTGCCTTACGGTTTAGGAGTTCTAGGTGCACAAACTTATCCTAGGCTGCTACTGGGTACTTTCCCCTAACGCTAATTGTCTTTTAAACTAGCAATTGCACCTTGGTGTGTAATGGGTACGCTAAAGATATTTGGAATGTCAATTGGGAAGTTTTAGTGTATTAGT
>MU225525.1:926303-961745 GCA_018584345.1 Thuja plicata
AAACATCCTGGAATGTATTTATACAAATATAACTTAATTGTTATATTTGTATAAATCCTGGATTCTCTCTCTCTCTCTCTCTCTCTCTCTCTCACTCTCATTTTGCTATTTTGTGTCTAATATAGGGTGCATGCCCTATAGTGAGTATAGGGTGTGCACCATATAGGGCATGCGCCATATAGGGCGTGCGCCCTTTTAACGACATTGATATTTACCAAGCCTAAGGCTTGGATTTTCCTTGGAGTTCCAACCGAAAGGCCTGGAGGATTCAAGTAGGCCTGAGACATGTTTTCCAGCAAACATAGAAAAAATTAACATTTTTTCTTGTGTGCTCTCCGTCAGGTTTGCATGTGGTTCAATAACGATAAAATCAGACACCATAATATTTTAGATCTCTTTGATAGCTATCTAATGATATAATTTATTTTGAATTCTCATTGTTTTCAGCTTTTCATTTTTAATTTCTTTTCTAAGTATGTCTGATTTCTGTCAAAAAAAACGTGTATTCATTTGGGCTTAGATTTTGGCTGGTTCATCGAATTTTGAAAACAATTGCATTTTCAAAAACTAGACTCCATTCTACACACTTTAAAAAAAAGAGGTTTTTATTTTCAATTAGTTTTCAATGATGTCTAGGGGGAGCACATAGAAATTTCACATTTTCAGGATGTGTCCACTTTGGAAAATGGCAAAAAATAACACTTTCATCAAAAAATTAGTAGAAAAATCTGGGATAAACTAGGTGGTGTTAGCTAATTTCTATGTTTTGTTTTTTCACAAAAAGAAGGACCACTTTTTCTGCTCCCCCTTTTTTAGGGCCCTAATCTCCACCATTTATAAAAAAAATTAGTAGTTTAGAAACTAGATATGGAGTAGAACAACTCTTGTTTTTGTCACATTTTAAAATTTTGAGTGTAACTATCCTCAATTTCTCGTTGAAGTTCAGAGTTTGCTGATTTCAGAAAAATAGTGGCATCTTATACCCCCTTTTTGGTCCACCATCTTTGTGCACTTACCCTTATTCAACTAACCAATACTCAGCAAGTTATATGTAAGATCTTTAACCCAATAGATATTATCAACATTTCTTTTACCATTCAAAGAGATTGAACATTTACCTCTTACCATGTACATTCTATTGTTTCCAAACTTGACCAAACCACCATCAAATTCATCTAGCTTTATGAACTTACTTTTGTCACCAATCATGTGATGTGAGTACCCATTTCCAATGACCCATACACTACCGTGTTCCGTGTGTGAGACCAATGTCTTCTCATCTTCAGAAGTTTCTTCTTTGAAAAAACAAACACTATTACTTCTTAATCATTTTCATCAGATTTTTCATTCGTCACACCTTCATCTACCGCAACATAACATTTTTTTTTCCTTTTCCCTTGAATATTTTGATCTTCTCTTTCTATTCACCATTAATACACCTAGCAACAATATGTCGTATCTTATTACATAAAAAAAATTTCAAAGGTAAGTTTCCTTTATACTTACCAATACCTCTAGGTAGTCTTCTTGCAAGCAATGCTTCAAGATCTTCTTGCTTCTTCTCTTCATTCAAGATAGATTTAAGTTCCCTGGAATAACTTGTCATGCACGTAAATTCATGACTTATCTATTTTCCTTTCTTCTCTGATGCTAATGACAAAGAGGCCTTAAAATCTATTTCAACTTTTAGGCATACTGTTATCGTAGTTACTTAATGCAAAAGTAGTGAGCATACCAATCAATCCATCAACAAAAATAGTATCAAATGTCCTCAATTCTTGTATAAAAGAAACTCTATTAGCATAAGCATGTAGAAAGGTTCTAAACATTTTTCTTACCACATCTCCTTCCTCAATGTTACCACCAACAACTTTGATAGCACCAACTACTTCCTTTATCCTTTGACCATATTGAGCAATGTTCTCGCCTTCCACAATTTTAATCTAATCATAGTTTCCCTTACAATTATCTACCCTATCTTTTTGCACATGTATGTATCCACCATATATTATCTTTAAATTTTCCCAAACCTCATAAGCACTCTCAAGTCCATGTACATCAATATATTCAGTATTAAATAGAGTACTTACTATAGCCTCCAATTCTTGCATGTTATCCTGTTGCGCCTTCAATTGATCTGCAAAAAGGGCCCCGATAGGAACTGTATATTTTGTTACCACATGATTCCAGACCTGTGGCCCCCTTCCTTTCAGATATATCTTCATCCTCTCACTCCATATTGTGTAGTTATCTCTTGTGAGCTTAGGACCTTCCTTCTTCATCATCAAATCTTTTCCCCAAGCTATTAAGCTTACCACAAAGAGGACCAAGGATCTGATGCCAACTGATAACACTATAAGTTCCAAGATTACTGAGAGCGGGGGGGTGAATAAGTAATCTATCATATCATAAGTTTTCACAAATTCATTCAACATATTAACAACAATAATTAAATTTTTCATCTGTAATCAGAAACAACAGAAGAAAAATGTATCACAAGGAAGACAAGAAGAAGAGAAAATAAAGAGTTGCACCTCATTTTGTATATTTGTAAGTGAGAAAGAGGTCATATAAGTAAAATTAGTGCTGAAAATTGTTCTATGTAGGCAATTACTTGTAGTGATCAGTCAAATAGGTTAAGGCGGCGTTGTCCACTTTTAGTTCACACCAAAAGCTAAAAGCGATAAATTCATATGGGTCACCTTAAAAAAGTCAGTCGGAGTAAATTTCCTAGGATGCTTCCTCAAAGCGTGTTGAATAAAATCCAAATAAACATTTTGTTTTTTAATTGTGACGTGTCACAATCGATGCCCACTTTTGGCGAGACCACTAGAATATTCTAAATCATGAGAGGTAGAAAATTGGTGGAGGGGAAAACTTACCGAGTAGCATTAGGGGGTCCAATAACCGTGACATTCTTGTCATGTTGACCTCCAATTACTAATACTAAAGGAGCCCTAAAAATAAAAATACATGTACTAATAGTCGATCACACATGTACTAATAGCCGATAATTTTTTTACCTTTCTTGGTTGCTAATTGGCTCATTTTTGCACCACTATTGAGACATTTTGTAACGGCTACTAGGACATTTGGCCATAAGTACTGACATTTTTGAGTAAGCAGGTATTGGTGCAAGAACAAGTCAGTATCGGGGGACACTTTTAAAATGTCATTGTTTTACCACTCTATGTTCGACAGTCTCTACAGAAAGATCCGTGAATAACCAGAAGCTGAAACCTTAGCTTTAAGCTCTTAACTCGCATATGGAGTTGCACCAAAAAATCATCAAAATCTACCTTACAGTTTAGGAGTTCTAGGTTTGCAAAGTTATCCTAGGCTGCTAGTGGGTACTTTCCCCTAATGGTAATTTTCTTTTAAACTAGCAATTGCACCTTGGTGTGTAATGGGTATGCTGAAGATATTTGGAATGTCAATTAGGAAGTTTTTGTGTATTAGTTACATAGACTTGTGCAAATAGATGATGTGAATTGGCTGGCCATTTAGGAAATGAAGTCGTTTGTACAACAAAAGGCTTAATAAAGAATTCATTAAATATAATAATTTATGTTGTAGAATTTAATATATATTGATGAATATAACTATAATATAATTTATGTGACCAATGATGAAATTCGAATTGAAAATCAACATACAAAATTCAATGTTTTAGAAAAGAAATATTATGAATCAATTGAAATAGGAAACTTATAATATCATTTTGAAAATAAATTTAATAATTTACATTATATAATACAATATTAATAATATAATTTAATTTAATTATAGCTATATAAAAAATATTGTATATTAACTATAAATTATAATACAATATATAATAATGATATAATTTATATTAAATGAAGTATTAAATACAATAATAAATATAATTATACCAATACAATTTAATTTGTCAATTAATTATAATTTTTAATATTTTTATAAATGATTTAATGAATTTTCTATTTTTCGTATATGATTAATCTTTATATTTATAATTTGGAAATAAAATATATCTTAATATTTACACATTAGAGAAAAAAAAAATTTTAATTAAAATATAAATTCTTCCCATATACTATAAATTTAAAAGACCATTAAACATGAATCTATTTGATTTCTTCTAGATAATATATTGCTTTGTTTATCCAGTGTGCTGGATGCACATTTGGCCATAGTAAATTTAAGGACCACTTTCTTGTTGAGATTTATATGTTTGATCAAAGTACTTCATTTTTCTTCCAACATTGAAGGTTCTACAACACATACTTTCCATTATACTCTACTATAAATTGTATCCACATTTATGGTGCTCAATAATGAGTAAAAATACAAGTCCTGTTCTTCTACTTTTAGCAATATATTCTACAAGTTCAAACTAACTTGTTCTTGAAACTTTATCTCCATATTAACATGAAGTGCATTGCACTAATAAGAAGAACAATCCAATTGTATTTTAACATAAACTCTCTCGTGAAGTAATATTTTTCCTTGTGTTAATTATTTTACACCACAATGTATGCTATGACAATTGTTTATAACCCTAATAGTGCATGAATTGAAACCCCATAGATTGTCTTAAAATTATAATCAATTGCAAGTAAGATTGTCCACATCCATTGATGTCATTTCCTATCAAGCTATTTAATTCATTAGAACATCAACAATTTAATAATATTCTATTTCTCACAAAAGGGGTGTGAAACAATCAAAGAAAAAGAAAATCTCTATTGAGCATAGGCTATTTAAATGTTTTTTTAAATATTTATTCAATCCATTATTACTTACATTTTAAAGAACAAGTAAAGTTATATCAAAGAGAACAAATATTATTCTATTTCAATCTTGAATTCAGTGGTCACTCATGTAATTAAATATTATTAATGATGAATATTTGTAATAAATAAATTTATATGATAATTTTTAATTGATTTGTTATATCTAAGGTATCTATGATATACAATTAACAAGTATTTTCAATCATGCAACTATCTTAATCATATATGTCTACAAAGTGTAGTTAACCATCACTAGGCAATGTGATTGTAATAATCATGTTTCATGAGATGCTCTCACCCAATGAAGTTGACAATTAAAAAGATAGGGGCTCAAAATTCCCCTATCCTCTATAGTTTGGGAAAAATGTCACATGCAATCTATAATAATTCTACTTGGATGTAGAAACTAATGTTCTCAGAATTCCTAGACTATGCAAAAATATGGGTAAGAATTTTCTTATTGTAATAATCATGTTCTGTAAGATATTCTCCCCTATTAAATTTGACAATACAAAAAATATGGGCTCAAAATTCCACTACCCTTTATAGTTTGGGTAAAATGTCACATTTAATCTATAATAATTCTACTTAGATCTAGAAATTGATGTTCTTGAAATTCTTAGACTATACAAAAACACAGGTAACAATTGTTTCTCTATTAGTATTGAAACACAATTGCATCTTCTTACAACTAGTAATTTGATGCAGACTATTATTACCTAGATAAATATTCTCTCCCTATTGCAAACATAACATGAGCCTATTGGTAATGGAGATTTATTATCTTACATGGATTTGAAGTTATTTGATCACTTTGTTTATTACTACACAAGTTATAGGTAGATGAATATTTTTTAATGGTTAATGAAAAAGTTGGAATTGATAGATTACCGATTCTCCCCCCTCTTACTAATCTTGGACTTTATATTATTAGCACTAACAACATTTGACTTACCAACCTTGGTCAAATTATCAAAATTCACATGAAAAAACCTTCTATGCCACAACCAACTATATTCAACCTTAGCAACAAAACAACTATTACTTATAGTATTCAGGTGGAATAAGTTACCTTGAGTTTTTTTCCTATTAGAAATAAGATCTCCCGAGCTTCCAACTATTATACGCATACCTCATTTGAATTCTAAATGTTAACCTTTGTTATTCAACTGACCAATACTCAACAAGTTATATGTAAGATCTTTAACCCAATAGACATCATCAATATTTATTTTACCATTCAAAGAGATTGAACATTTACCTCTTACCATGTACATTGTATTGTTTCCAAACTTGACCACACCACCATCAAATTCATCTAGCTTTATGAACTTACTTTTGTCACCAATCATGTGATGTGAGTGCCCATTTTCAATGACCCATACACTATCATGTTTCGTGTGTCAGACCAATGTCTTCTCATCTTCAGAAGTTTCTTCTTTGAAAAAACAAACACTATTACTTCATTATTTTCTTCAGATTGTTCATTAGTCACACCTTCATCTACCGCAACATAGCATTGTTTTTTTTCCTTTTCCCTTCAATCTTTTGATCTTCTCTTTCTATTCACCATTAGGACACCTCACAACAATATGTTGTATCTTATTACATAAAAAACATTTCAAAGGTAACTTGCCTTTATACTTACCAGTACCTCTAGGTAGTCTTCTTGCAAGCAATGCTTCAAGATTTTCTTTCTTCTTCGCTTCATCCAAGATAGATTCAAGTTACCTGGAATAACTTGTCATGCACGTAAATTCATGACTTATCTATTTTCCTTTCTTCTTTGATGCTAATGACAAAGAGACCTTAAAAGGTATTTTAACTTTTAGGCATACTTTTATCGTAGTTACTTAATGCAAAAGTAGTGAGCATACCAATCAATCCATCAAGAAAAATAGTATAAAATGCCCTCAATTCTTGTATAGAAGAAACTCTAATAGTGTAATCATTTAGAAAGGTTCTCAACATTTTTCTTAACACATCACCTTCTTCAATGTTACCACTGACAACTTTGATAGCACGAACTACTTCCTTTATCCTTTGATCATATTGAGCAATGTTCTCACCTTCCACAATTTTACTCTAATCATAGTTTCCCTTACAATTATCTACCCTATCTTTTTGCACATGTATGTATCCACCATATATTATCTTTAAATTCTCCCAAACCTCATAAGTAGTCTCAAGTCCATGGACATCAATATATTCAGTATTAAATAGAGTACTTACTATAGCCTCCAATTCTTGCATGTTATCCTGTTGCGCCTTCAATTAATCTATAATAAGAGTCCTGATAGGAACTGTATATTTTGTTACCACATGATTCCAGACCTGTGCCCCCCTACCTTTCAAATATATCTTCATCCTGTCACTCCATATTGTGTAGTTATCTTTTGTGAGCTTAGGACCTTCCTTCTTCAACATCAGATCTTTTACCCAAGCTATTAAGATTACCACAAAGAGGACCAAGGATCTTATGCCAATTGTTAACACTATAAGGTCCAATATTATTGAGAAGGCGGGAGGGGGGGGTGAATAAGTAATCTATCATATCATAAATTTTCACAAATTCATTCAACACATTAACAACAATAATGAACTTTAAACCTTATGCAAAAATGAACAGAGTGACCAAAAAAACATCCAAACATGCAACAAAGTGACACTAGTATTTTTATCATGGAAACCCTTGGTTAGAGGTAATACCATAGTCGGAATTAGTATGCACAAGTATTTGCACTCTTCTAAAATGTGCCATGTTAAAGGCCTAGCCCTGTTGGGAGCTCACAATGATGCCCTGTTAGGATAAGACCCTGTTAGGAGTCACCTGGTCAAGGGATTTACCTCTAGTCTCATTAGGAGCTTTACCCTATTAGGGGTAACCATGTTAAAGGATTTCAATCCTAATTAAAGAGTCACCTAGTTAAAGGATTTATTGATCAAGACCTGTTAGGATCTATCCAGTTAAGGGATTTTCTTGTAGAACCTATTAGGATTCAACAAATATAATGATCTAGGTATAACACTCCTCCTATGCTTGTATAGATCCAATTAAGCACACCACTTTTTCTTCTTGCTGTGTTTGTGGTAAAATTTGACATTCAACCTGCAACACCAAACACTTCAATAAACCATTAATTCAAGGGGTTAGTATCAAATCAAAATCAAAATCATTGCATAAACTACCCTCAAGAATGACTTATTTCTTCCTATTTGAAGCGAGTTTGATTCTATAAAAATGTTCATCAAATTGGCATGGAGAATTAGTGACTAGATGACTCCAAAATGGAAGGTTTCATGAAATGAGAAAGATGCATGAACTTGCATAATTTTCTCTCAAGACCTTGAAAATGAAATACAATGCATAAGCAAACTAAATGCATATTAACCATGAAATGCAACTAAGAAAGCCATTACCAACTATTAAAATGAAACTAGGAATGAAGCTACCCTTAAACTGGAAATGGAAGCTAGAGTATAAGTGAAAGAAAATTAAGCTACTATGGAGATGGAGGAAAGAACAATGCACAAAACCTAGAACAAAACTTGCATTATAACCTTACTTCTCAAATTTGCCTCTTCTTTTGACCAAAGAGAGCTATTCCTTTTATAGGAAATTTTGTGTAATGAACGGTCAAGACTCAATTGAGAAGAGTAGTAGAGATGTAATTTCTCTCAATCCATGTGTGTATGATCTAAGTCAAATGATCTCGATTGCTCAACTTTGTGCTTGTTTGGGGGAAATGAGACAAATCTGGTAATTTCCCCATTCAATTGCTTTTATTTGAAATTTGAGTGCTCACACATGTGTGAGGATGTTTGAATGGGTTCATTTAATTAAAAGGGGTTTAGGAATTTTAATTAAACTCTATAGTTTAAGAAATTAAGTGATTTGAGCTTTGATTAAGAATTTGATTCAACAAGTAATGTTTAATTATGCAAGAAAGTTTGATTAAATGCTCCCATAACTAGGGTCTAGTAATAAAGGCCTTTGATTTAGGGTTTCTTAAGGACAATTAATCAAAATAGGGGCTATGGGTTTACCAGACCAATTTTAGGTGATTACATTTGCCCCTCTTTGAATTGATGTGCAAGAAACACATTAATTCAAATTACTTTTGATGAAAGATTATGAAATAGCTTGATGTGAAGCGAAGAAACTATCTCTTGAATCAGAACCAATTCCGAACTTGATTGAATGAAGATCGATTGAAGACTGAAGATATCAGCTATGGGCTTGATTGAGAGAAGATTGATAGAGAGATCTTGAAGATGTTAGCTCCAGGCTTGATTGAGAAAAGAATGACATAAAGGTTCGAATATTCATCTTGATGTGAAGCGATGAAAATGAGCATCCGTCCCTAGAGTAGATTTCTCAATTTTTGATTGGTTTTGAATGACAAGTCAACCTGATGTGATGTGATGAGATTGACTATCATTTGATTGATTCCTTGGGATAATTGACTTGATATAGGTCCTGATGAAGATAATTACCTAATTAAGATGTACTATTAGATTGGTGTGGTGTGATGAAGCTGATATGCCCCTAGGGATTAAAGTGACTTGATTTGAAGTGATGAAATCACTTGGGAGAATCCTAGTTTGATACAGAGCCCTAATGTCCCTAGAGATTGAACTTGTTGGTGTGAATCAAATTATTGATGTGATGGTGTTGCCCCCTTGGGAGAAAAATCAAAATGAGGTGAGGGTGACAAGCTTGATAGATTGGAAAGCGTCGAATAGTCTGAATAGATGCAAGAGATTTCATTTGAGCTTGAAATGAGAGTTGGTGGACCAATTTTGACTGAGAGTTGAATTTGGTTGACCAAGGTTGACTTTTTTGAATTGAAGTGGAGAATGCTTGATTTAGCCGATTAGGAGTGATTTTGAAGAAGAATCCAGTGAGGCAAGCTTTGACGATCAACTGTATTTGAGTAACAGGTTAAACTGCATTTTTGAGCAGAAATATTTTGTCAGATTTGAATTTTATTCCCGAAAATGGATTCAGAGTTGTCCACTTAGCCAATGGTGCAATTTTCACAATCATCGGGGCAATTTGGAAAATTAGGTCAAAACCTATATAAGGCATGTAAGGGTCATTTTCAAATCATTTTCACCTTCCAAAGTTTAAAATTTGAAAACCTTCTCTGAGTCGAAAAAGGTGGTTCCAATCACAAATCATCATTTCAAGCACATCAGGAGACGCAGTCGGCCAGAGAATTACCCGCCTCTAGTGAGTAATTGAAAAAATTACTCTTTAAATTCGATTTTTGCAAGTTTTTGATAGACTTTTACATGTTTTTCACATTTTTGAAACGTAGGGCTTGGTTTTTCGTATGGGCTGGTGAGAGGGATCGTATGACAAACTACCAAAATTTCTTTTGTCGTATCACCCAATAGCATTTTTTGTATGGGAAGGACCCATCACTCATACAAGGGACTTCATAGAAACCCCTTGTGTCTCATCACTTTACATGTTTTGTCATTTTAGATTCTTTTGTTTTCCTATGTTAAATCCTGACTCGTACAAGCCTTCATGACAGTGATCAGTTCGATACTTTTTTGTATGGGAGGAAGTGAGCATTTTTGAGGTCTTTTCCAGGTAATTTCACTTTTTTCCATGGAATATTTAGATTAATTATCATTTTTGTCATCTTTTTGATCTGTTATACAATGATTTTTCTCAGTTACTGATGATTGTTCATTAATTATCCGTTGTAGGCACAGTTACTATATATTCAGTTTAGGTCTACATATCCTCCGACCATGTGGTTAGTGAGGAAACTCTGAGATGCACAGAGGGGTCATTTGATTGAATGTGGGTTCAGGTGGTTTTTGTAGATGCTTGATATTTGTGTGAACCACGAGTTGCTCACAACTTTAGTTGAGAGTTTCCATAGTGAGCATAATAAATTTTATTTGTCAAGAGGGGAGATGACCATCACTCCCAAGGATGTATACAAGATTCTAAGGATCCCCTTTTCTAGAGAGAAGATAGACCATGACAGAGCGTTGTGTCTTGGTATCTAGACCCTCATCTGAGTCTTTCACGATCATACCATTATGGACAAGGTGATCTCTTGGGATGATATGGTGATTCAGTATGGTGCACGATATCCACTTGCTTGCGTCATGGTAGGATTCATAGGTTGTTTTATCATGGCATACAAGAGTCATAGGGATTCCTAGCTGGTTGGGGTCAGGTTCTAGAGAGACTCGTGACCAGGATAGAGCAGTTTGGATGGGGCCAGTGCCTCCTAGCACATATGTACCACAAGATACATGAGGTGGTCTTCTAAGGTGCTAGAGGTATAGTTGCAGGTGTATTTATTTTATAAGTGTGGGCATGGAAACGCCTTCCCATTAGAAGGCTAGTGACCGATGATCCATGACAGAGTGGACAACTATTTGTTTACAGGTACTCAAGTTTCTTGATGCATCCCCACTTGGGGAAGACTGACTATTGGAGGTGTCAGCTTGATGATCTTAGCATGGTTGTTTAGGGGCCTTACAAAGGCACTGAGGCTTGGGCTGACCAGAAGGATTAGAGGAGAGACTTCTTTGTATCTCATCCTTTTCTTGGGAGGATTTCTACTATCATTGAGCATTTTGTAGTGTCTTGAGTACTGAGGAAGTATGGATGTCAACAGAGCATACCATAGGAGTTCATGACCTATGCTCATTTTGTTGATGAGGAGTGCCTAGGATGGTCTCTGAGACTATCTCTGACTCTTTGTTTACAGGAGCTTATAGGGTTACACCAGTCATCCTAGGATATTTGGAGGATATTGCAGATGTAGGAGTCACACCTCAGTACAAGGATTATTTTGCACACCATCCTTTTCTGAGATTCAGGATCTAGCTAAGAGAGCACCTTAGATAGAGGAGGTAGATGTCCCATAGAGGGTCGTGGGTGGAGGACAAAGAGTCCCGACACATAGAGGAGGAGGAGGAGACTTAGGTGCAAGTTATGGTAGGGAACCCACAATAGGGAAGCAATGACAATGTGGTAAGGAAGGGACCTTAGGCTATGTTGGTGTCAGTCTTGCATCCACATGTGCAACAAATGAGGAGATGGTTGAGGCTTAGTAGGATCCAATTTTTAATGATAAAAACCGATAGGTTTTCTAGCGGAGAGAGGCATAGTTGGGAGAGGAGGAGGGTGTGCCAAGGGAGAAAACCTTGTAGGATGTGATCTGTACCTTGAGAGGACATCTCAAAGAATTACAAACACAGCTAGCAGTTGCCCAAACACAGATCTCAGAGTGAGACCGCGCTATCGCTGAGTGCGACGAGAGGATCCAGGGATTGACTCAGGTGTTTTCTGTTGAGCTAGTTTCCCTCCAGCATGAGGTTACTCAGCAGACAAGCAAAGAATCCTATTATGTGGTAGCCTATAGTGTGGTTGTTCTGGTAGCGTAGTAGGTGCTACCATTTTCCAAGTATTTAGCTAGATCTAAGGGAGCAGGCCCTCCACCTAGAGTAGATACACCTCCACCTCCCCCATGTGACGATGATGAGAGAAGGAGCGAGTCTTGATATTCCCTCTGCTTCTTACACTTTTCTGATATTTTTGTGAGATTCACTGATTGTATACATGATTCATCGTCATCACAGATGCACATTTTTGCTTGAGATTACCTGGGCAAACTTTTGTAGACACTTGTTACCTTTGATATATATATATATGATCAATTTCGTGCCTCATGTGATATCATGTGTTATTGTCTTTTTCTTATTCATATGATACTTCTGAGTAGATTAGCGTCTTGTATTGGTGCGTTCTACAACTCTTGTATGCATCTTGAATGGAAACGTATCTCATTATCCCTTTTAGCTCAGTGTGTAGTATGCTCTTATCACAATGTTCTATCTTTTAATGTTTAGACTCTTGTCTTCTTGATACTGACTTTTTGTGTGTAGATAGGTAACCTTAAGAAGATTTAATGCAGTTGATCACTTCAGCGAAGGATTCAACGTTAGAAGGAATAGCTTTTTGTGTTGTTATAATGCTAGTATGCAAGCCTAGGAATGAAATGCACCCTATGACACAAGTCTAGTCACTGAATCCTTTAGCCATTATTGGACCATCATCGAGCATTTGGGATATTAGAGTCAAAATAATCCTTATTGGTGCCACTACGACCATAAGGATATGGGTATGAACTTCATCAGAAAAAATTTGGGAAACTAATGTAAGCATCAAGGTATAAGAACCAAGATGACCTGGACATTATTTCCAATTGATTTTGTAAGGATACATTATTATCGAGGCATGCCAAGATAACCATGAGTGCGTTCTTACATAAACATGCAGATTTTTAACAGTCAAGGAGATAGTTCCAACCTCACCTTGGCGTACAAGTAAACATGATCAAGGGATGTGAGGATTTTCCAGGTTAATGTGGAAGCTCTTATCACATACACCCCATTTTATTGATGTTATAGGATCATTGGAACCACACCAACAAGAAACAATCAAATAAAAGAGTATGAAATTTATTGATAACATACAACATTCAAGAAAAGGATCATCACTCTTTCAACAAGTTTTGATGGTTGTATGTTTGTCTATGTAGGGTGTTGAGAAACACCATTGTGCTTGTGGGTGTTGGTGTTGAAAAATACCATTATGTGTTTGAGTGCTAATAAGCCAATATTTTAAGCGCTTTATTCGATGTGCGTTGAAAAACACAAATGTGTTTAAATAAGGTAGTGTTGAGAAACACTGTTTGATTAAGGTGTTGAAAAACACCAGTGATGTCAGTGGAAAACTGTCTAGTGGCTAGAAGACCAAGGTAGCTAACATTGATTAGCAGGATGACTGACAAGGTGTTGACTTGATAACAAGAAGATGACACTCAAAACATGTGAGACTAAGATGTTGATCAGTTCCAAACTACGATGCCAACTTTATTGTTTGCACAAGGTCATGAAAGGTTTGTTAAGTGTAATCAAAGAAAGATGAGAATTTTATGGGCAAGATAGTCTAGTTAAGCATTGATAGATGGAGTGCGGGTTACAAGTAATGCATATTTTCTAGATTTTCACCACTTGGAAAAATTGCTATTTTTGCTACTAAGGCGCTTGTTTACCAGGTTTTCAACGAGGCACTTTTTTTTTCAATTTTTTTTGCTTTTTTACTTTTTTATTTTTTATTTTTTTGGTTGATCCATCAAGGCGCCTGTTTGCTAGTTTTCACCATAATGATCATTTTTTTAGGACTTTTTCCAAAAAATTTTGGCTTTTCTGCTTTTGTTGTTTTTGGTATTTTCTTAGGATCGTTGTCTCTGTGTAGGTACTACTCAGAATGTATAGCTATAGAGCCTTTTCAGGTAGATTTTGTTCATGGGATCAAGAAATGTCTCTCATTCTAGATTTGAGAGTTGATAGGCTCTAGAGCTGAATGTTGTAGTAATCATGAAAGGACCCAACGAGTTGGGTTTAAATTTTCCCTTTTGTTCGTGGTGTTGTTGATTCTTTGGATTTTATCTAAATACAAGATCTCCAACCTAAAATTCTATGTGTCTTACCTTCTTTTTGTAACCTCGAGACATCCTTTTTTGATAGACCCTTAGATGGTCAAATGCTTCTTTCATTCGTTCATTAAGTATTTCTAATTCCTAAATTCTGGAAATTCGGTAATCTTCATCAGTGATGAGTCCTTCCAGTGAGACTCTTAGTGATGGTATCTCTACCTCAATAGGAAATACTACTTCTGCACCATATACAAATCCAAATGGTGTTGTCCCTGTAGGTGTTCTAATGCTGTCCGATTAGCCCACAAAGCTAGATTTAATTGGAGATGCCAGTCTTTTCCCAACTTACTCACTGTCCTATGCAAGATTTTCAATATTTTCTTATTAGATGCCTCGAACCGTCCATTCCATTGAGGGTTGTAGATAGAGGAATAGTGTTGGGTGATTTTGAACTTCTCACATAATTCATCCATATATCTAATTTTGAATTTTCCTCTGTTATCTGTTATAATAGAGGAAAGTATCCCATACCTTGAGATGATGTAGTTTAGGATAAACATGGATACTTGTTTCCTAGTTTCTTTTACGAGTGGGACAAATTCAACCCACTTACCGAAGTACATAGTGGCAATAATAACAAATTTGTGTCCACTGGATGAAGAGGGGTATATTTTTCCTATCAAGTTGAAGGCCCGTTGTTGGAATGACCAGTTCGTGATGAAGGGTAAAAACTCTCAAGCAGAAGCGTGGATTAGGTTACCATGTAATTAACATTTCTTGTAGGATTTAGAAAATTGAATAGTGCCTTTCTCTATGGAAGGCCAATAGTACCTCACACGTAGGAGTTTCTTAGCAAACTAAAGACCATTCGAGTGAGACCCACAAATACCTTCGTGGAATTCTTTAGGTGCATGTTCAGACTCTTCACGTTCTAGAAATGTATAGAGAGTACCGTCTAGACCTCATATGTACAAATTGTTAGCGATGATCAAGTAACAGGTGACATTTGTGATAAGGTTTCTCTTCTCATTTTGGGATAGATCATGAGGGATTATTTGGTTACACTGGTAGGAGTATATTTTGTTGTACCTAGAGGATTCAATGTCTACAATTAAGCATACGATTTGGGACTCTAGGTAATCATAGGATGGAAAAGGGAGTTATTCCACCAGGAATTCATAGTTAAATTGGTGCTCCTCCAATTGTAACATTGAGGCCAAAGTAGCCATGGTGTCAGCAACTTTATTTTCTTCCCTTGGTATTTGTTGGAAGGTGATGAATACAAAATACTTCTTTAGGTCATCAACCATCGTCTTATATTGCATAAGCTTCTCATCATTGTTTTGATATTGATCATTCACTTGATTAATCACTAATTGATAATCCCCATAGATGTGCAATTCTTTTATCTTCCACTCAATGGCCAACTTTAGTCCATTCACCAAAGCTTCATACTCAACTTTGTTGTTCGTGCAAGGAAAGATAGTTTTATATGATTTCCAAATTTTGTATCCTTGGGACGTTACAAAGAGCACACCATCTCTAGACCTTTGTTGTGTGAATGAGCCATCAAAGAACATTTTCCAGGAATGTTCTGTCAGATGTAGAATAGCTTCATCAGGAAATTCTATGCTTAACGATTTACTATCTTGAAGAGGAGCATCCACCACATGATCAACAATGACCTGTTCTTTGATGGACTTTCTGTCTATGTATTCAATGTCAAATTCACTAAGTAATTATTACCCATTTTGCGAGTCTACCAATCAAAGTTGCCTTGTTTAATAAATACTTTAAAAGATCAGTTTTTGCAATTAATTTGATGGAATGTGCAAGCATATAGTGTCGAAGCTTTTGAGAATCAAATACCACCACTAACAAAAAAATTTCAATGATGGTGTAATTATGCTCACAGGAAACCATTTTCCTTCTTATATAGTAGATTGTTCACTCCTTTCATGTTTCATCATGTTGTGCCAGTAGAGCTCCAAGTGATGTTTTTGTAGCTGAAATATAGAGCATAAGATGTTTTCTCAGTGTTGGTGCCATTAATATAGGATGATTTATTAAGTAATCTTATATCTGTTGAGAAAATTTCTCACATCCTTCATCCCACTTAAATGTTATGCCCTTGTGTAATTTTTTTGTGAAAGGTTGTGCCTTATCTGCTAGCTGTTAGATAAACCTTCTAATTGATTGTAGCTTTCCTTGTAGCATTATGATTTGGCTGATATTCCTTAGCGGTTGCATTTCCATAATCGTTGCTACTTTCTCTAGATCAACCTAAATTCCTTTCGCTAAGATGATATATCCGAGGAGTTTTCCTGATGTCACACCAAAGCCACACTTTTTTGGGTTGAGCGTTAGTTTGAATTTCTCTATTCCGTTAAAAATATTTTCTAAATCAACCAAGTGTGTAGCTCTTTTTTCTGATTTTTCCAGAGTATCATCAACATAGTCCTCCATATTCTTGTGCATCATGTCATGGAATATGGTTGTCATAGCTCGTGTTTATGTTGCTCCTGCATTTTTGAGGCTAAAAGGCATAATTTCCAATAGAACCTGCCCCAAGCACATGTGAAAGTTGTCTTCTCCTGATCTTTGAGTGTTGTTTTTATCTGGTTGTATCCTCTGAAGCCATCCATAAGGGAATACATTTTATATCCTACGGTAAGATCCACAGTCATGTCAATGTTGGGAAGTGGAAAATCATCCTTTAGACAATCTTTTCTCAAATCCTGGAAATTTGTACAGACTCAGATTGATTTATCAGTTTTTGAGACATGCACGATGTTAGAGATCCATTCAGTGTATGCAATAGGTTGAATGAATTTTTCTTTCAATAACTTCTCTAGCTCAGCTATAACCAATAGTGCTACATGAGGGTGCATCTTTCTGAGCTTTTGTTTGACTGGCTTGACACCAGGATAAATTGACAAGTGGTGCATTATCAAGTCTATATTGAGCCCTGGCATGTCTGAGTAAGACCAAGAAAAGTTGATCTTCTTGTTCATGAAAAACTGGGTAAACTATTATTTCTCCTCTTCATACAAGGATTGTGCCGGATATATCAATTGAGGTACCTCTATTGTTCCTAGGTTGACTGATTGTGTATATGCTATCAGCACTAAAGATCATTCTTGAAAGTGATTGGGTAAGATATCAAGTTTCCCATCCTCTGACGCCTCTGAGAGGTTTTCACCATTGGATACGCCTTTTTCTTTTACTATTTTTGGTTCTGACACTGCCACAAAGTGGTTTTCACTGCCATACCTTTTTTTCTTTTTATTTCTCCTTTTTATACTGAGATACTTGATATCTCCCTCTATCATATTTACACTTGTTACACTAGTGGAAGAAGTGAGGGGCTCAATAGCATTTAGGTAACATGCCAAAGTGTACTCATTTTGAGAAGAGATTAGTTTCAAAGGCTCATTTGTGTTCAAATCAATAAGTTCAGTATGAATTAAGGATAATGATCTAGTAGGCTCTATGCATAGCACCATGTTATAATGATCAAGAATTTTGATGGGTAAGAGAAGATCTATCACGTTACTCTCCGAAGGATGTTCTAGACCGCGAAGTGTCCTAAATTCACTATTAGAGTCATTGTTAGTATTTTGTTAAATTTAACTCATTTGATCTAGCATGAGTGCTTTGATTCCCCCCCAAGTATACAGTTGCTCCAAAATATTCCTCAGGGGAATGATCTCAATTCTTAACGTAGACCTAGCTCTAGTGTGATTATCTCTACTATCATCTCTAAAGCTCCAATTGATGTTTTGAGGAAGAACAATTGTCTGGGAAACATTTAAACTCTCTCCTTGTTCAAATTGAGGTGCGTATTTATGGATAATGTCCACTTTGAAATATCTACTATAGTATCTGAGAGAGAATCCCATTCATATTCATTGGAACTGGTCCCCGCAGAATGAGGTATTTCTAAGACATGAGTAAGAGAAAATAGTTTCCCCCAATTTGTTTACCTTCCTTATAGATCATTCTTTGTACATTGACTAAATTGATATTCATGAGAGTTATTCTGACTATCATCAGACCTTCCTAGGTACTGCACTATGGTCATGAAGACTCATTCATCTCCACTAGAACTACCTTCTTGTAGGTCATCTTCATCTTCTTGCATTGTGACTTTTTCTTCACTTACATGTATTGATGTGAGGTGGAATGGGGATATTTCAATGGCATGCACCCTTGCATCTAGGAAATGTGGTAGATCTAGTATGTGAGAATTAGTGACCAATTGCCCCTAGTTTGGGTGTCTCTCATCATTTTCACCCTTGAGTTCTAATTCTAACTCACCGCATGAGTTTAATACCTCTTACTTGGTCACTTGATTTGCGCTAGGCAATGGTTGGGACACTGAGCTATTTGGTCCAAAGAGGGCTCTGAATTGAGATGTGATGTACAATTCCCCTTGGTAGTGAGGATTTTTTGTTTGTATATGTAATAGCCTTTCAAATGCTAACTAGGTAGTCTCTTCTTCTTCTTTAGTGTCATCATCAGAATCTTTTGATTGGTTGTTCATAGGGCTATTGCTAGAGGAGGGATGAAACCTTTGTTCATGATATCCTATCCCTATTTTTTCTATTAGATTCTTGAATTCCATGTGTATAGGCTCTACTAACCCTTTATCTTTACCTAGGGGTCATTTTCCTTTATACCTCATTTGTTGCATGAGTTGATATCCTTTACTAATTTTTTCTGGGGATATTTCAACATGTTTAACTTCTTGATCATGCCCTTCTTGATTATGCTTTGATAGTCTATGAGTGAGTTTGGATTTCCTCCTGATACTCCCACTATTCTTTGGTGTGACAATCAGAGTTCCATACACATTTCTCACAACCTAGTGGATCATCACCACACTAAACACATTGAGATCCACATGCACTTCATCAGATAGTTGATTCAGGATGGTGCTCTCATCTTGGAGTACATACCTACAGATGAGAAAGTTGCAGACATCTTCACTAAACTTTTGGCATCTCTGCACTATCTCTAGTTGCGTGCTCTGCTACGAGTGAAGGAAGTTCTCCTTGGGGGGTCTCAGTGAGGAGAGGCCTTCCTTCCTTCATGTTTTTTTTAGAATTCTTTTTCCATCTCTTTTTGGAGTAGATTTTTTCCCCATGTGGTTTTCTCTATTTCTCCACTTAATAGAGATTTGGTTGTGATTGGGTACCTGATCAGGCCTTGTTGCCAGGACCCAAATTTCCTTATTTTAGTTGTTATTTCTAGGTTTTTAGCTTCTCCCTAAGTTTATCTTAAGGGGGGACCTGTTAGAGTAAAAATTAATTTTCACTGATTAATTAAATCATTATTGATTTAATTATTCAGTCACTTTTTATCTCTAGTTCACTTAAGCTAAACTTTAGGCATTTAATAATTAGTTCTTTTATTAATTATTGATGCAACCTAGGTTTCTCCCTTTTAGGGATTTTCAATCTCCTTTATAAGGATTGATCTCTTTGTAATTACCATTCCCTCTCTGAATGAATATTTCATCTTTCAGATCATTCTAAGTTTTGTCTCCATTCTTTGCTTTTGTAATAGGTTATTTGCATATAGTGGATCTTGGTGATAAAATTATTTGAATTCAAACAATAAAGACATGATGGAGGATATGAGGGTGGACATAAAATATATATTATAGTCCAAGATAAATGTGTACAGACCCGAGGTAGGGGATTGGTCCAATTTTTAGACTATTCATACAGATGTTAGGGTGTAGTGGTGCAGTATATGAAGGAACATGAAGGGATAATTCCTTGATTGAAGTGAAAATTTGAGAATGGTACATAAACTAAAAAGAAGAAGAAATACATCACCACTTACTAGAAAAAAGAGATGTATAACTTGATGATAGTGCGATAAAAGGCTGGACATTGGTAGGATAACATGGGTTGACTTATCTAGAGGGATTGAATATTTTTGTAAAAAATTCACTTGAATTTTTTTATGGGTTTTAACAAAGAACTAGATTAGTATCTATAGTAGGGTTCTTAGAAGAGGGATTAGTCTTTTATGGGATTCCTATGTCTAGTGTAAATCCTAAAGAGTTTATAGATCAATATTAATGAGTGATTATAGTGGAAAATATTTATAGATTGATATAAACAAATATCTTTTCTTTATAATGCATAAAATTTGATTTATAAAGCCATTCATTTTTTTCATAACTATTGTATGGTAAGCATCTTCCCATTAACTAAATTTTACCATCTACATTAAGTTTTATTAACCTAAACTATAAAACTAATATTTATTAATAGAAAAATATGACATTCCCCCCTTATAACATTAATTCAAACAAGAGTGGAACACTGAAAGGGATTTACATCAAACCCAAACCTTCTAGATACTTTGATGAAGCATCTTCACCAATCATCGCTCACTCAATAAACACCAGAATAATTGTATTAGTAGATCTCCTGACTTCCTTACTCATACAAGAAACACCAAATTGGCTACATTAGTGGATCTCCTTACTGTAAAACCTAAAACCATATGCACAACATGAGTCTTCCAACCTACATGCACAATGAGATACATTTCCTCAAAAATTCTACATCTCCTATGAGTGTGTCTAATGCCTCTTCTACTGGTTTACCCTACTAAGTGATGGTTTACTGAAGGGGGGGGGTGTGGATCATAAATATTAAAACTTAACACTTTAAAACTAAACCTATGATTCAACTCGGTAACTCAAATAACATCAGCAAAAGAAACTTGTAAACACTTCATAAACTTGATAAACAACATATAATATAAGAAAATAACATTCATAGTTATCAAGCATCACATGTAACACCATATTTAATGAGGAAACCCAATTTGGAAAAACCTTAATGGGAATTATCACCAACAAAAATAAATACTCTTATGAAGTATCCTTGGTTAAGAGCCAATCCGGTTAAAGATTACAATTCACATTTGTTAGATGTGACCATGTTAGGGGATTTAGCTTAGATCTATTAAGATCTTCACCATGTTAAGAGTGGCCTAGTCAGGGGTCTTAAACATTCATCCTACAATGTTACCTTTCACAAGGATTTACAAAAAGACTTATTAGGTCCACTCGGGTAAGAGATTTTCTGTTTCAAAGATTAGTAAGAAACAATGCAATGATTTGATCTATGATTCTGCAACTATACTTTTCTTGATAAGATCCCTTGTTCACTCTCTGAAACTACTGACATCAACAAATAATCAGTCTCTCCTTTGGTTTGGATCTTCACTCCTTTCACTACTCTGCTCGGTATCTCTTCAACTCTTCAATTCACTAGTATCACTGTATAAACATACATACTCATCAATATATAGGCCTCTATTTTGCCTCTTAATCTTATTTATTAGGTTTCCCTTCAATTGCGCTCAGTCATCAGATCATCTCATATGAATTGAATCAATGTATCTGCAACTTGGTTAAATAGTTCACCTTTGCCTCATGACTTGCACTTTGCTTGGAACTCACAACTTTTCTTTTTCCACTTAATCTACATCTCATATTTTAAAGTTGACATTTCATGACCATAGATCTTATAAAAAAATTCATCTTCTTACTTATCATCTTCTTGATCTCTATTCCTTCACATTAAATTCGTTATGCTCCATGAATTCAATATTTGTTCAAACTTTTTTCCGTGCTCAGTGACTCGGTCACTATCTTCACTCAGTGTTTGACTTCACTCGGTTACCAACCTTGCTCGGCAACTGACCTTGCTCAATTTTCAACTTCTCTCGGTGATTGTATTTTCTTTTCTCGATCGACTAACACTTCCCATTACCAACAAAATTTTCACTGCTCGGTAACTAGGCTTGTTCCCTTTACCGATTTAACCTCTCTACTTTACCAACTTAACAACATCAAATGTTAAGAAAAACAATTATACCAATAGTTCCTCATCATTATCTAATCTTTATTATCTGCCCAATTAATTTCCTTAATATAAACCAAAAATCAATTGCTTGACATTAATGACAAAATACCAACTAATCTAACCATTCTACTTTCTTCTATTCTTCTGAACTCGGTCTTCATCATCATTACCATCAGTTGGTTAACAATCTCCCTCTTTGGCATTGATGGCAACACTATCAATTGATGATGGTATACTCCAATCTCTTTGTATTGTCTTTACTCCCTCTTATCTTGTTCTTCCTCTTTTCCTTCAATCACATTCTCCCTCTTACATGTAGTCTCCTTAACTTGTGTATTCATCACTTACTTCTCCCTTATGTATTCATCAATTACTTATTATACTTCTCCCTCTTTTAAAACACTGCCAAAGACCCATACTCTCAAAATCTTGTTCAGGTAGTGAACCATACCGTGTATGTATTGATTTCTTTTTTCATACATAAATCCTTTCACAACTTCAGGCATCACCTAAAGTGTGATCACCAAGCATCAACTCAAAATTCAGATATTCTAGTGTGTCCTAGAATTGATGCAACATGCCTCTTTCATTAATGAATGTTGGATAGGGGTAGAACCCCTAAGTTACCTCTAAGAGACTCAAAAGCATCCTTCGGTAGTGGTTTGGTGAACACATCGGCTAGGTGTTCTTTTGAATTCACATATTCCAACATTACATGCTTGTCTTGTACTTTCTCTCTCAAGTAATGATACTTGATAGATATGTGCTTGGTCTTTGAGTGTATTACTAGATTCTTTGATATGTTTATCACACTTGTATTGTCACAATAGATAGTGTCTAGATCAGTGATCTTTTCTTACATACCTTCTAGTAGTTGTTTGATCCACACAATATTTGCACAATTCATATCTGCGGCAACATACTCAGCCTTGATAGTAGAATGTGATATACAACTTTGTTTCTTTCTTAGCCATGTAACTAGTCTTTCTCCTAGAAAGAAAGCTCCTCCGCTTGTAGTCTTTCTGTCGTCAATGTTTCCAGCCCAATCAACATCGGTGTAGACTTTCAAATCAAAGTCTCCTCCTTTCTTGTATAGTAGGCCAAAATCCTCAGTGCCTTTTAGATATCTAAAAATTCTCTTAACTACAGACATATGTGTTTCCTTCAGATCGGAAGAAAACCTTGCAACAAACCTTACTACATGAGCAATATTAGGTCTGCTATGCACTACATATTCCAACTTACCAATCATAGATCAGTAGAGTGTCTCATTGACTTATTTTGACTTATCCTCTTTAGATAACTTGTAGACAGTGACAATCGGTGTTCCAATAGGTTTTGAGTCATCCATACCAAAGGTCGTTAGGATCTCTTTGATATACTTTGATTGTGTAATATAGATCCTATCCTTTACCCATTGAATTTGAAGTCCAAGAAAGAATTTAATCTCTCCAATCATAGACATTTCAAACTCCTTTCTCATCTCCTTAGCAAAATATCTGCACAATGTGTCATTGTCTCCAAAGATAATATCATCAACAAATATCTCAGCAAATAAAAGTTTGTTAGCACTATCACATTTCAGATACACATTATTGTTGTCACTAGTTCTTTGAAATCCTATTTTTATTAGATATGAATGCAATCTTTCACACCATGCTCGGGGTGCTTGTTTCAAGCCATACAGTGCTTTGTGCAATTTGCATACCATGTCTCGGTTAGTATTCTCAGGAAATCCTTCATCTTGTTTATTATATACTTCCTCTTCAACAATACCATTGAGAAATGCTGATTTAACATCCATTTGATAATCTTTTAATCCCTTATAAGCTTCTTATGCTAGTATAATCCTTACTCCTAATCTAGCAACATGTGCAAAAGTTTCACCATAGTCAATTCCTTCTTCTTGTGCATACCCCTTACAAACTAATCTTGCTTTATTTATGATTACATTACCATTCTCATTCAACTTATTTCTGAAAAATCCACGTAGTACCAATTACATTCTTTTATTTTGGTCTCGCTACCAAAGTCCATGTATTATTCTTTTGAATTTGATCTATCTCTTCCTTCATTGCTTTCATCCAATCTTCACTTTCTAATGCATATTTTACTTTTCTCGGTTCAAATTCAGATATTAAGCATGTGTTTTCTCTTACCTTGCTTATTGTTAGAACTCCAACAGTCTTGTCTCCAATGATTTTACTCAGTGAGTGGTGTCTCTTTACATACTTTTCCAATGCAGGCTTGGTAGTCGGTGGTATCTCTTCATTTCCATCATTTGGTCGAACTCTCTCTGCTCATCTTCTTCCTCGATTTGTGCTTTTGGTAAGGTGTTAGGAATCTCGGTTTGTACATTAAAAAATCTTTGATAATCCTCGGGTTCCTTCTTGTTGTCTTCATCATTCTTCTCTGCAAATTCATCAATCCTCACATTTCCACTTTCTACAATTTTGTTAGTATTCTTATTCAAGCTATTGTAGGCTTTTCTCTTAGTAGAATATCCCAAGAACATTCCTTCATCTCCTTTAGAGTCAAATTTACCATCTCTTGCATATTCAAGAATATAACACCTACTTCCAAATACTTTGAAGTAACTTACATTTGGTTTGTGTCCATACCAGATCTCATAAGGTGTTTTGTTAGTTCCCTTCTTTAGTTGTACTTGGTTAAGTGTATAAGTAGCAGTACTTGGTCAAGTGTATAAGTAGCAGTACTAATGGCTTCTCTCTAGAAGGTTTGAGAAATGTCATTCTTAATGTGTTCTAGTACAATCCACAATGGATCTATTTCTCCTTTTAGATAAACCATTCTATTGTGGTGTTCTCGGTGCAGACATCTGCCTCTCTATACCATGTTCATTACAGAAGAGTATAAATTCATCAGATATAAACTCTTTGCCTCTGTCAAATCTTAGACATTTCAGCCGTCTCCCTATCTCTTTTTCAACTCTAGCCTTGTACCAATTAAACATTTGTAATGCATTAGGTTTCTCTTTTAGAAATATAACTGACATCATTCTAGAATAATCATCAACAAAAAATATGAAGTATCTATCTCCATAGTAGCTTTGTGTTCTCATGGGACCACATAGGTCGGTGTGCACTAACTCCAAGATACCTTGTGTAGTATAATTTATCTACTTGTAAAGCTTGATTTAGTCATCTTACCTACTTGAGATCCCTTACACATTACATTCTCAAGTTTATCTAGACTCGGTAAACCTCTTACTCTATTTTTCTTACTTACTTTGATTAAGTTGTCAAAGTTAACATGACAACCTTTTTTCCATAGCCACACATCTTCAATCTTAGAAAACAAACAACTCTTTATAGATGTATCAAGGTAGAATAAGTTACCTTTAGATTATCCTCCAGTGGCAATCAAACTTCACTTATGATCAAATACTTTAACCTTCTTGTTTTGAAATTCCAGTCGGTGACCTGTATTATTCAACTGTGCCACACTCAAAAAATTTACTTTAGACCTTCAACCTAATAAAAATCATCTAACATTACCACCATTATGCTCTTTCAAAGTAATAAAATTATCAATATCACTAGTCATGTGGTGTGAGAAACCACTGTCTATAATCCATGTATCATTTTTACTTGTGAGATTAGGGCTTTTACTTCAACACACCTTTCTTCATTAGACTCATATTTAATAGCCACATAGACAACTTCTTCTTCAATATCATCATCATTGGTTTCATCATTAGATGAACCTCCTGCAATAATGTAGGATTCTTTATTTCCTTTGTTCTTAAAGTCTCTGAATCTTCTAAATCTGTTCTCAGTCCTGTTGTTATCTTTTCTATTTTTCTTCTCATTATTGTCAAGACAATTAGAAGCTATGTGACCAATCTTATTGCATGAAATAAAATTCAAATGTATCTTACCTTTGTAATTTCATTTACATCTCGGTAGTCTCCTAGCCAATAAAGCTTCAAACTCAACTTCATTCTTTTCATCTTCAACATATATCTCTTCAAGCTCACTCTTACAACTATGAAATATTTCACTAGAACTACTTGCATATCCACCACTAGATCTAGAATCTCTAGACTTTCTAATAGTCAAAGATGATTTGAATGCAGATTCAATCTTAGAAGTAGCAGGCAAACTATTATCAAAATCATTCAGCTCAAAAGAAGTTAGCTTACTGATTGTAGCATCCAAAGTAACAATAATCTGTGGAATGGATCTCAGCTCTGGATAATAGAAACAATGGAATAGATAGGTAGAAGTATTCAAAGAATCTTTCTTGTAACATATTCTTATTTAATGGTTCCACCAACACCTCTAATAGCAATAGTAATCTCCTTTAGTCTTGAGTTGTATGTTACAATTTTTTCTCCTTATTTCATTCTCATTGATTCAAAATTTCCTCTTAAGCTTTCTGCCTTAGCTTTCTAAACATGTTGATCTTCACAAAAAACTAGTGTAAGCCCATCCCACATCTGCTTAACTGTATCAAAACCTTGTAGATCATTGCACTCTAGGTTGGTGAGAGTGGAAGATATCTCAATCATCACTAGTGCATGTTCTTGTCTTTTTCTTATCTACTCCAGTGTCAAGGGACCAAATAGTGGAGGTGAGTACTCATTGTCAAGATGATTCAGTGTATAATCTCCAATACCATATATATGAAGCCTCATTCTGTTCTTCCATGTAGAGAATTTATTCCTATTCAACTTCGGTGCTTCCCTCTTATACATCTTTAGATCTTTAACTCAAGTACCTTCAAACCTATCTTCTCGAAGCACTAGCTCTGATACCAATTGTTGGTTTACCCTACTAAGTGATGGTTTGCTAAGAGGCGGGGGGGTGAATCTGAAAATATTGAAAATTAACACTTTAAAACTAAACCTTTGATTCAACTCGGTAACACAAATAACATCAACAACCAAAACTTGTAAACACTTCACAAACTTGAAAAACAATATATAATATAAGAAAATAACATTCACAGTTATCAAGCATCACATGTAACACTAGATTTAATGAGAAAACCCAATTTGGGAAAAACCTTCATGGGAATTTTCAATCACAAAAAGAAATATTCTTCTGAAGTATGCTCGATTAAGAGCCAATCCAGTTAAAGATTAAAATGCACATTTGTTAGATGTGACCATGTTAGGGGATTTAAATTAGATCTATTAAGATCTTCACCCTGTTAAGAGTGGCCTTGTCAGAGGGCTTAAACATTCATCCTATAATGTTACCTTTCACAAGCTGGATTTACAAAAAGACGTATCAGGTCCACTCGGTTAAGAGATTTTCTATTATAAAGATTAGTATGCAACAATGTACTGATTTGATCTGTGATTCTATAACTATCCTTTTCTTGATTAGATCCCTTGTTCGCTCTCTGAAACTACTAGCATCAATAACTCATCAGTCTCTCCTCTGGATTGGATCTTCACTTCTTTCAATACTCTTCTCGGTAGCTCTTCAACTCTTCAATTCGCCAACATCTCTGTATAAACATACAGACTCATCAATGTAGGCCTCTATTTTGCCTATTAATCTTATTGATTAGGTTTCCCTTCAATTACTCTCAGCCGTTAGATCATCTCATATGAACTGATTCAATGTATCTGCAGCTCGGTTGAACGGTTAACCTTTGCCTTGTGACTTGCACTTTTCTAGGAACTCACAACTTTCCTTTTGCCTCTTAATCCACATCTCAGATTTTGAACTTGAATTTTCATTACCGTAGATCTTGTAGCAAACTTTGTCTTCTTCCTTAGCATCTTCTTGATCTCTGTACCTTCGCATTAAATTTGTTTTTCTCCATGAATTCAATCTATGTTCAAACTTTGTTCCGTACTTGGTGACTCGATGACTATCTTCACTCGGTGTCTGACTTCGCTCGGTTACCAACCTTGCTCAATTGTCAACTTCACTCGATGACTATCTTTTCTTTTCTCGACCAACTAAAACTTTCCATTACCAACAAACTTCTCACTTCTCAGTAACTAGGCTTGTTCCCTTTACCGATTTAGCCTCTCCACTTTACCAACTTAACAACATTAAATTTTAAGCAAAAACAATTATACCAAGAGTTCCTCATCATTTTCTGATCTTTATTATCTACCCAATTAAGTTCCTCTCCGATTTATAAGGCAATTTAATATAAACCAGAAATTAATTTTCTTGACATCAATGACAAAAGAACAACTAATCTAACCATTCTACTTACTTGTATTATTCTGAACTCTGTCTTGATCATCATTACCATCAGTTGGTTAATATCTGCTAATGCTTGGCATGAGATGGCTTTCCTCCAAAATTCCATATCTCCTTCGAGTGTGTCTAACACTTCCTCAAGTGTCATAGAAATAATCCCTCCTCTACAGTACAAATAACTAACTATATGTCTGCACATGAGATGACCATTCCTTCAAAACTACACACTTCCTCCAAGTGTGACAAATGCCTCCTAAAGTGCTTGAGAAATCATCAACCAAATCTTTTCCTCCCTTTCTCCTTGAAGGCACAATCATGATGCCAAGTCCCCTCTTATCTTTATGTTAAGTCCCCTCTTTTCTTCAAGGATACAAATATGTCTAGCACCCTCTTTTCTTCATGCACACAAATATGTTGAGCCCACTCTCTTCTTCAAGATCTCAAATAAGAAGCTTCTTATGAAATGAATCATCCTTGAGTGAGAAGCTAGCTCAGGATTATAGGTATCCTCCTGCATTTTTTTCCCTTCAGTCTCCTATTACACTTTGTTTAGTTGAAGGGTCATTTGATTCCATGAAAACCTTGTCATGTGTGACAAAAATAACCCCAAAAGCACAAAAAAAAATTGATATATGTATAGCCATGATGAAAAGATGATAATGTTAATTTCAATCAATGATGGATCCATACCATAAACAATCTTATACATCAAAACACACTTTTTTTTTGGATTTTACCTGAATTTCATCTATATAACCTCTTCCAAAACCTAGGGCATTCTTAATCCACAATATCCACTATAGATATTTCATCACAAATTAATTCACTTTAACTTGGGAACCACAAATATAAAGCACAAGTAGTAAACATTTTCTTCGGCATTTCTTCTTAAAGAGAAAATGCCAATGAAAACCCTTCTAGTAGAAAATACTTTGAATCTTCCCAAACTAATGCTTTCTCATAGAGATTTAAAAGATTTATGCTATTCCTAAATATAAAAATAGATGGAATAATTGACACGAGAATAGAAGCAAGAAACAATTTGATTGATAAAGAATGACTCCAATATGTGTTACCATTCAAGGCATTTAATTATTCAATCACCATGAACCTGTATCAACTTAATATGTGCATTCTTATCATATTAATATGCCACTCTTGCCCTTCCAAATTCACAATCTTTGATTTAGAGTCAAAATATTGAACATGAAATCTCCAAGTTGACCAAGACTCGAAGCATTATAGATGAGCCAAATAATTTAATCATCCTCAAAAAAGGCTTTCTATTGAGGAATTTGCCTCCAATACCTAAATGGTATAAACTTAATTTGCTAGTAAATTTAATATTTGATTTTGTTCAAGCCAACTACAACAACCTCTCTTCATGTCACCCAATCAAATCAACAATTTATGTAACAAGATCACAAACCCTTATAAAAATAGTATAGAAATAGTCACCCCTAAATACCAGAGGGAAAAGAAAGAATTTATTTCATCAAACAAACTTACAATTTTGCAAAGGCGGGTTTGATCTTCCTCAACAAGGTAGTAAGGGCATCCTTCAAATCATCAAACAAAAGCATTACAATATTCAATGTAGCAACATAATCCAAACCTTGCTTCACAGAGATGTCTCTGGACTTCAATAGAACAAACTTGCTTCCCATGACAAGTGAAGACTTAGCAGCAATGCCCTTAGTTATAATACCTCACAGGCACATGAGAAGGTAAACACTTTGATACCACATGATAGCAATTATAGTGAAAAACATAAACCACATGATAGCAATTATAGTGAAAAACATTTATAGATTGATATAATCAAATCTCTTTTCTTTACAATGCATAACATTGGCTTTATAAAGCCATTCATGTTTTCATAACTACCGTACATGAAGCAATTTCCCATTAACTAAATTTTCTAGCAACTGCATTATTTTATTAGGCTAAACTATAAAACTAATATTTATTAATGTAAAACTCCAACACTCAATGTATCCCATTTTAAAATGAATATAGGGCTCTACCATCCATAATTGGTAGAACTTACCATATATATATATATATATATGACATATTTAGTGACTCATGTTTTTTATGTGTGATAAGAAAACTATTAATATGAAGTACTCTAGCACATACAATTTCCATCTTAATAGTTGTACACATTAAAAAACTTTTTTCCATATAATAACAAGAGTTATTTGATTGTGTACATTATATTATAAAATGGTACACTTATCTTAACAGTTACAATATTCTCTATTGAACCCAAAAAGTATTTATTTCAATTATTAATAAATATATTTATATTTTTCTATATAACATTCATAAATTTGCATGTGTTTATATATGGATTCATCCTCGCCATTTAATTAAATTAAATTTTTACATATCAATTAATTATTGACAAGATATAATATAATTTGGAAGATTAAATCTAAGAATATAACCCCACCCAACCACTCCAATCGAATTTCAAAACTATTTCATGTGTTGCAAAATGAGGTGGACAGGACTATAATGTACAAAAAATAAAACAATAAAAAAATAGTTTGCGGTGTGGAAAACCTATTCAATGTTTGACTGAGCACAACTACGTAAGACTCACGTCTCTCCCTTCAAAGAAAGCTAACAAGAGTTCGAATCTCCACGCCTCTATCAGCGATTGTGATACTCCAAATTTCAACACCTGCCTATCTCGGTCCCACATCAGTTACAGAAGTTTCATTTACAGATGGAACTCCCGATAGAGATAAACCGGTCGTTCCAGAAGCCTCCAACGAAGTAACCGTGGACGTGTCTTTTTCGTACCCTAATCCTCTACTTGATTCTGAACCACTCAGAAACGCTGACGCCGGCCTTGTTGGAACTGGCAATCCCACCGCGTTGCTCGAAAGCATCATTATCACATTTGACATAGTTGGGCGAACTGTGGCATCAGCTTGCACACACAAAAGTGCAACGTGAATGCATCGTTCCACGCGCTCCTTCGGCCAACTCTCTTTTACTTTTGACTCAATTATACCCATCACATCTCCTCCTCTGTAAAGTCTCCATGCCTGTACCACAATTCACAAATCACACATTATCAAATCGTTTTTACTTTGGCTTCTAGCGTTGAATTCCATTAATTGAATGCAAACATAGTGGTGAACTGGATTTGGTACCCATTCCAACAGATTTTGCATTTCGTGGGGAAGACTGAGATCTGTGTGTTTCCTCCCGCTCAAAATCTCCAGCAGTAGTATGCCAAAGCTGTAAACGTCGGCTTTAACCGACAGCTGTCCTCGCATTGCATATTCTGGAGCCAAGTAACCGCTGCATCAGAAAAAGAAACCCACTCAGAAAAATTGAAAAATTAAGAATCTTGAATCTGAATTTGAAACCAGAAAAACGTCACAGATATGATAATGGGAGTGCTTACTATGTGCCTGCAACTCTTGTTTGGATTTGGGTCTCGTCTTCAGGGAAAAGTCTCGCTAAACCAAAGTCTGCTATCTTAGGATTGAGTTTGTCGTCAAGCAAAATATTGTTTGCTTTAATATCTCTGTGAATGATTTTCATCTGTGAATCTTCGTGCAGATAGAGAAGGCCACGGACAATTCCAAGGATGATGTTATAACGCTTTTCCCAATCTAGTAGTTTGCGCTTCTCTGGATCTGCAATCCCAATTCCATCTCACTTTTATAATCTCCCTCAAGCAATTTTACAGTATTAATAATACCCAATAAAGATAATAACAAAACTTACGGAAGAGAAAAGTGTCAAGACTTTTGTTGGGAAAGTATTCATAAACAAGCAATCTTTCATCTCCATCAGCGCAACATCCCAACAGCTTCACAAGGTTTCGGTGCTGAACATTGGCCATCAGCTTCACTTCATTCATAAACTCCTTTTTACCTTGGGTAGATCTTGCGGATAGCTTTTTAACTGCTATTTCCTTCCCGTCTCTAGTTGTTCCCTGAAACATCAAACCAGAATAAGATCTCGGAAACCCCCATAATAAATTTCCCCACAATAGCTCAATTAATCTATATGACTATAATGTTATTTCAGATCAAGGATGCAATATAGCCTCACCCTGTATACTGGTCCAAAGCCTCCCTCTCCAAGCTTGTTATTTTCGTGAAAATTTTGTGTTGCTTCTGCCAGTGACTCTAAGCTCATGATAAAATGTTGATGCTCGTGTACGAGTAACCCAGATTCAGCTGAATATGCATCCATTTCTGTAGGTGAATGAAAACTGGAAAAGCTTAGAAATTTTAAGGTTATATACTAAAACCAACAGAAAAAGAAGAAAAAATACAAAGATGGATGTTATAAGCGGCACCATCGTTGTGGGCAACTGGCCTCCCAATAGTAGCAGATCTCACTCTTCTTCTCATTGCAATCAGACAAATAACGAACGACACAATCACGCCTCCGACCACTCCCAAAACTATGGGCAATGTTTTCGAAGACTTACCTGCAATATAGATTCTTTTCAATGTAAACATATTTAAAAAAGTAAATCCAACATTTATGAAAAATGAAGTAGATTGGATATTCATTGATTGGGTCTGACCTTTTGTGGGCGGTGGGGAAATTGTTGCAGTCGGTGGTGAAGCCTCTGTTGTGTCAAAGAATGGGTTTAGCTCAAATCTTACCGTACAGCTTCCTAACAGTGCCTGAGCTCCTTGTTTCACAGAACAACAATTCTGCACTTGTTTTTGTGCATTAGCCAAGCACGTTATGCAATCCTCGCTGGATAAATATCTCCAACATTGAGCGAGCCCGTAGACAGACTGGGATGTGGAATAGTTGGCTGATCCTATAGCGTATAGCTTGTTTGCAGAGTCAGCAGCAAGTTTAGACAGACTGGAGAAAAGAGTGGAGGTTGTGGCGTTGAAATCATCCATATTGCCTGAGATGTTAGCAGTGTTAAACACATAAATATATAGGTCGGTATCTAGTGTTGAAATGAAATCAGAGTTGTCATAGCCAAGAAAACAGTCATCCATCAATACCCGACCCCCCATGTTGTTGGCGCAACTTTTTTTTAGAGAATTATATGCTTGTTGTGCACAGTCTGAGCATTTTTCTGTTGAAACGTTGCCAATACACTGCATGAGACCATAGGCCTTGTTGGGCGGTTGACCAGCGGTAGAAGTGTTAAATCCTGAACTTAGAGATGTACTTGTAAACAGATCAGTTATAACCTGATTCAGATTGCCAGAATATGTATCGCCGTCGGTGAAATTGGAAGCACTATTGCAATCAGACCATCTGTTAGCAGCTATCACAGATGAAAAATTCATTGCAACGAACAAAAGAAGAATAGAGAAGAAAGAGCTGGACTTCATCTTGTTCTTCTTGTAACTCAGATCAGAACTATGCTCTGTAGCGCTGCTAGACCTTATAGGCAATATTGGTTCCTGTGATCGAGTTTTGGGATGAATTTGATGGGTTGAGGCGGTGTTTGTCAACATTTGTTTCCAAAACACAGGATGAAAAAACAGAAATGAAAAAGTCACCCATTCACCTTGGAAACGGTCCGCTATACAAAATTTCCAAGGATCATTCCTAAATAACAAAAAATTGATTTTTTCAGCTTTTGACTTTAGATTAGTAGAGTACAAAATTGATGCACGCGGTAATCACACGTTTGGGCGTCTAGAATATCTATCTTGCTCAGAGTTGTATTTAAAATTGTCTGTATTTAGTGGCTAAAATTTTCGATTAGGATCATGCAAATGATTAAGAAGGGGATTAGAATAAGATAAGGATTAAATAGTGGGAGAGTAGGGTAGGTTGAGCATGAAGCATGGGTTAGGTGAGGGTTGAAGTTAGGAGCAATGTGCTTAAATAAAATTTAATTCGAAGTGGAGGAAAATTGAGATTTATGAATTAATTTAAATAGATTAGTATATTTATTTAAACTAATAGAAAAAGGGGGGTTAATTAATTAAATGACTATGAGTTACCATTAGATTAATTGGATTATACCTAATAAAATCAATTTAGCTAGAAGGATAGCTTTGAGTAATTAAATAATACATAATTATTTAATTACAAATACAAGTAAGAGAACTAAATTTATTTAAAATTGTTAATCAAATGTGTGTTTGTGTGTCTACATACATATATATTATGCAAGATGTGAATTTTGTAAACTTAATTAATACTAATTAGTAATTTACAATGTGGTTGTGGCACTTAAATACTTTCCCATGCTAGTTGATGACTACCTTTACTTGGTGTTGCTATCATCATTAAAGTGCATTAAGTGTTTCTTTCTAGGCTGTTCCTTGATGAGAATATTCACTTTGTTATAAGGTACAATTATTAATTATGATAGCCATTTCAACGAAAAAAAGAAGCGGAAGAGAGATCTACCCACAAGAGTAGAAGTAATTCAGGTTGTAGAAGAATATAGAAGTGGAGTGTTTTTCTTGATAATTTCCATGATTCTGTAAGAACAAAATAAATTGAAGATAAGCCCTTGAGTATTTGGAATGTTTTGTTATCGGTTACTAACTTGTGTATCAAAATAATTTGAAAATTACTATTACTTTTCATCACCATGTCCATGGATCCTTGTTGTTCTTTATTTTATTTTTTAAGCTCCAAGCTACCATCAACTACATAGTAGCGTTTGGATTGCGCTATACTTCATTTTGAAATACGTTCTAAGATATTGGCCAAGATTCATAGTCCTCTTTTTAACTCTCTATAATCATGTTCTCAGATGTATCAGAAGATATCTTATATGCTTACACTATCATAGATGTTCTTCCACATCTTATATGACATAATATGTGCTTATAAATTCTTATACACATGTCATATAATGACAAACACATAACATAATGACCGATTCGTAAGTGGGATGCCCCTTTCCTAAATGAGTCACAAATAATAAATAATACAATTACACAAATATTTCAAATGCTAGGACCTAGAAGGTGTATGTCACACCTAATCTGATGAAGGGTGCTCCCCTTAATACCACAAACACATAACATAAACAGAGAAACAACAACAATATGCAAGAACAGAAAATTGGCTTCTTATTATCTCCACAAATGTGGAATTACAAACTTTCAGA
>MU225525.1:967163-977581 GCA_018584345.1 Thuja plicata
TCAAGATAACCTTTGAAACCCGAACAGAAATTTTGAAGAAAATTATTTTCTGCCATTTTAGGTGGCCCAACTTCTGAAGACCATAAGTCATCACCAGTTGACCCGATCGGCTATTATAACCCCATTTCGGAAACGCCACGAAGCGCTCTACAGGCTTGGCCCGCGCAAGCACCCGTCACCTAAATTTTTGACCTCATCCGGAGCCTCTAAAGCCTTCAAAACTGAGTTCAAAGTTTCTGTACCCTGCTGCCAATACCGAAAATTTTTCAATATCTTCCAATATACACTTGATCTGGAAATGAAACTTTACTGGCAGACTTATATGACCAAAATGAACCTCCAAGAAAGAAATCAGATCATTCTGAGCACATACGAAAATTACCAAAAATAGTAACTTTCCATAAATAGCAGCTCTGCACAAAATAGCCCTTATTGAATATAAAAACAGAAATATTTTTGGGTGATGCAAGATTGCTCTTACACCCAGGATGCTCCTGCATCATAATCCTAGAACAAATAGAAGATATGAAAGATGGACGAATCCTCAATCATTGAAGCAATTTTGACCTCTGCAAATGAAATGTATTTTGTAAGATATATTTTTCACTAGGGACTAACATGCATGAAATGTACATCCAACCTTACAAAATACTATCAAACTACCATGTTTAAAATCTTGGAGAAAATAGTGTTGTGGAACATTACACACAAAATTTACAAAGAAATAATGTATAAACTTTGTCATGCTAGAAATAATGTATAACATTTGAATGCTATGTTTTTTAGGAAAAACCATAATATACTACATCAAAATATTTCAATTGTTTTCTTATCATGTTCGTGAAGGGGCTTTAAGGATTCTAAGGGAATGGATCATTTGATCAAAACTATTAAAACAATAGTGTATTTTTCTTAAAATATCACACATACCGCTATGTGCTTATATGTAACAATCATAAAAAAAGAGATATTTAATATTAAAAAATTATGTTATAACATCTAATATATATAATAAAAAATTTATAGTGGCTACAGCCACTTTTGCCAAAAAAAAAAACATCTATCAAATATATAAACATGTGTAAATTTATTGTAAAATATTATTTTCCTTAATTTGAAATTATTAGTTAAATACCAAATGATTGTAATTCAATTGAATCAAGACAATACTTAAGAGTGATAAAACTGTCAACTAAAGACATATTAATAGGAAACCCTCAACAACCCAAAAAATAATAATAATAATAAAATCATGTTCACTCTTATATTGTTTCAAACTAATTTGACAAATAAAAACCATTAATTTATTCTTTTAGAAATAGAAATATATTATTATTATCGTTAATTAATTAATTGTTATAAGTTATTATAATGCTGAAAAAATAAAAAATTAATTTAGACATCCTTTTAATTTGTTATTACATCCCCCAAAAAAAGCAATATCAAAGTATACATTTCCCTAATAATCGATGCGATGACACATAAGGCAGAGTATAAGCATTTGACCAAGACAATTATTGATTTTTTTTAGTTAACCAACCACGGGGATTCTCTGTTTTATGATTTCCTAGTCAATATTTAAACGTATATATATTCTTAATTGATTTGGTGAAGATGAGAAGTCTAGCCCATCACCGAAAGTGAAGAATAATAATAAAATAGTGTACAACAGTGCACCGATGTTGACAGCACTGAGCGAATTTGTCTTTGTCTGCTATTATAATGTGCTATTCACCTTAAATTTGCTAGATTGTTTTTTATTCAAAATATTTAAAAATAATATTAGTTTAATGTTTTTATACAATATTAATAGATAAACGTGTCTTTGACGGTCGAAGTCACAAATTATTAAAATGAGGTTTGTAAAAGAATGAGAAAAATATTTGGTGTGACAATTTTTTATATGATTAATTTTGAGAAATTATTATATATATTTTTTAAGACGATGATTAATTAAAAGAAAAATAATTTAAAGTCAATAATTGAATTGAAGATAAAAACTTTCAGTTGTATTTTTTAAAGTATTTGTTAAATGTAGGTGAATTATAAACATGGTTGGGTTTTAATTAGAGTATTCTTTAATGTGACTTTTTAATCAATTATTTTTTCTTATAATTTATTACTCAATTACAGCTAGAGATGACATTTTCAAAAGAAGACTTGGCCTATGTGGTATAATGGATTATATGTAAGATTCTAATGTGGATGGTTTGATCTAAATAATATACATTCATGTAAAGTATTGATTGAACTATTGTATAGCTTATTGGTTGAAAAATTTCAAGGATGATGTTTTACAAATTGGCGAGGAATTGTGAGAGTACAGTTGAATGTAACATAAATAAACTGGTTTACCATCAATACATGCATGGAATTGTATCAAATTAGACCATACAAACCCCTTCTGCAATAATCTGAACTTAAATTTAAACAAGATGAAAATTTTCTAAGAGTTTGTTTGTGAAAATTACCATTTTTTTAAATTTTTGGGGTCTACAATACTAATTTCTACTCTACTAGGGACTAGCCACAAATTTAAAAGATACTTTAAGAATAGTTGTGAATATTTAATATTTTCTATATTGTAATGTGGGGCCCTTTTCTAAGTAGAGGATCTTGTGAAAAGGTGTCAAATTCTTGATAGTTTAATTATTGCTTCAAAAACCTTTCATGCTATGGGTTTTGCTTTGGAGAAAGGTACATTTACTAAGCTGGATATGTCCAAGGCTTATGATAGGGTTAAGTAATCCTTCCTCAAGAATATGCTTTTATTTCTTATATGTAAGGTTGCTTGAGTTAGTCAGGGCTTAGGTGGGGCCTTCTTTCTTATTTGTTCTTATTAATAGAATTATATCTTTTCTTTTTTAGCTACAAGAGGATTGTTACAAGGTGATCCATTTTCCCCTTATTACCTTATTCTCTACATGACTTGGAATATTCTCAAGAAAAAAATTCTATTATAATGTAAATCCTTTTCTAAAATATATTTTGGGCAAAAATCCTCTTTTCTAATTAGATTTTTCATTTTTTTTTCCTCTAATTCTCACCTCATTTTCCCTCTTTAAGTAAATTATTTAGCTAATTTTAAATATTAGATTTTGAAGCTTCTTACTTGGTGAGGTTATCTTACATTTATTCTTGGAATGTACCATGCTTTTGGCATTCAGGAGATCTAGAAGCTTGAGAAATCCTATCTTCCATTATGATTTATAAGTTATCTTGTCTATTGGAAGAGTCTAATAATCTTGATTTTGGATATGGTCTCAGGGATTTTATTTATTTTCTTGCAAATATTAAATTATTGACCGTGAAAAGAATGAGTACAAGGACTTCCCAAGGTGGAAAAGGATATCGAGTAATTGTTGGAGTAAGCTAGGAATCCAAAAGTATGAAAGAGATATTTCATTAGTAAAACAAACATAATAAGACATCCATCATATGAATGAAGAGTGTGTAAAATGTACATAGAAGCCTCACATATATAGGAAAGGATAAGGAGATAGAAAGGAAAGAGTGAAACTCTAACTACCTCTCCAAAGGTACAACAATTGTGTTCTCACTTTACAAGTGTGCACATGTGGCAAGTATGCATTGAATATGTGTCTCAAGTGATAAGCACACTGATATTAATGCTATGAAGTGACACAAAAACATAAAATACCATAAGTAAACTTAAGATAGGTGTGAATAGGTTAATCCTAGAAGGGTGATATCATAGGTAGATGTAATGTGACTTATCTACACTATGATCTGATGATTCCTACATGTCATCCATTTTCCTTCTTTAGGAGTCTCATTGAGGTGGATACATCTCCTTTTAAGGTTGAGATTTTTGAGGTGGGGATGGTGGTGCTTTGTTCTATTAGTAAGGTTATAAGATCCTTTTTAAAACTCATGTTCCAAGTTAAGGGGGCCTGGAAAAACCCTTGATTCTTAGTTAAGATTAAGGAGCCTTTAAAATCCCTTTATCTTTACGTAAGGAGCCAAGGCCTATTTTTGGTACAACTGGAGAATTATTTTACTAAATTATTTTAGGTTGTTGATTGTTTACTAATGGTGGGCTACTGTCGAGTCTTGTATTATTCATTGTAACTATTTATCTGAGGGTTCCAAATCCCTTTAAAATATAATTATATAGGTTTTGGTCCCCCTTCAAAATATGTTTGATCCTTAATAAAAAATAAAGTTTATGTTATTAAGCTTAATCTTGTACATGAGACTCAATAAGGCATAGACATGCAGAAGTGATTAATGGTAGTACATTGTCAACTAAAGAATGGTAAAATGAGAAGAAGTGTTAGGAAAAAAATTAACACATGAGTTCTTCTAAATTACCATTTTTCAATATTTAATTTTTAAACTTGCAAAGATTCCTTAATATTTATCCTATATATAGAAAAACATTTCATATTATTTTCTACCACCTTAAGTCTTGCACATGATTTTAGTACAAATGCTAGTTTATTTTGTTTATTAATTGATTGATTGGTAGCACCTATTGGAAGTATAATATGGGAAAGAAATATACTGAGGGGGGGGGGGGGGGGGGGGAAANGGGGGGGGGGTGAATCAGGATCTATAAAAATTATACACTTCTGAAACAAACTGATTCAACATGTATACACAAACATAAACTGCAATACTATAATATATCTAACATCTAATCACATCCATGATAAACATATAACACAAAGATTTGGTAACCCATAAACCCTTGAAAGTTAAAACTGGGGTGGGGATGACACCCAAAAATCTTCACTACTGTAGTAACAAATTAGTGTTCCAGTTAGGGATACAAAGATTTTATCACTTTTGATGATCTACCCTGCAAGGGGTCTTCCCTCTTAAAGGCTTACAAATTTATATATTCTACCTTGATTAAAGGATTTTAACTTACAACTAAGTAAGTACTCTGTTAGGAGATTTACAAAAGTCTACATGAGGACTATTTCGTTAATAGATTTACCCTGATTCACTTGCTAGAATGTATGAGTGCCTGATCCTTCAGTTTCCACTTCAAATGCTGATGTTAGATCTCCTCTTTCTAACTCTTAACTAATCTCCAAAATATGATATAACTCTTTTCTATCCTTCATTACTCTGAACGGTCACTTTGCCTCATCTATGCTTTTGATATAAAAAACTCTACTTCACATGCATACACACCCAATCTCTTCTCTTCACAACCACATACATAATTAGGGTTGGAAGCACTCTTTATATAGATAGTTAATGAAGCTTCCCAATCAAGATCAACGATCTAGATTCATCACTTTTGCTGCTTAAGCATTCCTATTTTCTAATTGGTTGCATTACATGCATAGGGATTAATGATCTCAACCATAGCGTGTAATTAACTCTATTAAATGTCTAAATGATCATTAAATCATACATATAAGTCGGCCAAAATGGTTTACCTAAGTGTTTCTACAATTCCAAAAACATATACCAAAAACTATCTTGCTTAACATATGAAATCTCTGGTGCTCAGTCCAAACTATTTTTCTCATCATATCCATATGCTGTCACTCGACACTAACTCTTCTATGCAACTCCACATTCATTCTACTCAACAACTATTGAGTACTCGGCGACCATTGACTTTCTCGACAGTAATTACTGTTTGGTACATACATTACTCGACCTTAATGGGATGACTCAGTCGCAATGATGACCGACCAACCTCCCTTGATAATGACTGAGTGTTTGACACTAATAAAAAACATAACGTGGAGATCAACAATCTCCCCCTTTGACATTAGTGGAAAAAACACTTTGTCATGAATCTTCAGTACCTTAAGAAAAAAATAGTACTCAAGTATTTCAGTACCCNTTTCAGTCCCCCCCCCCCCCCCCAAGATGCTAACTCATTTTTCATAAAGACTTCAATACATATACATATATGTACATAACTTCTGACATACTCAATACTTCAAAAATGTAACAAAGTTGTATGCCATACCTTACTAATCTGCATTTCAGCTATTTCCCCAAGTTGTCAGTATCAATTTCCCCCTTGTTTTTGTCACTCTTGGCTGCTGGGGGTGTAGAGCTTAGAGAGTACTTATCCAAAAATGGTTTGTGGAGTTCTAGAATCATTGCCAATGCATTGTCCCAAGTAGATCTCAGAGATCCCAAAGCCTATAGTTTGACTTCTAGCTGAGCAGCTAGATCAACCAAACTTTCTGCAATATTGAGAGGTGAATCTCTCTGTGCTAATTCCTTTGTAGCTGTCGATTCTCTCTAAATGACCTTCAAATGAGGTATCAACATGGTTTGAAAAGAGATTAATTTTCCCTTATTCTACCATCATTAGTCATTAGGTCAGCTATTCTACCTTGGGCATGAGTCAACCTAGTAAAATGAATGCAGCTGGAACTTGCATCCATGCTCAATGAATGTCTTGTTGACTTCAAAGCTAACTAAAGCTTCTCAATAAGCAGTCGATTCTCCTTTGTAAGTAATTATACATAAAAAATTTGTTTGTACAAAGAATGAACAATTCTACAACTTCCTCTAAATTACTTACAATATCAGAAAGTGCAACCTGTTTCACAATAAGCTCTTTTGCAACTTTCTCAAGAAATTTGGTCCCAATCTTCCTCTCTAATCATTCCATGAGCTACTCATTTGGTTCAATGTCATCATTGTTCACCTCTTGAATGATATGAACCAATTGATCTATAATAGGTGTCTGCTTATTTATATCTTATAAATCAAATGCATAAACAAATATACCTTTTATATCATGTAATACCTGCTTTTGTTGATGTTCTCTTTTCATTTTCTCTTGTTTTCTCTTCCTTTTCAATAAAATCTGCAAAATTTGCACTTTCTCATAAGACAAGTTATCAGTATGTCATTTTAAAATCAAGTTATAACTTCATCTAGTGTCCCTTATGTGCTCAGAGACTTGTCTTTCTTCTTGTGTGACTTTTTCTTCTTTATCTTCGGTGTGTCGATACTCATTTTATGCTTTCCTTGCAATGTGCTGGTGTCACCACTAATTGAAACTAACTCAATCTGAGTAATAACTACCTGCTATTTAAGTGTATCAGAAATATTAGTTTTTGTAAGTGCAAGAGGTGTGACATTTGGTAATTGTACTAATGCTTGAATAGCCTCTTACTCCTTAGGCTCCTGTGTCTCCTCAATCTTTTTAGGCTCAGTCTCATTTGTTTCACCTTCAAGAGGTCCTGAGATATGGGTGTGTGCAAGATCATGAGGGGCCAAAAAGTGGCGATGTGAAAAAAATCCACTTTTCACTCTTCCAAAAGCGCATGAAAATGTTTGTTGATTTTTTAGTAAGCCTGGGTGTTAGTACACCTGGCCAAACCTGACACCAAAGCATAAGCCTAATCGAGTACCTCATTTTTTTGGGTACCCAATTTTTAATTTTTTTTTTTTAAATGAACATTCCTAGGACCCCATGGGACACACTTGAGTGTTTCAATGTGTCCCTGAGGATCAAAGAGGGTCCTAATGGGTCCTATTACACCTTATCATGCGTTAGGACTCCTACGAAGACCTCATGAGCCCTTTTGAAACATTGGATCACTCAACTGTATCCAAAGATCGTAGGACCCCTTGGGACACACTTGAGTGTTCCAATGTGTCCCCAGGGGTCAAATAGGGTCCTAAGGGGTCCTAGTACACCTTATCATGTGTTAGGACCCGTAAGAAGCCCCATGACCCCTTTCGAGACATTGAACCACTCAAGTGTGTCCCAAGAGGTCGTAGGACCCCTCGGGACACAATTGAGTGTTTCAATGTGTCAAAAAGGGGTCATGAGGTCTTCTTAGGGGTCCTAACACATGAGAAGGTGTAATAGGACCCCTTAGGATGCCTCTTTGACCCCCGAGGACACATTAGAACACTCAAGTGTGTCCCAAGTGGTCCTACAACCTCTTGGAATACACTTGAGTGTTCTAATGTGTCAAAAGGGGTCATGGGGTCTTCTTAAGGGTCCTAACACGTGATAACATGTACTAGGACCCCTTAGGTCCCTCTTTGAGCCCTAGAGACACATTAGAACACTCAATTGTGTCCCAAGGGGTCCTACAAGCTCTTTGAAAACACTTGAGTATTCCAATGTGTCAAAAGGGGTCATGGGGAATTCCCATGACCCCTTTTGAAACATTGGAACACTCATGTGTTTCCAAAGAGGTCGTAGGACCCCTTGGGACATAATTGAGTGTTCCAATGTGTTCTTGGGGGTCAAAGAGGGACCTAAGGGGTCCTAGTATACCTTATTGCGGTCATAGGACCCCTAGGAGGTCCCCATGGGCCCTTTCAACACATTAGAATAATCAAATGTGTCCTAAGAGGTCGTAGGACCCTTTGGGACACACTTGAGTGTTTCAATGCATCCCCAAGGGTCAAATAGGCATCCTAAAGGCTCTTAGTACAACTTCTCACGTGTTAGGACCCCTAAGTAGACCCTGTAACACCTTTTGAAACATTGGAATACTCAAGTGTGTCCCAAGAGGTTGTAGGACCCCTAGAGACACACTTAAGTGTTCCAATGTGTCCTTGGGGGTAAAAGAGGGTCCTAAGAAGTCCTAGTACACTTTATCACATGTTAGAACCCCTAAGAAGTCCCCATGACCCTTTTCGACAAATTCAAACACTCAAGTGTGTCCCAAGATATTTTAGGACCCCTTAGGACACACTTGAGCATTCCAATGTGTCAAAAGGGGTCATGGGGACTTCCTAGGGGTCCTAGTATGCCTTATCACATGTTAGGACCCCTAAGAAATCCTCATGATCCCTTTCGACACATTATAACACTCAAGTGTGTCCCAAGGTGTCGTAGGATGCCTTAGCACACACTTGAGAATTACAATATTTCAAAAGGGGTTATGGGGACTTTCTAGGGGTCCTAGTATGCCTTATCACATGTTAGGACTCCTTGGAAGTCCCCATGACCCCTTTTGACACATTAGAAGACTCAAGTGTGTCCTAAGGGGTTGTAGGACCCCTTAGGACACACTTGAGCATTCAAATATGTCAAAGGAGATCATGGGGACTTCCTAAGGGTCCTAGTATACCTTATCACACGTTAGGACCCCTAGGAATTCCCCATGACCCCTTTTGGAAAAATAGAACACTCAAGTGTGTCCTAAGGGGTCCTACGACCCTTTGGGACACACTTTGGAATTCCAATGTGTCAAAAGGGGTTATGAGGACTTCTTAGGAGTCCTAGTATACCTTATCACCCGTTAGGACCCCTAGGAAGTCCCTATGAACCCTTTCGATACATTAGAACACTCAAGTGTTTCCCAAGGGGTCGTAGGAACCCTTAGAATACACTTGAGAATTCTAATGTGTCGAAAGGGGTCATGGGGGCTTCCTAGGGGTCCTAGTACACCTTATCACATGTTAGGACCCCTAGTAATTCCCCATGACCCCTTTTAACATATTAGTACACTCAAGTGTGTCCTAACGGGTCATAGGACCCCTTAGGATACACTTGAGCATTCTAGTGTGTCTAAAGGGGTCATGGGGACTTCCTAGAGGTCCTAGTACGTGTACAGGGACCCCTAGAAAGTCCCCATGACCCCTTTCAACACATTAGAAAACTCAAGTGTGTCCTAAGGGGTCCTACGACCCCTTGGGACACACTTGAGCATTCCAATGTGTTGAAAGGGGTCATGGGGACTTCTTAGGGGTCCTAGTATGCCTTATCACGCGTTAAGACCCTTAGGAAGTCCCTGTGACCCCTTTTGACACATTAGAACACTCAAGTGTGTTCTAAGGGGTCGTAGGACCCCTTAGGACAGACTTGAGCATTCCAATGTGTCGAAAGGGGTCATGGGGACTTCCTAGGGGTCCTAATATGCCTTATCACGCGTTAGGACCCCTAAGAAGTCCCCATGACTCCTTTCGACACATTAGAAGACTCAAGTGTGTCCCAAGGGGTTGTAGGACCCCTTCAGACACACTAGGAAATTCCAATATGTCGAAAGGGGTCATGGGGACTTCCTAGGGGTCACAATATGCCTTATCATGTGTTAGAAACCTTGGGAAGTCCCCATGACCCCTTTCGACACATTTGAACATTCAAGTGTGTCCTCAGGACCCCTTAGGACACACTTGAGCATTCCAATGTGTCGAAAGGAGTCAAGGGGACTTCCTAAGGGTCCTAGTATGCTTTATCACACGTTAGGACCCATAGGAAGTTGCCATGACCCCTTTCGACACATTAGTACACTCAAATATGTCCTAACAGGTCGTAAGACCCCTAAGGATACACTTGAGAATTCCAATGTGTTTAAAGGGGTCATGGGGACTTCCTAGGGGTCCTAGCACACCTACTAGGACACTTAGAAAGTCCCCATGACCCCTTTTGACACAATAGAACACTCAAGTGTGTCCTAAGGGGTCCTACAACCCCTTGGGACACACTTGAGCATTTC
>MU225525.1:994641-1028702 GCA_018584345.1 Thuja plicata
ATTTTTGCTTACGCCAAACTGTCTTGACAAGCCACGTCCAAAAGCCACTAGTTTGTGTTTTTAGGGTTTTTTTCATTTTGTAGGGACACGGTAATAACGAAGTAATAAAATGAAGTTTATTTTTCTTCTTTTTAATTTTATGCACGTGTTGGTCGAAATTTCGACCAACACGGGCATAAAAGTAAAAAAAAGAAAAGTTATCATTTATAATGCAACCAAATAAAACAATTTTGCTAGTTGGTCAAAAAGTTTGGTCGAAATTTGGGGTCAAATCTATTAGTGTCCCCATGGTTCAAACCTCTCAATTCTTTGATCCTAATTCACCAGATAGTCAAAGACCGATGAACCAAGTTCATCGAAGTAAATCCATAGTGGTAACCATGGATGAATGGGTGGATAGAGTACTACAAAAAGGGAAAGATTTCTTACAACAATGTTATGCAATTTTTAATGATGTTGATGATTTATTAAGTGAAGTTCAACCTCAACTTACGGCTTGGGAGGCCAAAGAAGAAAATGGTCTACAGTTGTTGCGCAGATCACATACGTAGAGCTATATTGCATAAATAAGTTCCTGGCGGAGAATCCTCTTAAATCAGAAGATGTTAGCATGTTGTACATAGTAAAAAAAAATGCAAACAGGAGATGCTCTATTTTTGAGCCAACCATCACTAAAGTGCAAAGTATGGAATCACAGATCAAAGGGATGTACAATGACTTTATCAAAGATATGCTAATCATAAGTTCTAATAGTGCAGCTCAGAATGAAAAAGGAAATATTGACATCGAACCTCTGATAAATTTTTTTGAAGAGGATTTGAAAGCAATCAATGAAATATCTATCCTATGCCTGCATATCTCACAAAGGTGGCAAAAGTTGAGGCTATGTTGATTCTCTACATGGAAATTTTTCTAGGTTATACAAAGAAAATCACTAAAATGAAATGGGATCAGGAGATGTGGAATATTTGGTTGGTGAGCCAGAGGAATCTGAGTCAGAACATAGTACAAGAGTTCATAGTCATCTATCACGCTTGGAATCTGGCATGTGCAGTGAATAATGAAAAGGATCAAGATGAAGATGGAATTAACAGTTTCACTGCTTAGCGGTCTTTTCTTTTTATTTTATTCTTTTCATTTCTTTGAACTTGGAGGACATGTCTCCTTTTAAACCTTTTCTATTATTTTTATCCACTTTGGTTAACTGTTAAGGAGGTTGGGTTTTCAGGGAGACCTCCTTAACATTCAAAACTATATATTTTGACCGAGGAAACAATTTTAGGGGTTAGAAGAAAGGGGAAAGAAAAGACAAGATTTTTTTACTCTTTGTTAGTAGATGCAGTGTAGTAGTCTCTCCTTAATGGTAATACTAGAAACCAAATCTATGTCTATTATTTTGAAAGATCTTTTTTTTTGTGGCTAAACTTTGAATCAATGCAATACTCTTCAGTTCTATGAATTCAATCTGAATATGTGTTATTTATGGTTGAATTGTGAAACATTAGTTTGGGAATGTTTTTCTTTCTATGAGCTGTTCTGATCTTGTGAGATAACTATTTGATGAATTCTGGTACTGCTATTATCTTCTAATATAGAAATTTAGAAATCACTCCAATTCTTGAAGGGCTTTGTGATCTTCTTGATTCTTTCATTCTACTATGATAATTTAGTGAATGGAATCTCATCTAAGAATGAATGGTGTTGTACTTTTTCTTGTTTTTAGGTAAAAAACAAACACATATATTGTAGTTTAGTGATTCACTGCATGTCCAACGAGGGAGTTGTACCTCAAGAAATTTAGAGGGAGGCTAATAATCAAGTCTACCCAACTATTTTGAACCAATTTGATCTTCAAATTTAGGGTAATAGAGGTTATTAATAATTGAATATCAAGAAGACAAATCTGTTCGCTAACATGTCCTTAGTTCTTCCCTGAAAGATTAAAACATAATTATAGATCTACATGTTTATTTAAACATACTTCCTGGTGTACGTGAACAATATTTCTCTCATCCTACCTTGTATAGGAGACCAAAATATTCCTTTCTAAGTTTATTATTGTCGTGAAAACTTTCAGTAGCTTTGCAAGTTCTCTAGATGGTTCATTTCAACTTTAGTTTTTTACTTTATTTTGACAATAGTTTTTATTTGCAAAAATAAAACATGATTCCCATACAAGATTGAAGTTTTAGATACGTCTGTTTCTTCAAATAAAAGATGATTTCATCTATTTTTGAGTTTTGATTAGGTGTAGTTTTTTTGTTATTTTGTAAGTTGTAAATTCAATAAATAAACATCTTCTCTCTATATTATTTGTTCAAGTTGCTATGTATTTTGTAAGACTGCAATAACATTCTAAGACTTTCCTCTCTAAAACAGAGCATTCAATTTTTATGTTGATGAAGTGTTTTATATTGACATTTTTTTTAAAATTCTTATTAATATTTTGTCTATCTTTCTGGGCTGCTATTAGAGATTTCACAGTTGGTATCAGATCTGCATGAGTGTTCAGGCTTCATCATGGCGAATACCTTGTCAATCCCATGATTTAATGGGACTGAATACGAATATTGGGTAATAAAAAAAAACTTTTTGACAGGAAATTTTTTTTGGGATATTATAGAATCAAGGTATGAGGAGCCTGATGATTGGGATGATCTTCAAGCTAATGATAAAGAATTAAGAAGGAAGCTAAGAGGAAAAACACAATGGCCTTATTTCACATTCAAATGGCTCTTGATAAGAGCTTTCTTCCTATAATTGCATATGCAAAGACAACTAAGGAGGCTTGGAAGACTCTAAAATATGCTTACTAGGGTAATGATCAGATCAAAGTTATCAAGATACAAACCTTGGAAAAGAATTTGACAATTTGGAAATGCAAGAAACTGAGAATGTGGGAGACTATTGTGTAAGGGTAAAAGGCATGGTTGATAAAATTGCCACTTTGGGTGAAAGTAAGGACCAATAAGCTATGGTAGAAATGGTGTTGAGATCTTTAACACCGATACGGAATAATGTAGCAATCATCCTTGAAGAGACCAAAAATTTGTCCACTCTTGAGTATGATCAACTTGTTGTGTCTCTCATGTCACATGTGAATAAATTAAGGGATTCATCTACAAATATCAATGAGAAGGCTTTCACTTCTCAACTGCAAATTTTAAAGAATAAAGGTGCAACCAAAAAATCTAAAAGCAATAAAGGTCAAGGATGGGTCAGAATCAAAATTAGTACATGAATTTTTCAAGAGGAAACAAACCTGAAGAAGAGGTGATCATGGAGGACAAGACAGAGCCAGATTTGATAAAAGAAACATTCAGTGCTATCATTGTAACAAGTATAAATTTTTTAAGAAAAAATGCAAATTGAAATCGGGTAATAACAATAAGAAGGCCAATTATGCTCAAAAAATGAAGAGCCTTTGTCAAGGAATTTATTTTTGTCTTTTGGCAAAGCTGAAAATGATGTCAATGAAGTTTGGTTTTTGGATTTGGGATGTTCTAACCATATGTATGGTAATAAAGAGTTATTTTCTAAACTTGATGATGATTTTAAATCTAGTATTACACTTGGAAATGAAAACACATTGGAGGTTGTAGAAAAAGGATCCATGGATGTCTAGACAAAGGAATGGATGAAAAGTGTTCACGATATTTTCTACACCCCAAATTTGAAGCATAATTTGTGAAGTGTTGGGTAGCTATGTGAAAAATATATAGAGTGGTATTTGACAATAAGAAATGCATTACTTATGATAAGAATTAGGGAAATAGAGTGGTCACATTTGTGCCTATGAAAAAGAATAAGATGTTATCTTTGAAGTTTGGTGAAAATAATAATCAGCTTGTCAATATGGCTTATGAGGACAAAAGTTGGTTGTGGCACCTTAGGTGTGGACATTTGAATTTTAATAGCTTGAAGCTTCTTACATCAAAAGTATTGGTTCTTGGATTGCCCAAGGTTGAAGAGTCTAAACATATTTGTGTAGGATGTGAAAAAGGAAATCATGCAAGGGATACATTTCCAAAGGGTAATGCATGGAGGGCCTATCACCCACTTTTCTTATTCACTCAGATATATGTGGTCCTATGCAAAGAAATAGTTTGGTTAAGTCATCACATTTTATCACTTTTATTTATGATTAAACTCACAAATGTGTTGGGTGTATTTTTTGAAGGCCAAGGATGAAGCCCTTGATACATGCAAGAGGTTTAAAGCTCACCTAAAGGATGGAAAAGGGTGCAAAATCAAATGTTTGAGGAGAGATAGTGGAGGAGAATATTTTTCAAGGAATTTTCAAAATTATTGTGGGATCAATGACATCAAAAGGTAACTCACCACCACATACACACCTCAACAGAATAGATTCCCTAAAAGGAAGAACTATACTATGGTAGAAATGGAAAGGAGCATGTTATAGACCAAAGGTTTGAGAAATTCTTATTAGGGAGATACACTTTCTACAACTGTGTATATTCTCGATAGGAGTCCTACAAGTACAATTAACAAGATGACTCCATATGAAGCATGGTATGAGAAAAGAGTCAATATTAATCATTTCAAAGTGTTTGGTTGTTTAGCATATGTCCATGTACCTGATATAAATAGACAAAAGTTAGATGCAAAAGTGAATCATACATTTTTGTTGGTTGTAGTGAGGAAAGTAAAGTAAAGTAAAGTGTGTGTGTGTGTGTGTGTGTGTGTGTGTGTGTGTGTGTGTGTGTGTGTGTGTGTGTGTGTGTGTGTGTATTGTATATNAGTGTGTGTGTGTGTGTGTGTGTGTGTGTGTGTGTGTGTGTGTGTGTGTGTGTGTGTGTGTGTGTGTGTGTATTGTATAATCCTCTCACTAAAATTATAATTGTGTCAAGAAATATGATGTTTGATGAAGGGGGAGAGTACGGTCATAAAAAAGGCATGTTGAGAAGTCAAAATCTATTTTGTATAATGATTTTATTAATGATATTTATCATGAGAAACCCTTTATCTAGTTCTTCAAAGCCAAGTACAAGTTAAGATTGAAATCCAAGGCCTACAAGGAAGATGAGAAGGAGGATTGATATTTATCAAAGATTTACAAATGAAGCACATGAAGATAATCCAAAAGGTGGGACAATTAATTTTTCTTTATTCACCAAGGCTGATTTTGAACCATAATGTTTTGAAGAGGCATATACTAATGAGATTTGGATGAAATAAATGGAAGAATAGATGGATTCCATTCATAGGAATGATAATTGGGATCTTACAAAACTTCCACATGACAAGAAGAATATTGGCACCAAGTGGGTGCATAATTTTTTTTAAATAATAATGGGAGTGTTGAAAGACATATAAAGCAAGAATAGTTTCTAAATGCTTCACACAGAAGAATGGCATTTATTATGAAGAGACTTTTGCATCGATAGAAAGATAAGATACTATTAGAATGTTAATTTCATTAGAAGCTCAAAATAATTAGAGCATACATTATATGGACATGAAAAACATCTTCTTGAATGGGTACTTAGAAGAGGAAGTATATGTGGGGAAACCAAAAGATTTTGAAGTGGAAGGGAAAGATGATCATGTCTAAAGATTGAAGAAGAATTTGTATGGCCTTAAACAGGAAGCAAGAGCATGGTATGCAAGAATTGATGGCTACTTTCAGGAGAATGACTTCAAGAGAAGTAAGAGTGAACCTACCCTTTACTACAAGAAAGAAGGCAATGATATTCTCATCCCATGTTTGTATTTTGATGATCTATTATATATGGGTAGTAGCTATAAAATAAAAGATGTAGTTAAAGTTTCTATGATGAATGAATTTGAATTGAAAGATCTAGGTCTCATAAAATATTTTCTTGCAATGGAGGTTTACCAAAGTAAGGATGAAATTTTCATTTGTCAAAAAAGTATGCAAACGATATGTTGAAGAGATTTAATATGGCTGATTGTAATCCATCCCCCACTCCAAGTGCTCATGGAGTTGTGTTTTATAGAAATGATGGTGCTAAAATTGTTGATGACAAAACTTATAGAAGTATAGTTGGGAATTTGATGTCTCTAACCCAGATAAGGTCTGACATTGCATATTCAGTTTCATTGGTTTCATGGTATATGAAAAATCCATAAAAAATACACATGGGAAGCTAAGATAATATTGAGATATGTGAAAGGAACTCTAAATTTTGGTATTCATTACTAATGTTGTAACTGTTTCAATCTTGTTGGCTTTAGTGATTTAGATTGGGGAGGTAGTTTGGATGAGTGTAAGTCTATATTTGGAAATTGTTTTTCTTTTGGTTCTGTTTTGATAATATGGAGTTTGAAAAAGAAAAGTATTATTGTCCTATCATCCATGGAAGTAGATTTTTTCGTAGTCACTTCAGCAGGTACACAAGCTCTTTGGCTTCAAAAGGTTCTTCAAGAAATTGGAGAAAAGCAAATTCAGCCTACTATATTTTTATGTGACAATGTAAGTGCTATCAAGTTAGCCAAGAATTTGATTCATCGTAGTAGAACCAAGCATTTTGATCTAAAATATCATATCATCTGTGACTTAGTGCAAAAGAAGGAGGTTGAATTAAAATAGATCAATGCGCAAAATCAACTAGCTGATATCTTAACCAAGGCCATAGAAAAAAATTAGTTTTTGGTACTTTGGGATAAAATTGTGAGTCCTTTCTGCATCAAGGGGGACTATGTAGATGGTTGATGCTTAAAATATTATTCATGCAAGATGGAGATTATTTAGTTTTATTTCAGCTTTAGTTTTTTTAGCTTTATTTTGACAGTAGTTTTTATTTGCAAAAAAAGTCATGATTTCCATACAAGGTTGGAGTTTTAGACAAGTCTATTGTTCCAAGCAAAACATGTTTTTATCTATTTTTTGAGTTTTTATTAGGTGTAGTTTTTTTTGTTAGTTTGTAAGCTGTAAATAAATAACATTGTTATTATTTGTTCAAGTTGCTATGTATTTTTTAGGACTGTAATAATTTTTTGAGACTTTCCTCTCTAAAATAGAGCATTCAATTTTTATGTTGATGAGGTGTTTTATATTGATATTTAAAAAAAAAATTTGTTTATATTTTGTCTTTCTTTATGGACTGCTGTTAGAGATTTCACAAGTTCTTCCAAGCTGAACATAAAGCATTGTTTAATCCAGATTGAGGAGAAAATGCATACCTATGTGTAGCATCAGAAAAGTGGAAAAATTTACAATAAAACTAAAAGAAAAAAAAGAAGAAAAGATTAAGATAGAAGTAACACCTTTTTTATGGGTAGCTATAATTATTAGTCCCCCAAAAATTGTAGATTCCACCTCCTTTTCTCATAGAAATTAAACAAATGAATATCACGAGCCCCGGTGCTATAGGTAATGTTATTGATGATTTCTCTACGAAACATAATCCATCTTACAAGTATATTAAAGAGAATAAATGAAGAAAACATAAATTTGGTTGAACAAAAATACTACATGATTTACCCTGGGCAATTTGATATAGCAGGATGGAGGGCTACCGGTGGAGAACTGGGTTGGGGTGATAACGTCTTAGGGGAAGGTGAGAGTGAGAATGAGATATTTTTGGATTAAAGAAAAGGGCATATCTCATATCTCTCTATTTAGCATCCTCACATAATTTGAGTTGTTGTCTTGAAGAACAACAATATTCTAAATCTTGCCTTGCTTAGAGAAAACAAGATCTACAGTCCTTGACGCACAATTCTCTCTAACAAAACTAGACCACACGCCTTAGTAGGATTCTAATCCAACCCCAAGTAGCTTATTTGTAGGGATGTAAGCTTTTTCAGATAAATTGGACAGAAGACTTGACATCGTGAATTTGAAACCCTACATATTATTCCCGACATTCCGTGTGTTTGCCTGCAGCTAGAAATTGGTATCTTGTGTTGAAACTAAATTGGAGTTATCATAGCCCATGAAGCAGTCATCTATCCACACCCACACACCTCTGCCATTGCCACAAAGTTATTGAGTAATTTTTATTGCTTGCACTGAATAATTTGAGCATCTCATTGCTTATATATTACTGATACATTGTAGCAAGCCATAGAGTGTGTTTGGATATTGGCCACGGGAAGAGGTGTTAAACCTTAGCTTTGAGGTGCATTATGAGACAGGTCATTAATTACTCGATCCAAGTTTGTGGAGTATGTGTTCCCGTCCATGAAAGTTGAGGTATTGTTGTATATAGCCCATCTACAATCACATGTGACTGGAGAAAATCACTAGAAAAAGAAAGGGGAGCAACATCTACAAACTTTGGGAAAGGGAGAGTTGCACTTTATTTTCTACTCCATAGATTGCTCAACCTTCACAAAGCCTCAAAAGTAACAACTGACATATATGAGAAAGATGACCATAATTGACAGATTTTTTATCAATGAAAACGACATTATAGCATTTTCTCAGTACAAAACAAAGTCAATTGGTAAGGTTTTGATAAAAAAACTAAAAGAAACGACATCATGGACTCATGGGTAAGTTATTCATATAAAGACAAGGGAAATGGACAACTGTAAGTACTACCAAAATGCCTTTTGCACAAAAGAATACTTGGTGCTTGGAAATAAATAAAGCTACTTACCTTAAACCTCATGTGTAGTGTTTTTTATACGAAGAAGAAACTTAAACGTTATTCTTAATCTTCTTTATGTGAGTTCTTTTTAATTTGCTACATAGTCATGGGTGTTGTTTATATGGCCTCGTACACAGTTAACTTGATGTATATTAATGACTAGCAATCGCACTTCAACAAGGTGAAATGGTTACACCAAGGAAAAATTATCGGGGTAATATATTGAAGGGCAAGAGAAATTTTTTAGTTTAAAACCACATTTTTTTGTCAAGTATTTCATAAAAAAATGTTCTTTCTTGAGGTCATTAACCTTTCAAGAAAATTTTCCAGTTCCAAAGATTTTAATTTGAGCCTCAACAAAAGGAAGAATAAATTTGTATATTTCAATGAAATTCATAGGGGATGACTAAGCAATCTACAACTATGCCTTTGTTTTCAATAACATTACCTACTCTCACTCCCCTATTTTGTCTAAGACAACATTAGGAATGATTTTTTCTTCAGAATAAAAATTTTGAGATAATAATATTAGTGCCAATAGCCTCCAACCCTTCTCTATACTGTCCAAAATTTATATTTAATTTCTTTAATAGTGTATGATTTAACTTAAAAGTTACAAACACATTTATATAACAATAAAATCAATAGATGCTCAAAAGTTTGATTCCTTCAATTGTTGTATGCCTAAACATGACATATTGTCAAAAGTGTGTAGATTATTTTTCCGTTGCACTATATCTATGTACTAATTCAATGGGAATAGAGCTTGTCATGTACCTAGACACAATATTATATAGTATTTATTAACTTGTTTTGTCCTTATACCATAATTTTTGTGTCAATTTAATAGGCACAATACTATGTTTTATTATAAGTGTGATTATCATTCCACCAAAAGATCGACAAGTCAATACCTAATACAACCACTAGACTTAGAGAATCCATAGGAGGTGGTTAGTCCTTTATCGCGAATCCTATGGAGAGCTTTGACCAGTTTTCCAACAACCTCCCCCTCACCGTTACCCGAGGGGATTCAAAACTATGACCAAGCTCTAATACCACTTGTTACAAGTGTGATTGTCGTTACACCAAATGATCAACTCCTCAAAGCCTGATTCAACCAATAGACTTATATAATCCATAAGAGGCAGCTAGTCCCTTGTCACAAATCTTAAGGGGAGTGTTGACCAATTTGCCAATATGTTATTTATTAGGGAAAAAATATGTTTTGAAGGGACCTAAAACCCTTTACAAGCATATTTTGGTAGGATTTGGAACCCACAAATAGAAAGATACAAAGTGAAGAAATTCAAACAACAATAGCCTTGCCCACAACAACCATCAACAACTAAAAGAGAGACAACAAGGAGCAACACCAACTGCAACATCCAGAGGCCAAAACCTCAAACAACCTTACACAAGGTTTTAAATGGCTTTCTTAACCAAGAATGTGTTTTGAGAGGCTCCCATAACCTTAAACATGTGTTTTACGTGTGTATTACAACCAGAGCTGAAATTCCCTACCAAAAATAGCAAGGGTCCAAACATCCACATATAAAAGTCACATACAAGGGGTTTTGAATGGCTCCCCCTATTGGAAAAATGGTCAGCACTCCCCTCAGGATTCGTGACAAGAGACTAACCACCTCTTTTGGATTCTATAAGTCTAGTGGTTGTATTAGGCACTGACAAGTCAATCTTTTGGTGCAATGACAATCACACTTTTAACAAGTTGTATTAGAGCTTGGTCACAGACTTGAATCCTCTTAGGTAACACTACTCGAATAAATACAAATTATACATTTTTTGTCAAATTTTTTGATTCAATATGATGATTGATTAAACTAATAAAAAAACAATACCGCATATACCTAAATATTCAGCCTATCAACAGAACTAAACTGTCATATAAGATAATATAGTATACAAGTGTTAAGAACGTAATATAGTATACAAGTGTTATGAACACACTTTTAATGCACTTTCATGAGATGACATTACTTTTCATGAGATGACATTGGATATTCAAGTTTGAACTAAACTTATTCAATAAAGTAGTAGAGGAAGTTTTAAGACTTGTTGGAAGAAATTCTAGGGATTATCTAGGTTCCAAGTTACTCATAGAGGTTTCATTCGGAGAAGAAATTGAAGGGGTGAAACTAACATTCAGACTCTGACTGCTCATGCTTATGAACGCAGGTCTTGTTGGATCTGGTAACGGTACAGAATTGGTGGTTATCATTGTAACAACATTAGACATTATTGGACGAACGTCTGGATTAGCCTGTGTACACAGAAGCCCAATGTGGGTGCATCTTATCACTTTCTCTTCTGGACAATTTCCCACAAGCGCAATATCTACAATCTTCGGTGTATGCCCTCCTTTGAATAGTCTCCATGCCTGTATCGAGCGTCACAATTCACAAATATTCACTCTTTCATCTCAATTAACAGTTAATTGAGAAAATCCAGATTCTTACCCATTCTAATAGGGTGAGGCTCTGCTTTTCTTTCGAAAGATTCATGTCTGTATTTTTTCTTCCACTTACAATCTCCAGTAGTACAACTCCAAAACTATAAACGTCGACTTTTACGGAGAGTTTCCCTCCTATTGCATATTCTGGAGCCATGTAAACACTGCAGATATGAAAAAATTCTCAACTTTACTTTTATTTTCATTATGTTGTGCTTCTAGTTACTTAAAACCCAGCTCAGATCATTAATTAGACTTACTTTTCGTGGCATGACAAACATAAAGAAAGAAAAGAACTATTCTTACTATGTTCCTGCAACTTTTGGTTGAATTTGGGTTTCATTGTCAGAGAAGAGTCTCGCTAGCCCAAAGTCAGCTATTTTAGGATTCAATTGCTCATCAAGCAATATGTTGCTTGCCTTGATGTCTCTGTGAATTATTCGAAGTTGTGAATCCTCGTGAAGGTAAAGAAGGCCGCGGGCAATTCCAATTATGATATTAAACCGCTTTTGCCAATCGAGTATTCTGCACTTTAATGGGTCTTTGTTTCCATTTTAAAATGTAAACCGAAGTGAAGTATAAGCCAGCTCTCAGTTTCTGTCCATTAATTTTAACAAAATTTATTCTGTACGAAGAAATGATTCATGGTTGACTCACCAAAGAGAAAGGTGTCGAGGCTTTTGTTTGGCAAATACTCATAGACAAGCAATCTTTCGGTTTTTTCAGCGCAACATCCAAGCAAATTCACTAGATTTCTGTGTTGAATATTGGCCACGAGCTCCACTTCATTCATAAATTCTCTTTTCCCCTATGCAGACCTTGCAGACAGCTTTTTCACTGCTATCTGCTTCCCATCTCTGGTCCTTCCCTGAGAATTTCAACAAGCCCACATCGGTTTAATAAAATATCTTTGTTATTTTGTTGGATCCCACAAAATATAATATTCAGTCGAAGGATAAGTGCATCATACCTTATAAACTGGGCCAAAGCCTCCCTCTCCAAGCTTGTTATTATCATTGAAACCGTCAGTTGCTTCGATCAAAGTTTCTAAGCTGAATGAAATTTGCTCTCTCTTCAAATGCCTCCTTTCTGGGACATCTTCATACCACGGAGAAACAAGCAAAGTTGAAGTTTTATGTGTCATGTTAAACTGGATATTCTAGATACAAAATCACAAACCAATGGTAAATAAATCTTCGGCATCACCTTCATTCTGACTCACAAGGGTTGTTTGATTCCTCGAAACTGCAGATTTCAGTTTCTTTCGTATTGCTAAGAAACAACCAGCGACAATAACTATTGAACCTATACTAATCCCTAATATAATCGGTAACCTTCTGGATGATTTGTCTGCAAGGCATCATTTTAACTGTTATTTTTATAATATCTGGTATAAAATCAAATAACAGAATAAGAAAAAGGATGATTTGGAAAACCATCATACTTGATCTCACAAAGGACGCATCGTAAGGAGGAGCAACAGATATACTTGGAGATGTGAGTGGATCAAGAGAGGGGTAAATCTGATATCTTAGCGTGCAACTTCCTGAGGTTGCCTGGGCGGCTTGAACATTATAATGAATCTCTAGCTCTTCCTTTGCCTGTGACAAGCATTTTCTACAATCCTCGATCACAATGTCTCCAGAACACTGTGCTACACCATAAACCTGGCCCGAAGCCTTTTCATTTCCCACTATAGAAGAATATTCACTTTTTCCAGAGAAGAATCCCATACTTCCTGGAAGGCAAACTTTATCAATCATATTAAACAGAAGGCGAAAGGTTGCGGCCATGGAAGCATTAAGATTCGCTTGTGTGATATTCCTTGTTTTTATCAGGCGAAAGAAGTTGGTATCTAATGTTGCAATGAAATTGGAGTTATAATAGCGCAAGAAGCAGTCACCCATCCACACTCGCCCACCTATGTTGGGGTCACAAAGTTTTTGAATGCTGTTATTTGCTTGAATTGCACAATTTGAGCATTCCGTTGCTGATATATCACCCATACATTGTAGCAGGCCATAGACTTTATTGGGAGATTGGCCACGGGAAGAGGTGTTAAAGCCTGAACTTTGAAGTGCATTGCGACACAGATCATTGATGACTTGATTCAAGTTAAGGGATTATGTACTGCCCTCTGTGTAGGTTGAGGAATTATCGCAGATAGACCATTGGGGTTTACAGAGGACAAGAGGGAAAATTGTGAAGAGGAGCAAAGGAAAAAACATGGTTCCTTTACAAAGGTTGGGAAAGGAAGAATTGGTTCTCATCTTCATCTGCGTTTACAAAGGGCATAATTGGGTGAGTTTTATCAATGATTGTCCAAAACGAAGTGATGGGTAACTCAGTCACGTAAAGACAAGCAAAACGGTGTCAGCTGTAAGGACTACCAAAACCCGTTTTGACTTGGGAAAAGTTAATAGGTACAGCGGAGAAAAGTGTGCCTTGACATCCTCCTAAACGGTCATTTGCCCTGTATTAAGTATTATTTTATTAAATTAAAATTGCTATTTAATTTTTATTTTTTTAAACACTACAGCGTGACAGATCTATGAGTAGAAAATAGAGGCTGTCCTTCCTCCTCCGGTCAACATTAAAAAGTTGGGGTTGGAAAAGCTAAAATTTGGTTTATTTTTAATCAAAATATCTAAAGTGGGGCCCGAGGGTGAGATCTCTCTCATTTTATATAATAGAAATATTAACAACAGTATTCAAGAAGAATTGGATAACTAGTCTAATGATAACCCTTTTTAAAGGTGGTGAAGCTAGTGATAACCCTTTTTAAAAGTGGTGATATCAATAATCCTTTCAATTATTGAACCATTATGATAAATCCGTTGTTGCAAAGTTATTTAATAGTATGATAGAAAACACTAAGCACATAGGCAGAAGAAAAAGATAAGCATGCAAAAGGACAAACATGTTTCATAGCGAAACATTCAATAGTTGACCATGGCATCACGTTGAGGCACTCAATAAATAAATAAAAAGATATAGGGGAAGAAGCCTTTTATTGTTTTGTTGATTTCAAAAAGGTATTTGACATGGTTCATAGGGCTAAATTATGACATAGAATGGAAGATCTTGGGATTCCTTTGCATCTTAGAGTAGCTATCCATAGGTTTTATGAGGAGCTTAAAGTTGAGAGCTATCTCACAATATATGTATAAATATCTAATTCCAAAGTGTTAGGCTCAGTGCTCAAGACTTGCAACTAAGCTTCTCTACCTATAAAACAACACACAAAGGACAACATGTAATCTTAAGATCACTTCCCCAAAGAAAGAAACACAATACAACAAAGAGAAATTTAACTCACAAAACATAACATCTGAAATGTCGGATTATAGTTCATAGTGAATACTCATCGGAATATGTGTTCATCTCTACACTATCCAACACCTGGACCACATAATCATTGCTCAATGCTTCATCTTGTTTTCCTTTCTCTCAACAACATTATACCTTACATCTTGTTGGTGTTTGAAAAGGTTTATGCTTTGAAAGCCACCAATATACCTTGAGATTGATGTTAGGAGTGGTTAGCTCCAAGTATGAAAGCTCTGTAAGGTAAATGGACCAACTATAGGGACAAGACTGCCCTCTGTACTTCTGCCTCTATTAAACCAAGGTAGGTACACCTAATCCAAATAACATACAACTCTTTACAACTTGCTATTACTCTGGATTAAGAAAGTACTAAAAGCTAGCCATACATTCATTGACTCTCCATTACCATGTAGGACACACAACCAGCCACCATAGGATATGAAAGAACTTAGTAATGGTTTTGATGCAAATTTGCAGCATATAGCCAAACCAAATCAAACATGTATCAACAAAGGATGTACTAGTTTCTGATGAGTGCCTTATCCATTGGGCAATACATCAATACAAATGCTGAAAGCAAAGACACACCTATAGGAAAAGACTCATAGCCATAAATACAAGCAACTCAGACCATACACTTCTTATAGTATCCTTATATAGATACACCAAATGAAACTATGTTATATCCAAAACATATTCAATTTGATCCTAGATCAAAACTAAGGAATAGAACATATACACAGAGAAATTCTATGTAATAAATCAGAAGATCCAAACTCATAAGGTGAACACCAAGAAGAGACCTAAAACTGAGAAATACCTATATTAAGTATAATGAGTCAAATTTCTGCATCAATATGACTGAAGAAATACACCATTCAATAATATGCAAAGGATCAAATGAGGTTTCTATCTCATCTTAATAAAGTCTAACATACATCTGCTATATCCTCAGAACCAAAAGAAACTGAAGCCGCTCTAGGACTCAAAAATTCTCGAACCCTTACAACAGAGAAAACAAGGCCTTATGTAGAAGGAGGAAAACCCTCGGAGAGGTTTATCTGACAACTGTCTTTCTATGAAATTAATCCAGTCCTTCCTCTTGCTGGTTGATCTTTCTTCAAAAGATGAAGAAAAAGATCTGATTTGATGCACCATCGATCAAACATAATGGTAGAAAAGTCACAGCATGGGAAAGGAGTTTCCCCAAAGAGAACGTAAACCAGAAACCCATACCATCCCCATTCAACAATTAATGCATCCAGCAACATAAGAATATCCTCAGCCACTAATCAGCTCTATTAATGTTGAGCCAAGGATAGAAAAACATCGAGCCACACTCTTGCAAGTCTAAAAAATGCCACCACAGTTGGAAATCCTCAAGAAAGATTTGAAAATTCAAAATTCAGTTATAATGGCTATTCTTGGCGCAAAATTCAGTATCAATGACCCAGGTTTGAAAATTTTCTGTCTTTAAAATGCGGTCATAGATCTTCTCCTTAAGTCACCCGGGCTCCAAGAATCTGATTTAGACATGCGGCAGCCTATCGCGCAGTTGCGACCTTTCAAAGCATATTCCTTTTATCTTATTGAGTGAATGATAACCATTTGATCCTCCTAGATTTGCTCCATTTTTACCCTTTTCTTTCCTATGCTGACCAAGATTAGACGCGCGACATGGAAAGCTATCACGAAGCCTCAATGAATATTGTATGAGCATCTTTCCTTTAAGGCATTATGCCAACCAACAGATCAACACAAACCAGCAGCCTTTTTTACTTTAATTTATACTCGAGATCCATGACCTCAGCAACGCTATGTGTCAAACGAGTGTAATGCCTTGATCACTATCTATCATTCATCTTCTCTTCAAGGAAATGCGCTAACCACATGATCAACTCGGATCCACACAACGTATAACTTCTCGTTGACGAGCCCCAAGATCTAACAAATGCCACATGTCACCCAGGCGCAATGCCTTGATGGTTAACTACCTTCATCTTTATATTTAAGGTAATTCGCCAGCCATAGGATTTTCCTTGATTAGATCAGACTTTACCTTGTCTAGATCACAGCTTGGACCCACCATGACACATGTCGAACAGGCACAATGCCTTAATGGTCAAACATAGATCGCCTTTTATTTAAGGCATTGCGCCCACCGTGGGATGAAAACAAACCTGCCTAAGCTTTAACTCATTGTTGATGAGCCTCATGATCTCAGAAAAGATACGCGACATCATGGCGTGATGCCTTGATGAATAAAGAACTTTATCTTCGCAATTGAGGGAAAGTGCCCGCCGTAGGATTGACTTTAATTTGCTAGCATTTTAACCTTTCGCTAACTTTAAACACATTGGTCCCATGATGTTAGAATGAACACATGTCAAATAGGTGCAATGTCTTGAAGATTACCATCACATCATCTTACAATCAAGGCAAAGTGTCAGCCGTGGGATTTAAACCTACCTGCTTGACAGATGCAATATAAAACAAAAAGTATTTCAGGTACATAGACTTAGGAAATATTAAAACCCTGCTAGGAAAATACTTTAGGAAATAAAGTGGCCCCGCCTGATGAATTAAAAATACATGGGCCTTAAGTCACTTAAGTTACATGAAAAAGTATCTCAAAATTAGAACATGCACTAGGGCTTAGGGTTTTTCAAACACACCAAGGGTTTTAGGGCTTTAAGAACAAATATGATATTAGAACCGTGCCTAAAACACTCATAAGGATTCCAGGAGGACACCAATGAAGCCAAAATTTGATAGACCTAACAGTGGCTCTGACCGGGGAGGTATGTCTCTTGCAGGCATGATCAGACTCCAGAATCTCAGGGACAAGCAGACCACCTACAAGAAAGAAAACTAACCTAAAATAGACAAAAAAGAACAGAGACATATTTACAACCTACTGTTCATGGATTTGAGAACTTCAAGAGAAGTATAATTTCAAGAATTGTCCATGAATTGGCAATTCCAAAACATTTCCAAGTAAATCTTTAAGAATATAAAAATCATAACCTCATTTATTGTCAACAATGTATGGTCCTAGCCAGATAGGATCAAACTTACCATGTTTTCCTTTGTTTTCAAGTCTAGCATTCCACATCAGGACCAAATCATTAGTTTCAAAAACTCTAACAGTAGTTCTTATGTCAAACAAATCCTTACTTTGCAACTGCAACTTAATATTCATGTCATGTGCATCCCTTCTTGATTCATCTAGTTGTAACTAATCATCCATTCTTATCCTCATGTCATCATCTAGATCTTCATCATATTCTTGGACAAATTTGTACATCTGCAAGAAGTTGTTTTGATGCAACCTAGCATGGATACCATATACCAAATCAAAAGGCACACAACCAATGGCCTTCTTCACTGCCACTCTATCAGCCCATAGTGTGGGCTACAACTTTGAATCCGAGGCCTTCATGTTCTTATCCAACACTCTCTTCATAATTTTAATTAGATTCTTATTACTGGATTCAACCTGACCATTCCCTTGTGGATGATATGGGATGAGTAAGAAACTCGGATCCCATATTGTTGGCAGAAAATATTAAATTTCTCTAATCTAAAATACATTGCATTTTCTACCACAATAGTCTCTAGACAACCAAATCTAGCTAAGACATTCTATAACATGAAATCAATCACAACCCTACTAGTGGCTCTTTTAGTGGGAATTGCTTCAACCCACTTGGTAAAATAGTTAGTTGCCACTAGGATCCATGAATGACCCCAACTAGAGTTGTAATGAATCTCCCCAATGAAATTGATTCCCTACTTCTGAAAAGGTGCCTCAACTACCACAGGCTTCAAAGGAAAATTCCCACCAAACTTAAGCTTACCTGCAAATCTTTGGCAAGCATCACACCTCTTAACATAATTGTGGACATCCTTGAAAATAGTAGGCCACCAAAAACCAGATCTTATAATCTTTTATGCAGTAATCTTAGCCATGTAATGGCCCCCACATGCACCATTATGAATTTGTGCCAACAAGTTCCTAGGTCTGTCATAATTACACATTTGAGCAATCCTCCTTCATTACTCCTCCACCATAGTTTACCTTGAATTATTGCATACTTAAACGCATGCAACTTAACTGTTTTCCCTTTATTTTCATCCATTTCATGAGGCAAATTCATTTTCTGCCAGTATCCAATAATATCCTTATACCATTCACAACAATCCATATCACAGATATAAGGCCTTTGGTTTTCCTCTAGCATATCTACAAACTAGTACATTTGAGTCCATTTTTTGGCGGCTATGTGTTGCAATTCTGACACTACCCCGTCGGGCAAGCAACACAGGTCGGTGTTGCAGTTTTGGTGTCAGAATCACCGAAAGCTATTATGTCTATCATTATTACGATAACAATGACCGTCGCAATATGCACTAGCTACGATGTTTAGCATGTCGTCGTTACCCATTTTTAGAGTGGTAATTATGACATCTAAATGTCACATTTAGGTATTGACTGTCGCAATGTGCACCATTTAGGATTGTCAACCTATCATCGTTACACTTTATGAGTGTCGCAAGTACGATGGGTGTACAACAGATATGTTGTACGTGTGATGTCTAGCTATCAACAATTTCTAGCATCTAGACGTTGCATGTTTAGCTCTGGTGTCGGTTGTTCTTTGGCTTCCATTGTAATTGTGACGATATTCTATATTATTAAAAAAAAATATAATGAGCTTTGCTTCCAGAATAGTTTAACTACACATAACCTTCCAGAATATTATTAAAAGCTTCAAGAGGCATAATCAGTAGTAGACAAGGACAATTGTGGGCAAAAGCAAAGCTAGATCAAATGATCAAGGTGACAAGTATAACTGAAAACTTTGCCTTGGCATGTATAATCAAGATTTCCAAAATTGAAATATGAGGAAAATTAGAAGCAATATGTCATGCCCAAAACTAGGGCAAAACACACAAAAAAATTTTTTTTTTAAACCACATAAGTACGCACATCTAACAATGGGTGAGTTGGAAGGGTAATAGCAAGGTAGAGTTGACCTTCAAATTACAAGGTATATGCGTAGACTGAATAAGGGTCATGCAAAAAATAGATACAAAATTGGGCATCAACTTGTTCCACGGGTTTAAAGGATACTCAATTCAGGTTGATCTAACTCTGATCCCATGTTAGTGTCATGATGGTAGCAGTGGTTATGAACATATGCTGATCTAGGTTGCCCTAATGTCTACTTAACTATTAACCTAGATTACCACTTAATCCGTTCAAGTCTAGTTCCGGTTACCATTAACTACTAGCTCGAGTCCAGTCAGATAAATATTCTACTCCCAATAATACATGAACATTTAAAATATTGACGAGATTAATATTGAATAATAATTTCACTATATCAAACAACTATTAATTAAAATCCAATAGCTAAAATCAAATCTGATTTCCTAACCTACTAACATCATTAATAAAATTATTCTCCTATGATAAAAAAACACATGTATTCCTAATCCATCAATTCCTAACATACGACTTTTAAATTAACCTTTTATTTAGACATTTGAAATATATCCTAATTTAACATTTAAATTTTCTTTTAATTACAATCGAGCATAACCCCTAACCCCTTGAATACAAGAGCAATATAATCCCCCTTTATTTAGATAATAAATTAAAATTTAACATTGACCATACAATTGAATCAACTAAGCAATCTGTCTCTCTAATAGACTAATCAATACTTTAGACCAAAAATTCCGATTTATTAAATTCACAAATCTCACCATTATAAATTAATCTAAACAACTAAGGTTAAGTAACCAATTAAAAAGATTAACTATTATATGTATAAATGGTTCCAAAAACTAATTAAAATTAAAACATGATTAATACACTAAATGGTTCCAATACCCAATTAAAATTAAAACACTAAAGTTATCTACCTAGTGAATTATGCTACATCAAAAAATTAGTTTATATATATGTCTAAAATATTACACAAAAGGATTAAGAAACATAAGGGAATTTGACCTCATTAACTAACTTGACCATCTACTAAATTACTTGTTAAACTAACCTAATCATCAAGTGATCTCTAACTAACCACTAAATTATAACTACAATATTAAATCAATCTAAATATGCATCCCATGCTTCTCAAAATTCAAAATTAAAAAACATAGTAAAGGATATACTAAATTAAACTATCAACAATCTACCCATAATACTAACCCATCTAGCAATTTAATCTAACTTTCCATTAACCCCTAACTAACCACTAACAAAAGGTCCCTTTTTACATAACAAACCAATTGCATGGGGTTTCGAAAACTACAATGGGGGAGTACAGGATTGGCATGACCTGCCTTGGGGGCCCACCCAACAACCCACCTATTTCCCTCCCAAAGAATTTCGCTAGGCATACACTTAGCCTCCATAAAAGGGAGCGTAGTTAACAAGAAGTGAAGGTAAGTTCTGCAGGGCCCACCAACCAAGGCTTCCATCTCCCAAGGGAATTTTGAAAGTGGAGAAGGGAGTTGACTTGGGTGAGAGAATATGTCATGTCATAAGCCATAAGGGATTGCAAGGGGAATGGCGCAGACTTAGGAGAGTAGGAGGCTATGAAAACAGCCCCAAATAATTTATTTAATCTTTAAAACTTTACACAGTACAATATCCCATGCAAGGGGTAGAGAGGTAAGGTGGGGCCCACGGGAAAGGGGAATAGTAAAGTGAGTATAGTTTAGTAATTAGGATTAAATTGCATGTTTAGATTACTGAGATATGATTTCAAATTTAATTAGAGGGAAGCACATTTGGGAAAGGAATATTCTCTGTGGTAAGAGAATATTTCCTTTCCCATACAAATTTCAGAGAGCTTTTTATGCTCTAAATCTGGAAAATGCTATGGGCTTTGTTATAAGCTCTTACATTTGATTTGCTTGGTTCATTTTTTTTTGTAGAAGATCATAATGCACATTAGGATTCATTTGTAAAGGAAATATACTAAGAGGGTTAATAAAATTAGTTGATTTTAATATTATCAAACTAACTAATCTGATTTGTTTTGAAAGCAAGGATGTTTCTTTCTTCACAAGAGATGCAAATGAAATGGAGATTCTTTTTGTTTGAAGAGAGTTGAATCTATAGAGGTTTCAAAATGCAAAATTTCTTAAGGTTGTAGGGAGTGAAACTACAATATTGTTCTTCTCTTTCTATATTGGTTATCCTTCTATTCAAGGATGATTAACTTCTTTTCTTTTACAAATTAAAATGCAATATCCATGAAACTAAGGATTCAATCTTTTACATGATAATCTTGCAATCTACATTTCAACATCTTCAAGATGATAAATTTACTCAATACTTGGATGGTACACAACAAATTTTTCTTTAATAAATCATTACATAAGAAGGAGATCTCTCCACATCTAGCTTGAGAAGCTTCAAAATTGAACATAACAACCATCAACAAAAAAAAGAATTTCAATACAAGAGTGACTATGCAACATTGAAGTTGCTTACACACAACTATCCCCAAATAGGAATTTTTTTCAAGATTCTTGCAGCATCTTCATGACTTCAAAAACCTACAAATTTCATGAGGGATACCATGGGAAGCTCACCTCCCAACCAAGGCCTCAAAGAGGCCACCCCCGAGCTTGGAGAACCAAGGCTAAACGAGATTTCACATCCAAATTTTCATAACATTCTCTATGCACAAAAACAACAATAAAATCCCAATCAAGGTCTCACAAATGAGTTTTACAAACCCATTAAAGTAGGGTGAAGGTGGGCTTTTCCAAGGAGGAGAATGCCATTACAATTTCCAAATTTCTCCACAAGAGTTTTTCTACATGCCTCTCTAAGGCTACATGAACATTCCTTCCATATACACATTGGTCAAATTTCTATGCCAAAACATAATATTTTCAACATGGCTTCATAGAGCCCATACTCCATAAAATTATCCCTCTTTTCCAAGAGAAGAGACTCTCACTACAATGGAGAGTCCAACTAACCCCTTCACCCAAGGCCACTTCTTCCCTTCCCAAAGGGTGAGTAATGCCTTAACTCCTATGAACAACACTCCCAATCCAAAGAAACAAAAGTTGATACAAAAATATAAATGCATTCCCTACCCAACACTTGACAAATAAATTTACATACTACAACACTACACAAGATTACATAGATGAATCCCATACAAGATTTCATATTCATAATACAATTATACAATACATCCAAATTTTCTTGCAACAATTCAAGCACTCCATGGCAAGAGAAACCAACCTTCCAAATGTGTTATGGCAAAATGAAACTTGAGAAGAGCCTAAATCCTTATATTTTCTCCTTCCAAAACCCTAATTGTCTCTAAAATTAGAGAGTGGGTGAACACCCACTAAGTCTCCCAAAACCCTCTAAAAAGACCCCCAAAAAAGCACTCTAGAACTAGCAATAATGAGATATGACAACTAGCCTTTTTGTCTCCCCTCTTAATTGTGAGTTTAGCAAGGAGTGCGGGACAAGTTAGATGCATGAGACCAACTCTATTTTTGCCACTTTTGAAAAGTAGGCATTTTGGAGAGTCATAATGGTGACCTAGGTTCCTCCCATAATTAAAAACTTGTCCTAACCCAAGGTACCCCCTTAGGGTTAACTAATTTTGGTCAAAAATACACTCTAGGGTCACATTACAACGAGGTTTCAACCCCTTATTGGATTAAACCTTGGCTTACTCAATTCACATGTGTTTAGCCCTGATTCTCCAAAAAATTCTATGGTTCCCATTCCTGCACACTAAACTTCGAGCGTCAGTAATCCAAGATGATAAAATTAAATGCAATATATATATATTTTTTCAATTTATAATTTGCAACATTAATCTATAAGCAGAATTAAGCCCCTAATTGAAAATTTCATACACAAATGTTTAAAACATAAGAATTCCTTAATCAACATGACATAACATCCATGAAATAGTCAAGTCTAATCATGATTTGGTCTTCTCATGTATTTACTGATCTAAACATATATAATCAAAATAAACCACCTGTTCTAGGTCTAATCCATATCAAAATGTAATCCACACAATATAATCATCATCATAATATAATATCATGAGTCTCTGTCAGGATAACAAAAGGTGTATCAATGTATCAAACATAAAGTGTTAAAGTTTGATCAAGCAGTAAAGCTATGATGGGTCGGGGTGAGGCTTCACACAATAGAAAGTAAGAAAAAGCAGTAGACAAGGGTATCATGGGGGAAAAACAAGAGCATTAGTTGATGAAGGTGACAAGCATAACTAAAAATTCTACCTTGGCATGGATGAACAAGATTTCCACTCAACAAGAAAAAAAATCAACAAGAAGCTGATAGTGTGAGTAATAGATGTAAGTGTAAGGTGAAAGAATGAGAGTTAAAAGCAAGAGGGTTGAGGAGAAATAAGAAGAGAAAGAAGAGGATTGAATCCAAGTTAATGTTCACTTTCCCAATTCAAATGTTTGACATTAGTTCACCTAAGTTTCATTTTTAATTCATATGCTTATAATGTTTTTATAACTATTTTGAATTACTAAATATATTTCAGAGCTCCCCCCACTGCCACCTTGTTTTCGTCCCCCTGCCACCCCCAAATTTAAGCCCTTGGAAACTTGGTCGAACTATGGCTTGAATAGAAATGGCACATGCCTAGCCCAAATTAACTGTTAGTTATTTCCACCAGGGCTTAGAGAAGGAGGAAAAAATTATCATGAGCTCCAGCTACCTTCAAGATATTGAAATAAAGGTTTGTGAGGGGCACATATGAGATGACTGAACCATTGGTAAGTTCTGGCCAATGCATTACAACCTAGTAGAAGTGAAGAAAGTGACCACCAAAGATGGTTTTGCCACTAATTAGCTCTGTCAGTTATCGTAAAATGTGGTTTAAGTTTGGTGAGCACAGACTTGGGCTGTAATGATCATATTTGAAGTTGCAAGTTCCAAGGAAAATTGGTTGAAGTCGTGTAAGTTTCTACCCAACCATCAAACTGGCTAAACATCTAAAGTGATACATTGTTCCCTCTAGTTTTGTAAAGAGATGCAAACTATGTAAAATATTGGTAAGGGGTCGCAAGATCAAGGTAGAACTCAAAAGTACAAGACCTAAGGGCTAGACCTAATGCCTCGGGGGCTCATCATAGATGGTCTTGCCTATGTAACTCACAGAAACACTGTAGTTTGAGTTTAACTTTAAAACCATTCTTTTAAAGGATGGTAGGATTGGTTACGCAACCCCTTTCTAGGGTAGAGTCCCCAGACAGTGTCTCCATTGGCTACCACCCAATTAGGTGAACAAGGATGAGATCCTAATTAGATTCTACCTACAAATAAGTTATATGTAGGCCTCCTCATAAGGTTACCTACCCAACAGTTCATAACTACAATGGAGAACCAATTCTTGTAAGATATTAAGGTAATATCCATGATCCCAAACCTACAAGATTCATAATTGTATGAGAGGAAATACATATTACCTAATTCTATGACCACTTATCTTAAAATCTAACATATTAGTATACCATGTATTTAATTTAATCATACCATGCATTCCTTTAAAAATATACCAAAATATACCTTTAAAAATAAAAGTAAATATAATAATTTTATTATTAAAACATCAAGGTCCATAAACATCAGTCATTATCAAATAAGTTGCATATTAAATGAGAATCATTTCTTTTTTGACTTTTTATTTTTTAGAATCCTAGGTGAGATTTCCATGATTTATGTTCCGAACTCAAGACGTCGTCTACACTCTTCCCCCTGTTATAGAGATTATGATTCTTCTCGTTTGGATTTGAATTAATCATGTTTATGTTAGTTCATTTATTTTTGGTGGTGTGGAAGGATATTTACTATATGAATTTGTGGGCACGCATTTCCATTTTGAATTCAAGCTTAGGAATTTTGTATCCATGGATTTATTTTGGTCATGTTTTCTTCTGGCTTAACTCATTCATGATAATTGCGCAACTATTAGGAGAAACAGATGAAAGAGGTCTCTTGGCTTCAACCTATGAATAAAAATCTCACTACAATGAATAAACTTTTAATAGAGGAGAATGACCGCTTGTAGAAGTAGGTTTCGCAGCAGGTATATTAGAATGGTTATTTCAAGTAGCAGTTACAGAAGAATGTGAGTTTTTCTTAGGATTTCTCAAGCTTGTTCATCATTCTTCGATTAACGATGTGCAATTGTTTTGAAGAATGGCTAAGTAAATGTTTGGGGTCTGTCATAGGTCAAGGAAGTTTTATTTATTTATTTTAGAGTAAAGATGGGAATATTTTGAGGGTTACTATGATTGATCTTTGTATCCTAAATGTTCGTGATTCTTTGTTCTGTACGGATTTGCTAATCCTTTATTTTAAGGATAGTTGTAGCACATATTGAGGGGTTTCCATGGCTGATATTTTTTTCTTTTTTTTTTATTATTTTGCACGCAGTCATAGTAACAAGTAGTCAACATCAACAATAAAACCATCTGGAATAAATTATCTCTGACATTTTCTATGGTTTTCTAGTGTTTATCTTTCTTAATTTGTGTATGACTTGACTCTTCATGGTTTATTTGTCTCTTTCTTCTTCAGATTTCTATCTATTGCAGAAGAGACTTAAACAGAGTTTCTTTCAAAGGCTACAAGAACTGTTGTTGAGTGGATCCAGATGCCTAGGATGAAGGTTCGCAATGAATTATCATTATTTTTATCAGTTACTTTATTGTCGAGATTGTTTATATTGAAATTTTAAATTTTTAAATATTTATTCCTCACTCTTGGTATAGCCTAGTCCAGATGCTATTGGAATTTTTTCTATTTCAAAAAGTTGTCCTGGAGTAGTTGCACGAGCTTATGGTCTTGTAGGTCTAGAACCTACGAGGGTAATGGATCCTTATCCCGTAACAGTTGATTTGGGATTTTTTATTGATGGATGAGTTGGTATTTGAATCTTTGTGTTTAAGTGCGTTCAGGTTGTAGAAATTCTCAAAGATCGCCCATCTTGGTTTTGGTATTGTCAGTTTGTGGATGTACTAACTGCATTCTCTACTATAAATGGAGGAACTATTGAGATTTTATACACACAGATTGATAGAATTGCATGCCGATTTGATTAAAGGTTAGCTAATTTATTTCCATTGAAAATGATTCATCCATGGAGTGTCCCTAAAGTAATTCATCCACTTTATGAATAATATTTCATACTTGCACAAAGAACCGCAATGGCGGTAAAGTCTTAACTCATTGTACATTTTTAGACATCATTCATTGAAATGAATGCTCACAATCAATGCTAATTACATTAACTAGATGCGAGTACTCATCTCAATTCTCTCAAGGTATCTAATTGGGCATTGTTCTTTAATATGATGTTCTAATCATTTATTCTTTCCCAATTAGGCTTTGTGTCGGTTGCACCAAGTAGCACAAGAGATTTCAAGTGATAGGGTCCTTGTATGGGGAAGACATCCCTCTGCATTAAGGATGTTTAGCCATAGATTGTGCAAGTGAGTATTCTCATTGTGAGACATGTCTCGTTTTGTGTATGTTTGCATATTACATTTGGTTGACTACTTCTTGGATAACAGGAGCTTACATAAGGCTATTAATGGCTTTGTAGATGACGGTTGGTCTTTGATGGGAAGTGATGGGGTGGATGATGTAACCATTCTCGTCAATTCTTCTATAAGAAAAATTTTGTTGTCACATCTTGCTTCACCAAATGGGATTTTTGCTTTTAGAGGTTGTGTTCTCTCTGCCAAGGTATGCATGCTATTGAAGGTTTGATATCTGTTGTTTCCTTTTGATAATTTTAAATTTTTTGAATAATTTTATGCTCAAGATCAAACCATAATCACATCTTGATTTCCAAACTTGGATTTGCAGGATGTTCCTTCATCACTAATTTGTTCGATTCTTGCAAGATCATAGACTAGAATGGGCAGAAAATAATATCGATGCCTATTTTGTAGATGCTTTGAAGGCAAGTCCGTGTGTTGCTCCGACTTCCCGCACGGGTGGTTTTGGAGATGGTCAGGTCATCCTTCCCTTGGCCCATAAGATGGAACATGAAGAGGAAAATGAATATATGATTCTTTTTTTATTTTTGACCTATTCTTTTGGAAGTTTAGTGAATCCTATTCATTTTAATTTTAACCAACAAATTTTTGGCTATTATAAATACTACTACAAGTTAACTCAATTAATATATTTTTTTCCTTGCATGTGCATGCAGTGCTTGGAGGTTATAAAGTTGGAGGGCAATGGTCTCACATAGGAGGAAGCATTTCTATCTAGAGATATATTTCTTTTGCAGGTATTTTATTGTTTTATTGAAAAATTTCATCTAGTTATGCTGATATTTGGAATGGGCAGTGTAATCTATATGATATCTTTTTGATTGACAAGCTTAACATTTTGAATTGGACAACTATGCAGTGGAATCGATGAAAATAAAATAGTGGCTTGTGCTGAGTTGGTGTTTGCTCCAATAGATTCATCTTTGACTAATAGTGCTCGTTTGTTTCCTTCAGGTTTCCGACCCATTCCCTTAGATTCTTGAATAGTAAGTATATTTGCAAAGCATGGTGGGAGATTGAAGATGATCTACGTGTGTTCTTAATACAGTGATAGATTGTGCAAATGTTTTTTTATTGATGATCTGTGTGTCCTTAATATAGTGATAGGTCGTGCAAATGTTTTTTGAGATGAAATAACTTGTATTTACAAGAGAAGATAAAAACTATAATGCAGGATAGTTCTAGTACAAATAGAACATTAGACCTGGTGTCTGCACTCGAGGTTGGTCTAATAGGTGCTCGAATGCCTGGTGATTATGGTTGAAATTCAAGCAACCTAAGATCCGTATTGACAATTTCTTTCTAGTTCACTAATGAGAGCCATTTGCAAGAGAATGTTGCATCCATGGCTCGTCGATATGTCTGCAATCTTGTAGCATTTGTACAGAGGGTTGCCATGGCCTTATCTCTTTCTCGATTGGGTTCTCATCTTGGGCCAAGTCCACCCCTGGAACACCTGAGGCGCTTAAACTCGTGCATTGGATCTGTCAGAGCTACAGGTAAGTGGTGTCGATTGGTTAGAATATATTTTGGATTTGAATAGTGTATCCTATTTATTTCCTCAGATGAAGTAAATCATTGTCACAGTCAGACTGTCCTTGTAATAGTCATTTATTCTTTTCTGCCAGGTGCTCTTTCTTGATCTGAATTAGTTGTGTTTACTCAGGTTCCACTTGGTCGTGAGGCTTCTCGGGCCTAATTCTGAAGGTAATGAATCTATACTCAAAATTTTATGGCACCATTCAGATGCTATTATGTGTTGTTCCTTACAGGTAAAAAATTTCTCAAGGACATATATACTTGTCGTTTAAAAATGTTATTATGTTTTTTATTTAAGAAATTAATAGGATTATATGCATGTTTTATGCATTGGGATATTGTTGGTGACATACAGGCATTACATGTTTTCTCATTTGCAAATCAGGCAAGCCTTGACATGCTAGAAACAACATTAGTTGCCTTTCCAGGTATTTCACTGGATAAGATACTATATGAGAATGGACGCAAGAGTCTTTTCTCAGACTTTAGTCAGATAATGCAGCAGGTAAATTGATGAGTTGGCTTATCCAAGAAAGATTATTATTCTTTATGATCTATCAACTAATTTCATAGATCCTTTTTGTTTGTTACAGGGCTATGCTTATCTTACTGCTGGAATTTGTGTCTCTAGTAGGCTTATTTCGTATGGCAGAGCTATTTCTTGGAAAGTCCTAAATGAAGAAGAAAATGCTCACTGCATAGCATTTATGTTTATGAATTGGTCTTTTGTGTGACCTTTTTCTTTGTTGGTGTAAACCAAATACAGGTCCCAATTCAGATTGGGAAGATAATTTATGTTACACAAGATCTGTCCATGTATTCAAGATTACTATATATTCATATCTTTGACCGACTTTAAAACTATTAGAGAGTGGCATATAATCAACATGCTTTTTGATGAAATTTTGTTTCTTAAATTAAGTCAAAGATAATTATTTTCAGGTTTCCTTTATTAAAAAGTTTGATTAGAATTCTCTTCTATCTCGTTCACATGTTTAAAATATGTTTCTTATGTGAGTTGCCGACCAGATTGAGTATTGAAGTAAATGGTTGGGTAGATACCTTAAGGATATATTAAAATAAGTAATACATATATCATTACTCAAGTTAATATATAAATATAATATGGTAATTTAATATTCAATTTTGATATTTGATAAAATGCTACGCATATATTTATAAATTATTAGTTATGTAATTATATATTCATGAATTGATCTATTGTGTGTGCACATGCGCATATATATATATATATATATATATATATATATATATATATATTTTAGTGAGTTACTTTATCTTTTCTAAAAATAACAATGTCATTTATATTTTCATAGTAAATTGTAGGTTAAAAATGGTAAATAGATTGATTTGTTATAATTTTTACTGGTTTGGTATTATCACTGTTCATAGTCATCTTTGTTAACAATTTAACAGAAGAGGATTTGAGGTAGAATTCTTCAATACCAATAGCTCCACCCATTAAATTTCCTAATTTCTTTAGTATTTTACTGTGTAAGAGTTCAATCGAAAAATTGTGAATATCTACCCATCTATGAACAGTTATTGATTTAAATTTGTTAGGATCAAAATTAGGCATCTAGTTTAGAAATTTGATATGTAATCGTTCATAGAATATAAAATTATCATTTAACAATTTTTCTTTAAGATCTATTTCTATACAATTGTGGAAAAAAAAGCTACCAGATAGGGATTAACAATGTCGTCGAATGAGGAATCTGGGCCGCACCACTTTACAAATAAACTATGTGTTCTACAATGTTCCCAAATCCATTCCGTAAACATGTTATTTACCATAGCTGCAATGGTATTATTTTCTTCAAGATTTCCAAAGTGAGAGACATTATATACTGGTTGCGGGGGCTTTTTAGGGTTTGAAACTAACCCTCTAATCTCTTGACATGATTTTAAAATAGGCTGAGGGTTCTACGTCAAACGCTTAGGGTGTACCTGAAATAGCCCATGTGTATTCAAAACCTCAATATTCTTTGACCTTTCTATAATCAAGCCAGGGTTAGGGTTATTGGGGGCTGCATTAAAATCTGGAGGAGGATGGGTGGATTGGCTACAATGAGATGTCATCAAATTTAGGGTAATTTGTGGGGAGTGTGTTCTTTCCACCGACGATCAACTTAATGGAATGGTATTGGATCCAGAGACAATGACTGGCGTTCTGTTAGTACTGGGTATTATCCATAAACCTTTTATGTTATTATCCCCAATGTACATTCCCATTAACTTTTAGTTGCTTAATAGAAACCTGATCTTTTAGTAAAATATATTTTCATTTCTAATTCAGACTGAAAATCATGGAAAACCAACAGAAGGCCGTGAAAGATTTCTGTTGTATTATATTGACAATATATTGCAATTTCTCTATTTTAACTTAGTCTATAGCAACAATACTTTGTTGCTAAATTTTTTAAAAAGAACGAATCTATAGACTTTTAAAAAAAGTAACTTAATGTATAATTTATAAATTATTCATTAAAAAACATATAAGTGTCTAAAATATAACTTAATGTGTAAGTTATTAAGTTTTGGTTAATTTAATATAAGTTATGAATTATTAGTTTTCTATGAAAGTAGGGGAAGAGCATAGTAGTTGAGCATCTTCTAATAGATGTGTATTTCTTGTACATTCAATCCCTTAATTACTAATTTTAAAGGAGCCAACAAACTATTCAATCCTCTAATTTAGCTGATAGACTTTTCCTTTGGAGTGAGATTGTGGCTGTACATGCCATTTATTGTCTCACGCTTCTTTCCTGCTCTCAATTATAGTGGATGCAAAATTTTTTGTTAAAGTATTTAATGACAACTCTGTCTAATAGTTTAAATTTAGGATGTTGTTCTTTTCAAGTTGTCATGATAAAGGTGATCCATTACAATATTTACTATGCTTTATAATTATGTGCTCCTATTATTTTCATATGGTTCAATTTCTTGCTAATGTGTTCACAACAAGCTAAGTAAAAAAAAAAAGGCTATTCACACGGGAATAATAACTACAAAAAAAGTTAAAAACAAATCCACCTAATAAGAGGCTCAACCTCTACATAGGAAAGAGGGATCTTAGTTTGTACAGGTTTGAAGGTGTAGGTTCAACACCAAGACTTAAGAAGTCCCTATTGCCTAGGTTTAAAGATCAAATGTTCAATATTCAAATCTGCAAGAAATAAAGTGTTGAACCATCATACCTATTTTTGTTTCAGAGTTCAACGATCAACAAGTTCGAAGGTGCAGGTTCAACACCAAGAGTTCAGAAGTTCAGATTGCCTATGTTCAAAGTTCAAAGGTTCAACATTCCAATCTACAAAGAGTAAAGTGTTGCACCATAGAACTTGAACCTTTACAAAATTTCAAGGTTCAAAGTTCAGAAATTTGAAGAGTTCAAAATCTGATTTAAATTCTATAATTCTTTAATATACCTCTAATGTATTCATACTATATATAATGTAACTTAAATGTATTACTAATGTTAAAATATGTAATAATGATATATATAATTATAATTCGAGTACATATAGATAAAAATGAGGCATCTACATTTATATCACTAACTAATATATATAAATATACTCGAATGATATATATTTCATTATTCATATTATGCGGAAGAGGTATGGAAGGTCAACTAAGTATTTTTAACCTAAATTTTCATAAAACTTTCCACTATATTCATACATTTCACTTAAAAATTTAAAATTCAAATTCCAACACATTTAAGGTTCAAAATTAATTACTTAAAGCGTACAACCCTACACAGACTTATTTGACCGAATATTAATAAAACTGGCAATGTACAATTAGCACGTGACTTGACATTCATTCAATTTTGTAGATTTTTTTAATCAAATGCATTGACCTTTTTTTGAGTTAAACTCATTGACCCATATTTCATGAGTAGTGGTTCACAAGAACCCATCTCTCATGAGAATGAATGAAACACTTAGCTCTTATTGCATCTAGGTGACGCTCACAAAGGTGAAGGTACAAGACTTGCTAGGAGGTCACCCATTTGAGTACTACTCCAGCTCATGTGTGCTTAACCACAAAGTTTCCTCCAAGGTTAAGCCCACTTTTCTTGCAATCTTATTTGCAAAACCTTGATGCAATGAATGCTAAGTGTTCCATTCATTGTTATATTTCATGCGAGAAATATAGATTTTTAAATTTTATAGTCAATTACCAATAAAGTGAATTACTATTGCGATAACTATGGCGAGAGCTAGACACGACAACACATGGATAAAAATGTAAACAATTGATTGCTGACTATTAAAAAAAAGCTTTTATCTGCACTACACTATAATTTTTGTTTAACTTTTTAATGAAAATATAAACCAATCGCTTTTTTTCAGGAAAATATAAATCCATTGTCTTTAGTATTTGATTGCAAACTCTAGATTTAAAATATTTGGGAAGAGCTTGAAAACATAAATCCGGGGGTAGAGTGTTTGTTTTCACACTAAAGTTTGGATTTATATGTCAGTCACTAATAAAATAAAAAGGACACGAAGTTTGAGAAATACATAGGAACGTGTAATGCACAGAACATTCAATGTCATCTCCAGTATAACTAATTTGCATCAATGGCTATTATAGGTGTAACAGGAAACCATTTATGAAATCAACGGTCCAAATTTCTATTGGCACACAATTTACTGAAAATAATTAAGCCGATAGGCTTTTCTTTTGGAATGGACTCGGTACCGTACATCATATTTATTGTCTCACACCGGTTTTTGTCTCACGCGGTCGCCGGTTTTTTTTTTCAAAAGCGGTTTTACAGCACTTCACGCGTTTTTCCGTGCACAGCACAACACTCGGCCGATTTTTATTTTCTTAGGCGGTTTTGCTGCATTTCGGCGTGGAATTTAATATGTAGTTGGACAATGCCAGGCTTAATTTTGTTCCGAACGCATTTGATACGCCATGAGATTCTGCCGCTTGGTCTACGTTGTCATTATTAAGCCGCCTAACATAGTACTGGCACGATATCGTGAGCCTTACGGTCCGCGATATTCACCTAGCGGGCCCTTACGCAGAACTATTTTTTTTTAAATTTATTTCAACGTCCACAGATTACATGTCGGTGTAATATTTACTTTTGTGGTCTCAGCTATTTCGATAAAATAATCTAAGCTTTATGAATGAATGAATAAGAGATTTTAATGACGGTCATGAGATAGGGATTTTAAGAAACATTTTACGTTAGGGATTTTAAGAAACATTTTACGTTATCTTTAGATTCTTTTTTATGTTCGATTTTTTATTACTAGTTTTGATTAGGAAGTTGATCATTTGGTTTATTCTATTTTTATCAAATATTTAGAGTATGTTGTCAACTATCAGTTTATTATTGTATTGGGCATGGATATCTTCATAAGATGTGCATTCTATGATGAAGTATCATATTCTGTTTTTATGCTCCCTTATTGAAAATACGCAAGCTCATTCTTCCCAAGTTTCCTTAGATATCTTCTATCTATTGCTCTAAC
>MU225525.1:1032331-1048701 GCA_018584345.1 Thuja plicata
AATTTTTTATTGATTTTCTTGTTACAAAATTTTCAATTTCACCTTTTGCTTCTACCTATATGATTTAATTCACATTTTAAAATTCATTCTTTTTGCAAAATTCTATTCAGATCAAGTTGTCTTTTGTAGAAAACAACTAAAATGAGCCAATTTCAAGAGCCTAACATGCATATTAAACAACAAAATCTTTTGCATTCAGTAGACAATGCAAAAAATGCAGTAACAACCACCAACAAATGTACTTCAAAAAATTTCTCCCCACCCTTAAAAAATTAATGTCATTGGATTACGTAACTGCATTGGTTTACCAAAAAGTAGTACACCACTGTCAACAACGGTTACACATATTTCTATATCTAAACTATTATACAGTAAATTTGAAAATGTCAAGATTCATTTACATTTTCCACTCAAGCACCTATCGGCGATTCCCTTGCACCTCTTATCGGTGCAAGTGCTAGTTTAAATTTGTATTATTATTACATTGTTCGCAGACACGATGAACGATTTGAAGTGATCAATAAGCAAGGGTAAGGCGACAACGAGGATGTGACCAAAAAAATAAAAATAAAAAAAAAGGGCAAAGTTCAAAAAAAAATGTTAAATATCGGGCCTACCAAAATAGAAATGTGAGCTTGAGAATAGCGAAAATCCAACGGTTGAAACGATTTCAATCGTCTTGTGCCAACCTTACAAAACAACACAATCGTCTTGCATATGTTAACGACGGTTGTTGTGGATTTTGACAGATACGTTGTACCTCTGTAGTGTATAATACAAGGTGTGTATTCGGTATACTTCCATGCGTCATGCGTTCTATAGCTAGTCTCACGATTCATTTCAACGTATATTATTTTGTAAACTCATTTTCGACACCTTCATGTCGTATGCCGACATCGACACCATTAATTCGCCCGCGTCATCTTGAATTCACAGTGTGGTATACTCCACGCCACCCGCTCATTATTAACAAAAGAGGATGCCATTTAGTATGTTAGTCTTGCTAAGGTTGTGAAGCTACCCTTTTAATACATGTAACACCATTAAATTGTGTTAAACTCTATAATCCTAAGGATTCTTTCTTATTCCCAATACCCCGCCACTTTCTATAAATATTTCTAACATTCATTACCAAGTTATATCACATTAAATACATCATCTCATTTCCTCTAATAATGAAGTTAAATATTAGGTTACATTTTCAGTTATTTCCAAACTCTCGATATAAAATGCATGTGATAATTTATTGCCTTAATTGATGAATCCCCTATCCCTAGAGATCGGTAATGCAAGTTTCTTCCATTGTGCTTTAATGTCACGACCATGAGTAAGTATTTCTAGCTTCTTCTTATACCTCCCTTGAATGGAAGCATTGTGAAACAGATGCAATAACATTTATGACCCCTAAACATAGTCTACCATGCCACCAAGTGCCTTCCTATATATGCTCATCGTGGCATGAAAATCTAATAGTGATTGACCTACTAAATTAATCCTTGCCTCTATAGAATATGATTCACCATTATTGAACCTACAAAGTTATTCCAAGGGAATAAAAACATAATTTCTTCACACCATCATCCTCAACATATGCATCCATGGTGTTTGAAATTATAGAAACGCCAATAGAACTACACTATACATAAGCATGTGTCAAATCCATCAACATTTCCATGTTTTCCATAGTATTTATTGTGTTCAAGAGAAGTATGGAATCCATGCATTTTGAGGAAATTTCATCAACAAGTCTAGTTAGATAATCTTCCTCGAAGACTTTAAGTATTGGAAATCATGTGAAACTAACCATTCACATATGTTCCAAGTTGAATCTATCTATTTTTAACACCTCAGACAAATTTGTGGAGGAATTTTGTCAAACAGTTCAATTACCTTGTCTATGCATCTACATTTTGGATACATGTATACAAGGGAAGTTGCAGGTACAACATATATAGGAAAAAATTCTTAAAATGTTTATCCTGTGTTGGATGTCCATACCCTGTTACAAGGTCCCCATTTTTGCACAGGCTGGAAGGATACTGGCAACGGTTTTTGAGTTTGGCTTAAATCTTGTCAATCATATTTGGTTTTCGAGACTAGCTTAGCACCTACCAGTCCTTTTCAAAAAATGTATTTTGTGCATATCCCACAATTAAAGCATTTGATGAGACCACATTTTATTTTGGCATTCTGTCAAACAGTTCATGTGCCTTGTCTACAAGGGCAGCTACAACTCACACACTGACGAAATTCCTGTACATTTAATATGTGAGGAAAAACTCACTTCCATTACACTTTATGGGTGAGGAAAAAAATTTCTAGTGTTAGGTATAGAATTTTTTGTATAATTGATCTTCTTTGACTGGTTTCATTTTGTAGTATTTAGTGACCTTGTTGTAGGAAAGAGATGTCTAGCACATCTAGAAGAATATAGATCGAAAAAATTAATGTAGGAAACTTTGACCTATGGAAGGTCAAGATGGAAAACATGTGTGTAGACAAAGGTTTGGATTGTTTCATCTAGCTAGGAATGATTCCATCGAGCATTGAACAAGAAGATTGGGATACTATCTCACGCATCAAGTAACACATGTAGCTAAATTAGTTTTCTGTACATGTCCTCATATAAACCATTCCTAATAACCTAAGGAAGCTTAAGTAAAATATGTGTAAGAAAATTAAATTCCATTTAACATAAAGAAAATTATAAACTTACATTAACATACTTTAAAGTGGAAATACTATTGTAATTAGTATACCTATATTTTTTTGCTAGGTATATGAAAAGTATAAACTATTCCATTTCCTATGTTTATGAAAAATTAAAGGTATTTAATGATTTATAATATAATTTTTACAATTATAGGAAAATAATAATATTATATTATTATAGAAATATCAATGATAGTAGTGTGTGTTATATGATACAATAGTTTTGTAGTGTTCAATAAGAATGAACATCCATTTTTGTATTTTGTTGTCATGTTATATAAAATTAGCACATACATTTAAGATAAACTCTAGATATTTCAAGTATAAGAAATTATTGAACTGTCTTCCAATTCCTTTTTTCTTAATTTGTGCCATTATATTTGTTGATCTTTATTTTACATAAAAGATTATTTTGAAGAAATAAAATTAATTTTCTTTTATCTAAATTATAAAGTATTTATTCATAGTTCAAGTAAAGTTCTATTGAACTTTACTTACATTAACTATTTCATATCTCATATATAGAAATTAGTAACAAAATGTGTATATCTATAATAGACAAACTATATAACCAAAGTAGTAATTGAAATGAAGAAAAATATTTCAATGATGATCAATAACTTTTGTTAGTAGTTGTACTACATGATATTTGAATAGTTAGCACTTATAAAATGACCACTTAAAAATTTATATCAACATAATACATCAAGTCATCTCTTATGTTAACTACTAAAAGAAATAAATAGTGTTAAGCTCTTAACTCATATATGAAATAATGATTGTAAGGTTCAAAAGTTTTTGTGTAAATGTGGACTCCCCTTCGACCAAAAGATTGGTAAGTTATATGTTATCAACTGGGTGTTGCCTATAAAATAGGGTAATGGATGTATCGTGTAAAGTAGTTGATGGCATAAATGAAGATGATGGTGCTTTAACCAACCAATTTGATATAAGTCAAATTTTTCATGTATTTAAAATATCCAAAATATATTCTGCGCAAGAAATCAATTCAGTTCAGGACACTCAATTTATTTTAACTATGAAAATACAAGTTCATGACACTCAATTTATTTTAACTATGAAAATACAATCATTTTTATTCTGAATGACTCAAACTTCAGATAAAGCACTAGCTACCGAGAAACTCAGTATCAGGATGTACTTGGGTACGATACTGTACTTATTCACACATAGAAGGAAACCGTTTCAATTGGTGTTCCTACAAACACGAGCATACTCCCATATTCTCCCTGGCTTGCACAGAGACCCTTTGTTTGGAGCACAATGTGTATCCTCTCTACATTTACACATCTTGTCCAATGCACACCCATCTCTCAACTCCTCCGTACCTTTCCCTCCAATTCCAAACAAACCGTCAGTCCAATCATTGGAAAACACTCCGTGTGGATCAAACCTCTCCTTCACCTTCAAAAATCCTTCCAAGCTCACCGTCCGTTTTGGCAACCCTCCGAACAGATGACCTCCGGACTTTCCCCAGTGCAGTCCCCCTCCATACTTTTCAATCACCATCTGCTCAATTTCTTGATACACGTCTTCATTCCACTTGGGTGTACCCGCTTCCCTTGCCCGATAAGTCACGAGCTGCATTGCCACCTCATCCTCACTGGGTCCAAGGTACGCCTCCGACTTCTTAATAGACCGAATATACATTTTATCTTGGTCACACATCCTCTGGGGATTCAAATCTCTTATTTTCTTTACATCCCTCATGGCTTCTCGTAATCGAGACACAGGCACTCTCAGTTCCACGTCAAAATACAAAGACGTGTGCACGCGACGGTCCCACATACATGTGCTCTCATTTTTATCTAGATTCTGGGTAGGAATAATAGAGCTCTTATCCTTTTCATGTCTAGGGACTCGTTCGCATTCACCAGATGCCTGCATGCGATGATCGAAACCCACAACTGGGTAGCCTGTAAACACTTTCCCGTCATTCAAAAACCCATTGCCATTCGCCGCAGCTTTAATTGTTTGGTTTCCAACCAAGTTGCAAATTGCATCCACGTCCGCTTCTGCCTGGATGGAATCAACTGAAAAGGCAATGGCATACCAAGTTAGTGGATGGACATAATAACAACAACAATCGATATTTTTGAGAAAACACTCACTTTGATAAGCACTTGTTTCGATGTCAGCGACTGTTGTAGGTGTACCGGTCATTGCGCTGCTGCCGTCTCCTGCAACATCAACAGAAACCCGATCTATGGCTACAAAAACGGCCTTCCTGTGAGAAGGAAGCCATCGAATATCACCAAATGTGTGAGCTCGAAGGAAATGTTCAGCTTCATTTTCAAGATTGTAATCATCTTTCACAGAGACGGAAACGGATCGCTTAAACATGGGGTGTAAAGCGAATGTTATCTCTGAAATTGCTCCCAGCGTTCCCAGAGACAATTTGGCGGCCTTGAGATCTTCGTCTGCTTCAGTCAAAGTTACTATCTTTGCGTAGCCTTGGGAAGGAGAGGCAGGCACTACGATTCTCATTCCCACCACGTATTCATAAACTCCACTGCCTTTCCCGGCGAAACTGCTGCCATGGGCTCCCGTGGAAATAACGCCGGCTGCAGAAACTCCACTGATGTAAGGCATGGCCGGCAGAGCGAGGGCGTGCTTTGCAGCTGCTTCCATGACGTCACTCATCATCGTTCCGGATTGGACAGTGATTGTCATGGCCTTTCTATTCACTTCAATGAGGGAGTTGTAATTTTGGGTGGAAATGATGAGCCCTTTGCTCTCCACACAGACGAGCTTGGAGTTGCTGTGTGAATGTCTGCTCACGACTCTGATCTTCTGGTTGATCTGAACAGCGTGAGCAACAGAGCGCAGGAGTTGGGGCTCTGAAGTCGGCCATGCCACGCTGGCTGCTTTGCAAATGGAATGGTCCTCCCAAATGCCCTGAAAATTGAAGACTTCGCATCCATGGCTGCTGCATTGCACTGATGGAGGAGGTGGGCACGCTCTTACTTTTGCGTCTCTGCTCAATGCTGGGGTGAAATACACGATTAACACAACCAAAATGCGAATCATCGTGTTCGTTTCGCACTTTTTTCCAAACCGAACACAACTTGGGTTTATTCCCACCGGACTCCGCCGTTTATATCTTCGATAGAAGCCGCCTCCAAAAATGCCTTCCTTGTCAAACACTCTTCTTCCTCAAATCACGTGCGGAGGTGGGTCCTTTCGAAATTGCCTTGTCAAACACTCTACTTCCTATCACCTAGTCTCTGAAATGAAGTCTGACGGTCTTCTGAACATTGTCCATCTCATATATTATGTAATGACTAAATTGCGGGTCCGTTTGTGTATTGGAATACCATATCCTGGATATGGTCAATTCTAATTCAGGAAGATGCTTATCCTCAAAATGAAATTCGGAATATGAGCTGACCTGTTTGGTTCACCCGGAAGATGAATGAGAAGATGCATAAGGAATTTTAATTCTTTATTTTTTAATTTATTTGAATATGGTGTGTATATGTGTGCGTATATATACACACATGTACATGTGTATATATACATACATACATGTGTGTATGTATACATGTGTTTATATACACACATGTGTATATGTGTGTATATATACACATGTATACACATATACACATGTGTGTATATAAACACATGTATACATATACACGCATACACACATACACACATATACACACATTTGTGTACATATACACATACACACATATACACACATACACATGTTTATACACACATGTATATATACACACACATGCATGTGTGTTTATACAAACATACATGTGTGTATATATACACACATGCAAGTGTATATATACACATACAAGTGTGTGTATACACATATACACACATACATGTGTGTATATATACACACACACATACACACCATACATATACACATACAAGTGTGTATCCATGTATACACATATACACACATGTGTATATATACACACATGTGTATATATACACACATACACACATTTATGTATATATACACATATACACATGTGTGTATATATACACATGTGTGTATATATACACATATATACATATACACATACAAGTGTGTATCCATGTATACACATACACACGTGTGTATACACATACACATATTTGTGTATATATACACACATATACACACCATACATTTGTGTATATACACGCACATATACATATACATGTGTCTATAAATATGTGTATATACACATATGCATATATATACACGTGTGTATATATACATGTGTGTACACACACACACACACACACACACAGATATCCTTATAGCAATATAATATACATGTTTATAGTAGTGGATCCCACAGAATATTAAATTTGCTTTTGTAAAAATTAGAATTGGAATTCAAAATTCCAATTCCACCTATTTAGGTGGAAGATTGGTATGCTCATTTTGGGGCAAAATGAGAATTTCGTAATTCCAATTCCATTTTTATTCATGCACCCAAACATGCAATTTGACATTATCTGGAATTAGATAATGCCAATTCTAGTCATATTCTAGTCATATTGCTGGTAAAAACAGGCTTTAGGGGGGACCCGAAACCCCTTACAAGCATTACAAAAAAGGAATAGACATTAAGCCCGCTGAACTAAAACCAGCCCGCTAAACCCATAACCAACACAAAAAATTAGAAACAAAAAACCAAAAACCAGCAACAGCACCCAGCAACCAAAAACCAAAAAATAAACCAGCACAAAAACATGGGAACAACAGGACCTAGGCGAACTCCAGAAGAGTTCCCTCGGCCTCCTTCTTAGCCTCAAACATCTTCTTGATTGCAACGTTAAAATATGAGAGTTCCAGGATCCTGTCTTGGATCTTCTTCTTTTTAACAGATCGAGTGCGCTTGCCTGGACCAGCATCACCCTCTTCATCTTTATCATCGTCAAGCTTCATAGTCGGAGACCCAACATCCAGCTCAGACTTGATGGTATTGAAGCACTCCATCGCAGAAACCATAAAATGGTTATTATCCATCATGTGCTTCTTAAGAGTGTTCTCCAAGATATCCATTCTGTCCCGCATACCCTTCATGTTTTTCTCGTCCTCTTTATCCTTTCGGTCATCAATCCCCGTCGACCCAGTGTCCAAGTTCCCTTGAACAAGATCAACTTTGGCAAAGAGGGATCGAAAACTAAGATTGAGGCTTTTTTATTTCCTTGAAAACCCATTTCATAAGGCGAAACGAATACATCGACATCACCTTCGCCGTTTGGAGAACAATGAAAGGGGGATCAATCTTATCATCTATATCCTCTTGAAGGAGTTGAACATTCCTTTCATGCATGTCAACTGTTCTCGCGAAGGGAATAATCCTAGAGCTGGAAGGGATATTACCCTTCTCAACAGTCTCCAAAATAGGAGTCTCATTATCCTCCTTCCTATCTGACTGCACCTCCATGACCACTTCAAGCTTCGGGGAAATAGGAACATCATGTTCTTCAGAGCTAGCATAATTGACCAGAATGGCAACCTTCTGACCACCCACATGCACATCTTTATCCTTGACTTCAGGGTCGTCATCGTTTTCCTTGACTTCATGGGCATACTCATCCTTGTCCTCTTCTTCACCAGAATCACTAACCGAAGCCAACAGAGACTCTTTGCTTTCCTCATCAGACTGGGTATGGGGGAAACATTTAGTATCTGCATAGCCATCAACACTCTTGCCTTCAGAGTTCGTTTCCATTCCATCCTTCTTTTCAAATATTAATTTTTACCCGCTATCAACTCCGCTTTATTCTCACCCTCCCGAATCCGTTTACCCAAAGCCTTAGCATAATGAGAGTCCCTAGGCGAGAGGATAAGAGGGCCACTAATAACAACTTTCTTAATATGCTCAACACTTAAAAGGATAAGACCGTCATGCAGAATGAGCTTGCTCTCTTTCTTCCTATGATCAATAATGCTATGGCGAAGGGACTGCAACAGATAAAACATGAAAGAAACCCTAACCTTATGTCTGAAATGACAAAGCAATACAAAATGATAGGAGTGAGCCCTTTTATACATACCATCCATAGTGATATACTCCATGATAGTAGTAAGAACCTTTGCCCAAATCTCCTTGAAAGTGTCCACATCATAACAGCCACCAGAGTCCTTTACCAAGCTCTCGACCTCCGCCTTGTCTTTTGGGAAATGTTGAATGGCCTATTGGGAGGTCTTCTTGTCTCTATAGAACTTCATGCCCTTGGTATTCAACCCTACACCTCCACAATAAGATCTTCGGTTATTTTCACAGTCATTCCCCCAATAGTCACAGTGCCATCCTTCTAGCTCTCAACAAAATCCTTCATGACTTCTTCTTTGAACCCATGAAGGTGTTCCATGTATGTGATGAACCCACCCTTCCTGAGCTTATCCCATACCTCAGGCTTATTCTTCCATTTTTTGTAATTCTTCGACTCCCTGCAGTTAAGACCTCCACCCATAATTCCCTCAGAGAACAGACTCTCAACAAAAATGGTGGAAACAATATAGAGATAGAACACAATGGTAGACTTCAAATTGAACACAACACAAATATACACGTGTCTATGCTTAGCCACCTAGGGAAAGATGAGACTTTCTGTAACCCTTATAACTGCTTTAATTAACTTGCGTCTTTTCATCATAGCTTTTTAAGATATTCCAAATATGCTCTTTTGTTGTTAGTCATATCAAAGGCCAACTTGGCCTTCAAATCGATGGTCAAATCACTTCCACCATGCTAAGTCATGATGTCCTCAACCCTGACTGCTATGTTGGCCAACGCATCCACAGTACTATTAGCCTCCCTAAAGTTATGAGAAATAATGACCTGCTTAAAGAAATTAATGATTATCCGAGCCTCTTCAATAATTGCCTTAATAGACCATGATGGCTTAGTCACCCCTTTAATGCAGTTTAAAATGTTCATAGAGTCACCTTCTATCCACATGTTCGAAGACATGTCCTCTTTTATAATTTTTAAAGTTTGAAGGAGAGCCATAGCCTCCGCCACATGATTGGTCTGGACGCCAATAGGGAACTCTACGGAAGCAAGACAATTTTCCATGTTATCCCGAATAATTCCACCACATCCAACAGGCCCTGGGGTACCCTTCGTTGCACTGTCAAATTTGGCCTTGATCTAGCCAGGAGGGGGGGGGGGGAAGCCAAATGACATTCTCCTACTGGGATAAGGAGTTCACTTTGGTGCCAACACTATTGACTCCAGCAAAAAAATCTAGCTTAGCTCCATTCATGATATTACAGTTCTCCTTAATACTTCTCTTAATCTTCTCAGCAATCACTATCGGAGGAAGGGCATTATCTCTAAATACTCTATCATTGTGTTCTCTCCACAGTTTCCAGATAACATGAGGGGCAATGATGTTCCAAAGCAACCTGTCCAGTGGAACCTCAGTATTTCTCCAATGAGTGAAGAAATTCTCCATATTATCTGGTAAAAACCAACATATCTTCTAGCATTGCAAAATGGGGCACCAGACTTCCCAGGAGTACTTACAGTCAATAACCATATGGTAAACCAAATTCTCAACATTCTTACACATAAAACATGTGTTAGGCAGAATCATGCCTCTCTTTTGGAGATTATCAATAGTAAAATTCTTATTCTGCAAAACCAACCAAAAGAAAATGTTTATTTTAGGAATTAAATGTTTATCCCAAACCTAGGCCCAAAAGGGAGGAGGATCTGGCGGCTTCAAAAAAATCTCAGAGGAAGAAGTGATATAAAAGACACCAGAAGGGAGCATCCCAAATATCAGATCGTCCTTCCTGGTAGAGTCCAATTTCCAAAAATTCAGATCTAGCATCAGAGGCTTAAGCGAGAAATCAACACCAGAAAGATCAACCCAAGACTGGTGCCCCTAGTAATCTTTAACCCACAGACCGAATCTCTGTAAATAAATGTCAGTAAAAGACTGGAGGGGAGGAATAGAATTTAGAGGATAATCAATAAGCCAACAATCTTCCCAAAATTTAATTCTCCTTCCAGTACCCAAAAACTACTTATCACCCTTGAAAGCCATCTCCTTAGCTTGCTGGATACAATTCTAAATAAAAGAGCCCTGCATCTTCACATCAGACTTTATAAAATAAGATATATGAGGGAAGGAGTAGAGATATTTATTATGAATAATCTCATTCCACTCTTTTTTCTCGCCAAAGATCCTCCAAATTTTCTTAGCCAGTAAAGCCTGATTGGTAACTCTTAAGGGGCGGATCCCCAGGCCTCCCCACTTCTTCGAAGTGCACACCTTGTCCTAGGAAACTAAAGCCAATCTCTTTCTTTCTTCCATCCTTTTCCAAAGAAAATTTCTTTGAATCTTCTCAATTATGTCGGCAAATTTACAAGGGATTTTAAAAAGACTAAGGGCATAGATAGGGAGACTCTACAGAGAAGCCTTCAGGAGTTGAAGTTTACCAGCTTGTCTTAACAGAGCTCCCTTCCAGCAAGCTAATTTCCTATTGAATCTGTCCACAATACAAACCCAAAAAGAGTCGGGAGGTCTTAAGCCCAAAGGTAGACCAAGGTAAGTAGCAGGAAAAGCACCGATTTCATACCCAATAATTCTGGCAATTCTATTTTGTCTTTCCTCCGCCGTGTTAATACAAAATAGAGAGCTCTTATTCCAATTAACAATTTGACCAGTAGCCTGAGAATAATTAGAAAGTTCTTGTTTAATCATTTTGGCCTCCTGGATGGTCGAAGAGCTCATAATAACAGTGTCATCCGTAAATTGTTCACGGGAGCACGACCTAGAAGCAGAGGAAGGAATGAGACCCTTGATGGATCCATCAATCGCCAGTCTCTAAAAATAGCGACCAAGACCCTTCGCCAGAATGGCGAAGAGAATAGGGGACAAGGGATCACCTTGACACAGTCGCCTGAAAGGCTTGAAGAATTTGAAAGAAGAGCCATTCACAATAACTATATCCATATAAGTACTAATGAGATGGAAAACTAGCTACAAGAATTTATCATAGAAACCAAAGGATCTCAAAGAATCTTGATCAAAAAATCCCAATCCACTCGGTCATAAGCCTTCGAGAGATCGAGCTTCAATAGAAAACCATAGTTGTTAGAGGAGTGAGTAGAATGAATGACCTCATGCACCTTCATAGTGGAATCAAGAATTTTCCTGCCAGGAACAAAACCACTCTACTAGGGGGAGATGATATTGGGGAGGATAACCAACAGTCTAAGAGTGAGAACCTTGGAAAAAAATTTGTACACCGAATTACATTAGATGATTCGCCTAAATGAATCTACAGAATCAACACCAGGCTTTTTGGCAATCAAGGAAATGAAGGTAGTATTAATTTCTTTAAGCATAGTTCTTGACCCAAAGAATTCTTGTACAACATTGCATATTTCCAGGCCTACGATGTGCCAAACTTTATGGAAAAAGAACAAAGGAAACCCATCCGGGCCCGGGGACTTATCACCCTCAAAGGAGAAAACAACAAGCTTGATTTCCTCTAAGGAGGGGATAATAGTCATCTTCTTATTAGTGACATCATCCAGGATGGAGGGGATAGAATCAAGAAGCAAGGCTTGCTTTTCGAGGGAAAGAGAGTTATCTTTAGATAAGAGGGAAGAGAAAAAGTAAACCATAGCCAAAGAAATGTCCTTATCATTACTTACCACACTGGAATCAAACTTGAGTTTGGATATTCTATTGGAAGCTCTATGTTTAGAAGCCGACATATGGAATAACTTGGTGTTCTTATCTCCAACTTTCAGCCATAGCAATCTTGACCTTTGTCTCCAGTACACTTCCTCTCTAGATATGATATTATGAGTTTTGGCCAAAAGAGTCTCCTCCCTATCCTTAAGATCTTGAGACATGCCTATCTGTTGGATACTTTCCTGAATATCATCAAGCTCCTTTTTCATATCTAGATTTGTTTGGAAGATGTCACCAAACACTTCCTTACTCCAAGATTTAATATTCTATTTAATATGCTGGAGCTTCTTAGACACCCTAAACATAGCAGTGCCCTGGATGTTAACATTCCACCAATCCCTAATTCTCTGCTCAATCTCTGGTTGATCAATCCACATTTTATCAAATTTAAAGGGGAGATTTCCCTTTACCTTCATTGAACAAGAAACAAAGGAGATATGGAAGTGATCAGACCCAACTTTTGTGAGAGAGGAGAGCGAGAAACAAAAGTTGTTGAACCAACTACCAGAGATCAAAGCACAATCAAGTTGGACCTGAATAAGATCTACACCAACTCTTCTATTAGACCAAGTGTAATTAACACCCTGGAGATCAATATCAAAGAGAGCCTGTCTATTAACAAAGTCCATAAGATGAAATCTACCATCTAGTTGACTCTGGCTATCAACCCTTCCAAAATTCTCATTATCTTTCAAAGGATAGTTGAAATCTCCCATAAATAGATAGGGAGAATCATAGATTGAAAGCCTTTAATTCTCAACCAACTCCCAATACTTAGCCCTACCAACTTTGGAATTAGGGGTGCATAGATATTAGTAGTAACCCATTCAAAATCAGACTTGAGGTGGACAAATTTAATGCTTGGGTAGTTCAAGTCATTACCTAAAACTTCATCTCTGATATTATTTTGGTTCCAAAAGACAACAATACCACCCGAGGCTCCATCAGAGCTAGAGCCAGCAACACCACCATTTTTAAAGATTCTAATTTTTCCCACTTTTTCTTTTACCATCTTGGTCTCCTGAACAAGTATGATATCAGGTTTGTGATCTCTAACCAAGTTCCTAAGCGTATCCTGCTTATGGGAGGCATTCAAACCCATGATATTCCACAAAATGACTTTCATTTCTTAAGCGAGGTACACAATTCTTGGATAGTCAACTGCTTGCCATCCGCAATATCATTTTTGCTTTCTCTTTATCTAATATCTTTTTCTGAGATTCTTCCTGTGGTTTTTTTTTCTGATATCCAACATTCGCCTTCAAACTTCAAACCTTGGATCCCGCATCTGCTTTACTACAGGTAACTACTCCCTTAGAGCCAGGAGTTGAAAACTTTTTCTATAGTTTTTTCTGTTTATTCCCCATTTGAGTAGTCCAGAGAGCTCCATTCAGGTCCAGAAGATCCAGACAATCACGAACAATAGGGTCTTCATCTCCACTCCCAGAATGGGTGTCAGGAACAGAAGAGAAATCCTCCTCATCTGACTTTTCAGGATTACTTGGCAAGGAGTTCTCCCCATCACATCACTGTCCAACTGAGCAGTATGAAGAGCTCCTTCCACATTGATCTACAAACCCTTGAGGTTAATGTCATCAACATGGATAGGAACGACAACCTCCATAGGAACCTCCTTCATCAAAGAGTTCAAGACATGGGTAACCGATTAAAAAAATTCCCCATCTTCCAAGTCAGGATGACCATTAGAATCTACCATATCTCCTTGGCCTCCTACCAGGACCGAATCAACCTTGTTGACACTATCACCTTCAGCCACAACATGAGGCTTTATCACTTCCAAACTTTTTTGGACTCCTTAGGAGGTTTTGGGCTAGAATCTGCTATCTTAGTATCCTTTTGAACTTTCTGTGGACAGTTATTTTCTAAGTGACCATTTTATGACACACGAAACATGCAAAGGGAAGAGATTCAAATTCCACTTCCTCCTTCCATATGCCCAGTTTAGAGTTAATGTTGATAACCGAAGGAAGGTTGTCAAACTGGCATATATTGACACAATCCTGGCAAAAACCAGATGAGACTTGGCTATTGTTATAGTGTCAATCATAAGATGATCCCCCCCAAAGGTGGAAGCCAAACCCTTAAAGACTTCGTCATTCCAGTATTTGAGAGGCAAGCTAGGAAATCTTACCCAGACTAGGGTGGCCTAGAAGGAATTTTAATATAGAATAGTCCTAGTTTGGAGTCCATTTACAAAAGGCCACAACCATTCTACCAAACATCCAATGACCCCCACACAGAACATAATCCAGATCTTCCTTATTAGAGAAGGCAAAGGACAAAAAGCCTTTGGGTAAAGTGACAATGTCCACTTATCCCTTCAATATCCATCTTTTCTTAACAAAAGATCTAACCAATTCAATATTGAGTTGAGGGCCCATGAACTTACCAACCACTGAGAGCTCCATAGCAGGAACAGAGTGATCCACCAGAATGTCTGTAACAAAAATAGTGACTTCTCTAGCCTGGAGACCCGCCTTAACAACCACTATAGGAGAAGAAGGCTTTCTCGCCAATTTTTCTCCCAAAATTTCTGACCACTTTTTTGTAGTGGAGAGGTTGACCTTGACACTATCAATGCTTGTCCCTTCTCGAGTCCCCACTAGTGGGTCCTTGGATAGATCTATTTCTTCCTTCTTCTCCTCCAGAGAAGGGCTAGGCTTGTTCCCTAAGATATTCTCACTGGAAATCAGTGGGCTAAGAACCGATGACCTAGGAGAAGGTCGTGACAACACTTCCTTCAAAGAAATCACAGGTACACCCAGTAGGGGCGAGGAACAAGCCGTGACAACCTAGCAAGGGGAAAGATTCTCCTTGCCACATAGAGCAGGATCTAACAACTGCAACACTAGACCCAAAATAGGTACTAGAGAAACTGCCAAAGGATTAACCATGTCCACCGTGACATTCTCCAGACCTGTGCCAAAACCAAAACGCGCAACCAGACAACCATGCATGGCTGGGGAACTCTTGAAATTTTAAAATTCTCTCCGGCTCAAAGCCTCTCCCATTTTGTTGCTTGTTCTTTGTACTTTTTTTTTTGTTATATGTTTCTTTGGACAATATTAATGACTTAATAATCATGCACTATTGGTACCAATAAAGTTGCACAATTGATCTAATTGCTAACCTTTTCTTCGCAAAAAAGAGTGACCATTAGCCCACTAGATAATATTTTATTGAAATTTTAATTACTAAAGTCTAATGAAAATTATAGGCAAGCCAATGGCACAATAATTAGTGTATGAATTAGGTTCTAAATAACACATGGATATATTGTACCCTTATTTTTATTTGAATCGGGTCACTTTTACTTATGTTAAATTTCAATGGAGTACGGTAGGGATACAACTATTCTCTCGATAGAATGCATCGTCATACTCACAATAACATACATTTTGTCATATACCATGCATCTCATCTCATAGCCGCTGATTTTTTGTTATTAATGGATGATGTAAACTGAGTTAATGGACGGTGTAAAGGAATATATATTTTATCTATGTTGGAAAGTATACTTTTGTTTTATATTAAACATATTAATTTTGATAATATACTTTAGAATAATCATAAGTATGTATATACGTATATAGGTATGAATGTATGTAGGTATGTATGCATGTACATGTCCTTATACATAAGCATACAACCCTTTTCTCTCGTATACATTGGCACTTTGGTTTACGTCAATTCAATTCCAAATAAACATATGATACTTACATATACAATTCATTTCTTTAATGCATATATTCATAAACAATTATATACAAATTATACATATTTATATATAGATATATATGTTCATCCATCCATATGGATAATGGTATAAATTTATATTCACACCCTAACACAAACTTAAAGACATATATATACATATATAAATTTATTTTCTTTTAGATCATTCAGAGGTTTATATATATATATATATA
>MU225525.1:1048751-1077373 GCA_018584345.1 Thuja plicata
TATATATTGATGTATATATATATACAAATACATAGATAGTTTATAAATATATATACATAGGAAATATGCCCTTTCTCACTCGTAATTATTATGATTCCATAGTAATCAATATTAAAATTGGAGTCCTAGATCCTCAGGGCTCCACCTCACCTAATGATTTTGATTGATGAGTCTAGCATGAGTTTTTCTACCCATTCAATAAATGAAGGAGCAATTTAAACAAATTTAAAACCCACATGTCTGTACTTCTGTAATAAAGGACTTATTTAAGTTAGGCAATAATTATTTCTTAGGGGATTGCGAATGGCAAGGCTAATTTAGGGTTAAGAAATGTGAGTCCTCTATTAATGAAAGAGCACGCTTAATTAGCATTGTCAAGTGATCGTAAGGATATTTCTACTGATGAAGGTTAGTTCTCAGTAAGGATGGAATCTAGGCTTATCACATATCAGCTTAGTGATAATCGGGCCATGACATTTAGAGGCGCCATTAAGCTTGAGAGATGGAACAAGATTCTGAAGCCTATCCTGGAAGCTGCTAGAAGAGCATTGGAAAAGGGTATGGGGGATGAACATTTTGACAATTCATTCACATACCGGACTAATGGGAACATTGTGGGTCTTTTTATTTCCTTGGCCACCTTTGCAGGCTTTAAGAAGGGAGATAACATGGCACTCACACAGTTAATTTTTGAAGATGATATTTTGTGCGGTTTGGACAATATGGTATATTGCATCAACAACCAGCTGACCATGCCATTTCCAAAAATGACGATCCAAACTGGAATAGAAAAACTAGAAGACATCCCAAATGATCAACGGGTTCCAATGCTTGTTTTCAAAAATGAGGTCTTTGACTCCCATTGGCCTGAAATGCAAAGAAATATGGATTTCTTGTTTAAACAACTATTGAAAAAAGAAATGGACAAGGACTGGCTCCTCAAGTACTGGCGTGACAAGGGTTTTGATATCCCAGAAGTTATGGATAATACGAAACTAGATAACTTTGGTATAGTGGCTCCATTAGTGAAGAAATGCTCTAAAATGTTGAAGGACTTGGGAGAAGAAGTGGCCATTATAATAATAAAAAAAGATGAGGGTGAATGGAGTTGTGCCTTGCTCCATAATGATTAAATAGATTTCACTGTAAGTCATAAGGGTTTTCAGTAAATATTAGCAACATACGATATATGTTTTTTGTTCATACATATTACAAAAGATAAGGTAACATATATAGTATTGTATTAGTTTAAGTAAGAAACCTTAGAAGAAATGGTTAAAAACTGTGAAATAGTGGATAAAGTACTCTGTAAAGAAGGACAAGTTTTTTCATATATATACACTGTATGCAAAATTTATTTCAGATATGGGTAAGGAAGATCTCTCCTTTTGGTTTTAGATAAATTCTTATAATCTGGTATGCTATGCCGAGTTAAATGTACTTAAAAGAAAACTACAGATTAATATGTAGAAATTACTTTTCTTTATGACACTATAACTGTGAAAATGTACATTTAGAAGTTATTCATAGGGAATGCGAGCAATATGATATTCGCCAAGAAATTGAAGCAAGGGTACGACACCTCTAGGGAAATGAAATTAATTTTTGGGTAGAAGCATAGAGGTGTACATATCAACAAACTTGTGATCTATTTTTGTACATATAAACAGTTATATAAATTCATATATATATATATAATCATTGGTTAATCAGATAAGGTTAAATGCATTAATAATGGTATATACATCTGACGTTTTAAATTTATTTTATTACTCTATGAATATATAAAATTTTATTTAATATAAATATACGTACTTACACAGACATATATGTTTGTAATATGTCCCATCATATCCCCTAACTGATAACCTGCCAATCTGTAGAAGATGTATCGATGTCGCTTCCTTTCCACATGGCTTCATACTTCTCTCGTCACTCTCCTTATATTTCAGCTCTGAAGGGACATAACTTAGGCAATTGGTCTTCTTAGTTTCAAGAATATGACCACGCCCATTAAGCTTAGGGGTCCTCGAATTCAAATTTCTCTCGACACACCCATATTTGGGTCGAGGATAAAAAGTGTTTTACTCTTTCTCATCATTTAGTCGTCCGGGCAGTTCTTAGAATCATGGGCGATGAGTGTCTCAATAATTTGGATAGGCACAGAGTTAACTTGGACATTCCAGCCTTATTCATTGCCTCAGCCATCCAAGATGGTACAGACAAACTACCTTTGGGGATACTCTACAAAAGATTGTTCAAGAATTCTTACCTGGGAGACTTGGATGAAGTTCTAGCCAATGTTAAGGAGGTTCTTACAATACCCAAACCATGTTTTCATGATCTATCTTTGATGGGTGGTAGGCCAGTCCCGACCTTCCCTGTTTTGCAAATAGATGACCTAGAGCTCTTTGTCGCTTGGGCTCCTACCATGAGAAGAAATCTAAACTTCCTTTATTGTTTCTTTCATGTTAAACTCCCGGATGGAGTGGACTGGATTGATTCTTTTATTTTAGAATATCAAGTAGGAGTTTGGGAATATGATTATGAACTTAGCACCAATATTGATATACCATATCCAAGGAGACACTTTAATGTAGAAATTGACTCCCTCTCTATGAATGAAGAATAAAAGATGAGTATGGAATTGTAAACCTTACTTTTAAATTACCAGATACTGGTTTCTCTGATTGTATCATGGTTCGAGAATCATTGCTCAGGAACATTAACTATTGGATTGCTAGTAATATTGAATGTTTTCTTTCAGCTCTAATGGTATGTCTTTTAGGAATTTGATGGGGTAAATTAATTTTTAATGATTCTAAGAGATAAGATTTGTTTAATGGCAACCGTCATGGAACCCCTATCAAACCTAATAAGAGAGGTTATCTTTTTCACAAACGGGCAAAGCTTTTGTCCTACCTCTATCTTCTCAATTACCCAGTGATTTCCCTCCATTCATAGTTCAGAATCTACACTTACACACAGCAATAGAGATATATTTACAGAGTTATATATATATAGAAACTCTTTTATAATCTATCAGTTTGACGTAGGCATACTCAAATCACAACACATAGTTTGATTTAGGAAAGTATCAGATATTTAGGATAGTCATCTAGAAGCTCTAAATCAATGCTTTTTAAAGATTTTGGACTGTTTTCCTATGGCTCCCAAATTTTCATACAGTCCTTAGCTGAGGTCTTCTAGTAGTTAGGCTCTCATGATAGATAATAGCTTATTAGGGTTAGGGCAAGTTGTCATTAAAACTCTAGATAATTTGGATGCCCTTTCTTTTAGTCCCGGACTAGGTTCCTAGGTTCTGGGAGTTTCCTTTTATATGTGTGTGAGACTCGCACGTCTTAGCTTGGATCTAGCTTTGGGTATTGAGTCAATATTCTAGAAGTTTGGGATTAGGACGATCCTTTTGGCATATTCACCAGCATTGTTTCTTGATAGGTTTTCCCTGGGAAACTTTCTGCGTCAGTCAGGGGTGAGGTGTGTTATTTCATGATGGCTAAGTGACATATTTATAATTTTTACATATTTACATAAAAATACATACTATAAACATATTTTTTATGGATATATATATATATATATATATATATATATATATATATATATATATATATATATTGTAATATTGTTACTAAAATATTAGAATTTCATTATATTAATACTCTTTCTTCTCCCTTTGACTAAAAGGGCAATAAATGTTTAGGGGTTAATTAATGTGGAGAGCCGATATAAATACAAAGAAATACACAATGACAATATAGAGGCAGAAGTATTAAAGAACTACGGGATTCATTTTTGGACTCTAATTCATTCATCTATTTTTAAGTATATGTTTTCTAGTAATGCCTAGTCAAACAAATGTATGGAGAAAAGTATTTCATTTTAATCCTAATAATAACGTTCCAAATTGGATGGGATGCTCTAAATAAGTAGGTTCTAAATATCCAATCAAGGATTACCAAACTGATAAATATCTTATTTATTAAGAGAGTTTGAAACTAACAGTTATCAAAGTATTAGACAAGTTTCCCCTAGTGTTTGTGTGTGCAGGAAAAGGCAAAGGACACCAAATATAGGAATGGGAATTAAAGAATCAAGGACAAAGTTTCAACTCACAATTACAACCTCAGGGTCTCTCCAGCTTGTCCTGGGTATCTGATACCAAAATTAGTAATTCATAGAATTGGTATTACATCTTGTAACTTTATGAAGGAATGCCTTCATCTATTCTGTAAATGAGGGAATGCCCTCTTAATAATTGTAATTTGTAATCTGGACCTAGGGTCCTAGGCTAGACTGGAGGTTTCCTTCTCCATTATTTCCTACCAGTGCCCGCAGAGAATGGAGCCTTTTTGTAAAACTTGGAAAGTTTTAATATTAATATAATTTATGGGCCTCGGCCTTTTACCGATCATATATATATATATATAGACACACACACTTTAGAATAATCATATATATTATAAATGATTAATTATATATATTTTTATATAATATAATATATTATATATTATATAACTTTTTATATTTTATATATCATAAATGATTAATTATAGAGTTTTATATATAATCTAATACATATAGATATAAATATTAAATACAATAAAAATATTCTACTATATAATTGACCTATATACTATAATATCATATGGGATAAATAATATAATTTTTTTTCTTTTTTCCTTTTTTTTTTATTGTATTTGTTAATATAAAATAAACTTAGAGTTTAACACTTAATAAATAAAATAAGTTTTAATATAACTTCAAATTTAAAAAAACCTAAATATATTTAAATAATTCTAAAATAAAATAAATTAATGCTTATCTAATAAATTAATTAGAGTAAATAAAATAACTTTCTTAGTTGAATGAGATAATTCTTCAACAAATAAAATAAGTTCAACTATAAATATAGCTATTAATATTAAATTATTATTTATATTATACTATTATTCTAAAAATAAAAATATATTATATATTATAATTAGATCAACATAATTATTCTAATTATTATAAAAATGATATATAAATATAATTACTATCAATATCATTATTTAGATTAAATTATTGACTAAATTCTATAATTTTTGGGTACAAACAAAATGAACTAAACAATATAAATCCTCACAATATGAATTAACCATGGAAGAAGGTTGTGATATCCAACGATTCATTTGAGATAGCATCGAATGAGTAAAAAAGAGGTATGGGCACCTCAATATGATTTCACTATAAATATGAAGTTCTTGGTTGAAATTCATAGCATGTTTGCCAACCTAAATAAACTTAGTTCATGGTTGGTAAGACGCACTTATTTCTACTAATTTTATGCTATCTCAAATTAAAATTAGATATCATGATGAAGTCCTATTAGAAACCTCTAACAACATAAAGTGAGAAGTATACATTTTTAGGGGGTACCCATGCATCTCTTACTTAAAGAGGAAGGTTGTGATACCCAATCATTAATAGAGATAACATCAAATGAAACCATAACTAAGCTTGTGCATGTTGGAAAATACGCTATATATTCCAACCTATAATCTTATATACACATTGATATCTTACCATAACCTTATAGAAAGTTACAACATAAAACAAGGAGTACACTTTTCTTGGGTACATACACCTATGTTACCTAAAGACGAAGGTTAAGAGTGCTAGGGTTTTAGACACATGATTATTCTCTAAATCCATTTCTCCATCTCCTTCTCTTTTCTTAGGTTACGAGTGCTAGGGTTTAGGAAAAAACAAACTATAACATTAACCCTAATGGAAGTCAACCATAACCCTTTGTGTGTGTGTGTGTGTGGGCATGCCTGCACTAGTAGTAGCTAGGGTACATGTAGCCGTAATATAATTCTAAATATATCCTTAACCCCTACCTAGCCATCATTTAAAATTTATTGAAAACATGTGTAATGTTGAGTTGAAATACATAGCAACCAAACAATGACTTTTTAAGTAAAAGGTAAGGAAGTGATAAATTATTGCACAGTGCACTAAAGTTCATAGTATTGAAAAATCAAATGAAACTAATTGTGGTGCATCTTAAGGAACACATTGAGTTTTCTAATAGTCAGTATTATTTGTTTCAATTTGTGATATTGGATCTATAATTCTATAAAAGTACATACTTTTAACAAGTACATTGTATGGAGTTCATAAATATTTCTTGCCTTATCATACCTGATTGTTGTACATTACACTTTCAATGTGCTCACTATGTTAAAATATTTTGTATTTTCAAACAATGTGTGAATATCGAACTCTTGAATTCAATATGTTCTATATCTGATAGGATAGAATTTTCCTCCCGATCTATTTGATTATGGATGCTGCCACACACTTCTTTCAGTGTATCAAGCATATAGTGATAATATTTTTAAAATCTTGTTAATGCCTAGCATGTTGTGTATTATAATGGTTAATGTTTTTTCCTCTTTATGCATATTGATCACAATAAAAGGAAAAAATAGGCCTTTTACCTTTTGCAACAAGGTTTTGGTCTCTATTAATAGAAAAAATTGATAGTTGTGTATGATTGAAGTCCATTAAAACTTGATTTTATCATGCAAATATCTTAAGGAAGATAGAAATCTACGTCAAGGATAAACACCTTCACAAACAAGGGAATATCCTCAACAAAATATATGTTCTAAGATAGTAAAGTATTCTTTGTTTAATTATATGATAGTAAACATAATAATAAACAAACTCCTTTTTATAACCTCGGGTTTTAAGTTGTTCAACATCTTTGAGACACACTTGAAATTATATCTTTGAGACACTTGAAAGTGTGAAAAATGATATTTTACAATATAACATGTAGATCTGGATGGCTATATCTATTATCTAGATTGTACTCAAGTCAATCTGTTTCCATAATCCTATTAAAAATTTAGAGTACTACACTATCCAATAGATCAAACACATCCAACATGGAGCCATACAAGTTCTGGATGGTGCACAAAACAAGGTGAACTCTACATCGTCAAAACATCAAAAAAATCATGAAATAGAAAGCCAGTTTCCCTTAGGCATGCAACATCACATTTCTATAATAAAATCATAAATTTGGGAAGACACAAAAATTTGGGCAACATAAAACTTCTAAAACTCTAAATCACAAAATTGAAAAATGCAAAGACACTCATAAAACCCCAATCGAGTAATGAAATCAGGCAATATCGTTGGGGAATACTAATTGTCAACCCACTCAACTATTACAACCAATCTCATTTGCATAAACAGAGTAAATAAAAAAGATGAGATTCCCTACCTCACACAATGAAGAAAACTTAGAAATGAGAGAATTGATTGAACACAGGGGCTTCACTTGGTGAACCTAAATCATAGCATGTACATTCGTGGTATACTGAAGAATCCCTCTATTTTAAAAAATATTGCCCCAAACTCCTTTTTTGTCACGTCCCTCTAATACCCCTTACATACCCCCACACCTATTTTCTTATGTAAACCCCAACCCACCACCCCAAGAAAACTCCCATCCCCCCTATTTAGGAAATATATTACCCCCTTCTTTCCCCATTTTAAACCCCCCGATACGAACATATGTGATATTATATTTCCCCTTCAATGAAGACCCAGTGACATTGAAATCACCGTGAAAACATGAACAAATCCACAAGAAGTTGAAAAAAATGATGAGAGTTCAATGAGACGCTACCCACAAGGATCTGATGCACAAATCAAATACACCAAGAAGAAATTGATTTTCTCCAATACAAATTTGGAGCAAAATCATAATTTCTTGAAAAATAAGAATGTTGAAAATAACTCTTTTTCCTCCATGTATAATCATTTTTGCTAAAAGAGACTTTATAAAAAAATTACTTGATAAATTTAAACCAACTATAGAATTTCTAGAAGTCCAACATGAATGAACAAATTAATTCATATTAAATAAGATTTGACTATGAAAAAATTACCCAACAATAAAATATTAAATCTCCAAACACATTAAAAATTATCATTTAATTAAACCTCTTCCGTGACAACTATGGGAACTCTAAATGCACAAACACGCTAATTGGTCTATCACAAAAATGCATATGAAATTGATATTTATCATCATGTACCAAAGGGATAAAACATACCAATAAGATAAATCACCCATACATGAATATTATTGTCCCAATAATGAACGACCGGTGATACTATCTCTTGTGCCACTATCGGGGATACAAACACTCAAATCCTACATCTTAGGTATTATACATGTTTGGTACCTATTCACTAAAACACACAAACATTGAGTGTAGCTACTCACAATATTAATAGCCAAAGAATAAACATATAATGATCAAACAATGAAAAAGAACAAGACATCATGTGGACCTCATCCGTGAGTAACTACAACTTCGTCTCACTTCATAAAATCACATTAGGTATAAACCATAAGAATTTACATGAGCATATCAATGAAAATAATCTCATTCAAATTAAATATTGAATTTAAATATAAAGCATTAGATAGTCATTTATGGCAATATGAACCTATATTAGTGAAAGACAACAACTGAACTTGAAGTACCTAAGAACATATATGATACAATTAACCCAAAACCATATATAGGCATCATCTATACATAAAATCCAATAATATTGAATGCATAATACACCATCTATCATCATAAAGTATCATGTCACATCAGAATAGCATAATCATGCATATATGATCCAAATGGTAAATAACAACATAAACTACATCTAATCCAACCATGATACTGACAACCAAAAATAAAGTACTATCATTGAATGCATCTCACTATGCAGATAATCACAAAAACACAACTAGAGTATATCTCGGATCAAAATAATATGGAACAAAATGCAACCAAAATGTGTATTATCGTGTTTGTTTCACAGTTTTTCAAAATCGAAGAAAAGTTGGGTTTATTCCCAACGGACTTGAGCGTTTATATCTTTGATAGAAGTCACCTCCAAAAATGCCTTCCTTGTCAAACACTCTTCTTCCTCAAATCATGTGCGATAGTGGGTCCTTTAGAAATTTCCTTGTAAAACACTCTACTTCCTATCACTTAGTCTGTGAGATAAAGTCTGACGGTCTTCTGAACATGATGCATCTCATATATTTTGTATTTTATGTATATGGCTAAATTTTTTATAGTTCATGTTCTCCCTTTTGAAAAATAAAAATGAGATTATTTCAAAGTGTCATCTATAATATATTTCTTATTTCCTCATTATATGTTTACTTTTACAGTATTAATGAACTAATAATCATGCACTATTGGTACGAATAAAGTTGCACAATTGATCTAATTGCTAACTTTTTTTCCCCAAAAAAGAGTGGTCATTAGCCTACTAGATAATTTATTGAAATTTTAGCTACAAAAATGCAACGAAAATTAATTGGAACACGCTCTTCTCCAACATGGAAAATACATTTGAAATAAAAAAATGAAGATTCTAATTTCCAAATATTATTCAAATAGAAATATTTAAAGGGATCAATATTCAATGTCATCTTCTTAGTATTTTTAGGTTTTTTAGCATCATATCTCAATTTTTCCACATCCATTTCAATTAAATAATCTATTTTTTTATGATTTATTTTTCTCTTAAACTCTTCAAATGGAATAGCATTTTCATCTATTACTTGAACTCGGTCTGCAAACATTTTTTTTTTAAATACTCTTAATAGAGTCTTAAGGGGACCGAGATGAAATAACTACAAACAGGCTAAAGCCAGAGGGAATAATCAATAAACTAATGAGAGAGAGGGAGAGAGACACATACTTGTTCGATGTTGGGATGACCCTTCTACAAAGTCCATTGATTCAATTTGGGTTTCCCCTTGTCCAAAATTTTCTTAATCAAACACTACACACAGTTTTTAAAAAAACTCTTAAGGGAGGACAAAAAATACATATTCACCACAAAGAAACTAAATAGAGAAGGAGAGATTTGTACTTGTTTGAGAATGACATGACCCTTCTCGTACTTATGAAGGTTGTGCTTGTTAAGCATGGGATGACCTTTCTCCAACTTCATAAGGTTGTGCTTCTTGAGCATTTCCTACATACAAATATAAAATTACAAAAAATGTCCACAGAGAGAGAGAGAGAGGTCTTAAAAGTGGTCATCTAATTGGCATTAATTGGTTCTAATTGGCCTTAAGTGGTCCTATTATGTATTAATAGGTCTTAATAGGTCCTATTAGATCTTATTACTCATGTTAGGTCTTAATTGGTCTTAATACATCCTATTACTCTTGTTAGGTCTGAAGGGTATTATTAGGTCTTATTAGTAGGTATTAGGTCTTATTAGGTCTTAAGGGGTCATATTAGGTCTTATTACTCATGTAGGTCTTAAAATTTCCTATTAGACATTTTAGGTATTAATTGATCTTAAGTGGTACTATTGGGTCTTAATTGGTATTAATAGGTCTTAATATGTCCTATTATGTATTATTACTCATGTTAGGTCTTAATTGGTCTTAATACATCCTAATAATCCTATTAGGTCTTAAGGGTCATATTAGGTCTTATTAAATTAGTATGTATTAAGTCTTCTTAATCATGTTAGGTCATATTAGAACTCTTATTAGACCTATTAGTTCATATTAGGTTTTATTAGGTCTTAAGGTTAGGTCCTATTACTCATGTTAGGTCTTAAAAGTTTCTATTAGGACTTATTAGACATGTTAGGTCTTAATTGGTCTTAATAGGTCCTATTAGGTCTTATTACTCATGTTAGGTCTTAATTAATCTTAATTGATCTTAATAGGTGTTATTAGGTCTTAATTGGTCTTAATAGGTATTAATAGGTCCTATTAGGTCTTATGACTCATATTAGGTCTTAATTAGTCTTAATATGTCATATTACTCCTAATGGGTCTTAAGGGGTCCTATTAGGTCTTATTAGTACTTGTATTAGGTCTTATTAGGTCTTATTAATCATGTTAGGTCTTAATAGGTTGAATATTAGACCTCTTATTAGTCCTATTAGGTCTTAAGGGGCCATATTAGGTCTTAAATTACTCATGTTAGGTCTTAACAGGTCCTATTAGGTCTTATTAGACATGTTAGGTCTTAATTGGTCCTAATAGGTTCTATTAGATCTTAGTTGGTCTTAATAGGTCTTAATTGGTATTAATAAGTTCTAATAGTTCTTAGTTGGTGTTATTTGGTCTTAATTGGTCTTAATAGGTCCTATTAGGTCTTATTGGTGAAGTTAGGTCTTCATTTGTCTTAATAGGTCCAATTAGTCCTATTAGGTCTTAAGGGGTCCTATTAGGTCTTAAGCTATTACATATTATTAGGGTACTATTAGGTCTTAATTGATCTTAGTTGGTCCTAATTGATCTTAATAAGTCTTGTTAGGTCTTATTAGTCCTATTAGGTCTTATTAACTTCCTATTAGGTCTTATTAGGTCTTATAGGTTCTATTAGGTCTTGTTGGTCCTATTAGGTATATTATTAGTCACATGTTAGGTCTTAATTGGTCTTAAGGGGTCCTATTAGGTCTTAAGTTGTCCTATTGGGTCTTAAGGGTCCTATAAGGTCTTATTAGGTCTTAATTGGTCTTAATAGGTCCTATTAGGTCTTAAGTTTTCAAGTAATAGGTCCTAATTGTTCTTGTTAGTCACATGTTAGGTCTTAATTGGTTTTAATAGGTCCTATTACTCCTATTAACTCTTAAGGGGTACTATTAGGTCTTATTAGGTCTTAATTGGTCTTAATTAGTCTTAATAGGTCCCCTATATATTGAATGAATGTATGCTTGGTAACTTTAATGGAGAAGGAGAGAGAAGAAGAATGGATGTGTGCATATTATTTCTTTCTTGTGAATTCCTCTACTTGGCCATTGTGGGAGAGAAACTTGCATTAATGAGAGTAAAATACATTTTCTTTAATGATCTTAGAGAAATGGGGACTTGGAGATCTTGAATTCACCACTTTAATTACACAACTTGAATTTCTTGATAACTTGACTTGCTGGTACTTGATCAATTGATTTCTTGTATATCATATTGTTGTCAAAATGAGAGGCTTTGATGTCCTTTTATACTCATTTTAGGATTCAATATTGCATAGGTCAACCAAAATTAAAGGTCTATTAGAAACACCTCTGCATTGGGCACAAAGCCCACTTAAGATCAAAGCTTAAAGACAAGGCCGACCTAGGTGGCCTTGTCTAGGACAATGCCAACCTAAATGACCTTGTCTAGGTATTTCTTTTCTCAAAATTTTCCCAAGTCTAGGGGAGTCTTATAAAATGTGGAGGAAGAAAATAAAAGTTATGTAAATCAAGCATAGATGATCCGATCTTCAAATCACCAAAATGGGGTCTAATAGGTTCTAAAAGACATCCAATTATGGGTGATAACTTTTTAAGATGGTACAAATACAAGAATAAGTATGCATGACCAAGAAGATTATGGTCATGATACTCATGTGGTTGAATACGATATCCTTTGAAGAGATTGTGTTTTAAAAAATGTATTAAAATTTTAATATCCAAAAAAAATGGAAAACATTTTGTAGAAGATATTTATGTGATGCCCTCAAATTAAAAAAATACAAAGATGCCTTAGTTTATTGTTTGAACTTTCTAATGGTTATCCTCAATCCATCTTCCTCTTGGAATTAAATTGCAATCCCAGCCCTATTGGCTCTATAGTCACTACCATAATTAACTTAAGTGTTCATTTAAATATTTACATTATCCCTACTTTAGTCCCTTTAATATTTAATATGTGATATGGGTTGAACAAGGGTTAAACTTCACATTCATTTTTCCTATTAACGATTTCCTATTGGAGAAGCTAAGATTTAAAAAAAAAAAAACAACTTCTAGAAATGAAATAATGAACACAAAAGGATGTCTATAATATATGAAAATGAGAGTATGTAAATAAAATTACTATCCTTGCATATATAGGAAAGGGTGTTTGGGTGGGAAGGTAGGAGTAAAACTCTAACTACCTCTCCAAAGGTGTGACACTTGTGAAAATAGTTGCATGTGCACATGTAAGTGGCAATCAAAGATACAATAGCCACTCTAACTACCTCTCCAAAGGTGTGAAAATTATGATAAAAGTGGCATGTGCACATACAAGTGGAAAGTCAAGATATAATAGGTGTCTCCAAAAGGGAGCACATGTTGAAATTAGATTATGTGATATATTTGGAACATGAAGATTATTAGTTTCCAATACATCACCCATTTCAATCTTACCTATAGAAGAAACATTCACATGTTGATTTCTTGCAGTCAAGAGCTTGAGATGTGGTGGAAGATGTTGGAGCTCTAAATTTTTGGAAAAATTTGGAGTCCTATAAAGTGATAAAACTCTTAAAAATGGCATCCTAAAATCCATTCCTAATAATTTATGGTATGATGGAGTACATGAAATGGGATTAAAAATTATATTAATTTTCAATTAAAATTTGAGGGATTAAGGAAGGAAGCTCTGTGACAGGAACAGTCAAAATTCTATAATCGAAGCCTTCAGAAAATGCTGGAATTTAGACCTGCTACAAAGATGATTTTGACAGAGGATAAAGATGGTCAAATTTTAAAAATCTAAAAAAAACCCAGTTTGGGAAATTAAATTTCCTACCTCCACCAAAAATATTAGCTTTTCACGAGGTGTTTTGGATTTTCAACCAAAGCCAAAGCTGAAAGTTAGGTAGTTATTTTTTAGTTAGTTTATAGTTTTTTCAAAATAATTTGTAATAAGAGTTGTCTTTTCACCCTAAAGAGGTGTGAAAGCCACTCAAACACATATATATACATAATGTAAAAGAAAATATAATACAATATAATACAATTTCACATATTTGGATAGTTTTGGATCAACAACTGTAACATGGACCCGAATGTACTATTTTCCAAAATCAAATAAAGATAAGGCCTTTTTCTTTCACATGTCCAATTATTTCATTATCATTTTACAATTAGTCCCTCTGATAAACCAATAGAACTTCTTCAAAGTGATAGTTTGATGTGCATGCTTCATGATTTGATTCATAGTCTATATTTTCAATTGGTTTTCTCATTTTGCATGGTTAAATTTTGTTGATTGAGGCCTCACTCAATTGGTCTGTCATTTGAGAAGTCTTACTTTGAATTTGTTTTAGGTTGCATGTACATTTCATAACACCTTTGAAGTGATAAGTTTTCTTGTAAAACTGTCTCTGAGGTTGAACATAAGATTGGAATGATATTGACTCTATTGCCCATAGTTGATTAAGGCACTGGTCTTTCTTGCTTATTAAATTATAGTTAGTCAGTTCATTGGTTATAGTTTTGTGATATCTTATCTATCTGTTCATTTCAATTTACATAAATATTTACTAAACATTCTTTCAATTACTCAAAGTATTTCAGTTTACAGTTTATGATATATTGCTTTCAGTTATATTTCTTTCAAGTGCCTTACCATACTTGAGAAAGGAGTTTGAAGTGTTTCTCATTTTCTATAAAAATCCTTAAGACTTGAAGGATAAGTTTAAGGTATAGGCCTACCAGCCTTGGTTCTACAGAACTAGAATTGCAGAAGTCCCAACCTTACCTTGGTTGTGACTTGTTAGTTGGCCAAATCACTTGGGTTTCCAAGCATTGGATTGGCAAGTCCATAGGAAATCCAATCTGTTGATTTGCGCACCAACATAAAACAGATAGAATCTAGAATCAGGTTGTCGACTGAATTAGAATTTTTTTGATGTGCATGAATTGAAAATCCAACCAATGTTCCTAGGAGCATAAGTTGTAATCAAGGTAAAAATTAAAATTAGATTATGTGCTATCTTAGGAAAATGAAGAACATTAGTAACCACTACATCACCCATGTCAATATCATCTATAGAAAAAAAAAATTCACATGTTGATTATTTGTAGTTAAGAGCTTGGAACATGGTGGAGGATAGATAGACTCCAAAATTATGTTGTCAAGTGAATTGGAATTTTCATCTAATACACATGAATCAAGAATCCAACCAATGTTCCTAGGTACATAACTGGTAATCAAGGCATAGCCCTTTTCTTTCAGATCAAGATATTTTTCATCATTTTGGTAGAAAATTAAATTGATGAAGAGAATCCTCAAGAGATGAAGATGTAGAAGTAGATAGTGAGGGAGAAGTTGGTGATGGAGTATCCATTAGAGGATATCAATCATCAAAATGGACATCCCATCGAAACAAGACCCCTCTAGAATCAGGATCAAACAACATGTACGCCTTAGCATCCTCACAATAGCCAAAAAATATGAGTGGTCATCTCTTCCTCTCCATGGCTTTCCTTTGAGCATCTGGAATAAATGACCAAGACTCAGTACCAAAAACTCGCAATGTGGAAACATCAGGCTTGATCTGAGACCAAGCCTCCTCAGGAGTCATATGTTGTAATGCCTTATCTATACCTAAAATGTTGGTTATCCCATGGCTATAGGTTGAGTGAGAAATGGGTGGGAAAGAAATGAAGAAACCAAGATTGGAACTTGCAATCTGCCTACAAAATTTAAGAGAAATTTGTGTTATGGTCGAGCCTAGTGTTAAAAGCCTTATAGATTCCAAAATTTGCTAAAATTATATCGTGTAAGCCCCTCAAATGCCACCATTTCCTGATAAGAAAAAAATAGCAACCCCTATACATCCCTCAATACTTGAAGAATACACATATGTACAACCACCCATATTGACGATCATCTTCAAATTTTGATTAGTTTTTAAAAAATGCCTTGATTGGAGAGATGAAAAAGAAATAAACTGGATGAGAAGCATCAAAGAACAATTTAATCTTTATAATTTTGTATTCTCATTTTCTTGTAGAATTATAGTTTAACAAGTCTCATCATATGTCAACAAATGCCCACAAAAATATTGTATGTTAAGAGACATCCTTAATCAAACATCAAAAAACCATTCCATAACCAATTACATACACCTAATAACAGTTACAATTAGCCATGGAACATTAACATCAAAAAAAAATAAAAGGTACATTTGAATGGTTAATGAGATTTATTTTTCTATGCTCATTTCATAACTAACTTAATATCCAAAATAAAAAACACATTTAGGAAACAAAAGTAAGTCTATTCGATAATGGTGCAGGAGCACCTAGGCTAAATCCAGTCCCTATGTTTTTGTAGTGGCTTGTACTGACCCTAGCCAATTTTTTTTTTATTTTTTACCTAAGAAGGTCTTTCTTGTTTGTACCTAGTTGGATTGGACTAGGATCAGTCCAACTAGATGTTCAAGGTTTTGAGTTTGTTTAGTGCATTTTAGCCTACATTGGGATTTTGGGGTCAAGAAGCCTAGAAGGATTAGCATGACTCATATTTTGCCTAAGAAGGAATTTATGATGTTTTTACATCATTTCCTATTGATTGGAGGTCATTAAACTAAGTTTGGAGGAAAAATGTAAACGTTGCTAAACTTTTGCTTAATAACATTTTGCAACTTTGCAATGTTGTCCGACAACATTGTCAAGTTTGATTCCATTCAGTGAGTGGACACGTTATTTGGTGGTAGTGGCCTAAAAAAATGGAGAAGGAATATTTAGATACTGTGAGCCCATTTCCCAAGGCATTGGTGATGTAATGCAAGCTTTTGAATAGTAAGAAGATCTTTGTTTTCTGGTTGCATACACAGTCTCCTAGTTTTGTGTTTAAGCTTTGTTAGATGTATTGAATAGTATGAGTTAGTGTTGGATTTGAGTTGTAGAGTTAGTTTAGAGTAAATTTTGTCCAGTGTGCAAGTTTCTGTGAGTTCTTTAGAGTAGATTTGTGAATTATTTTGTAAGTAGACTAGTTGCTAGAGTTGACAGGGTGGTTTTGAACAAAATGGATCCTCTATAATTCTCCACAGTGAATTTAATCATGCAATGAGGGAATATGTAAGGAGATTCTCTTTAAATTGTGTTTATAGAAGGAGAGAATCATAAAATTTGTTTACCTAATTTTCATGGCAAGCCCTAGGCGAGATTGTAGTACCCGACTAGGAAATTGCTAGGGATAAGTTGTGTATTATTGAAGGGAAATTGTGAGTTGAAGGAAACCAAGCATAGTTTTGAAAACCTAGGGAACATACAAACACCTCCTAGGAAGGATAAGACTCTACCAATCCATTTTAACGCATTTCCAAGCATAATTCATCTGACTGTGTTTTTCTAGCCCAATTAGCCCTAGTTGTCCTTAATTCTAGGAATCTATTGTACGGACACCCTAGGACACTAAGACCTACAAAATCCTTTGAGTCTTGAAAAATGGTATTTGTATCCCCACTATTTTGGGGGGTTTTGGTTTTGCAAGAATTGGAAAAAACTAGTCAGATATAACTACTAAAAGGAATAGGCCTAAAAGCCAAATTTGAAGGTGAATTGGGAGATCATTTGGAATAGCTATGATAAATTGTTAAAAATGGGATCATGTGGAGTCTAAGAAGTTGTTAAACATGAGAAATTTCCTTGCAAACACTTGTGAAGGTGAAGGGATGAAAATGAACTTGGAGTTGTCCAAGAAAGAGTGAAAAAGTGAAGCACAAACTAATGATAGTTGTCCCCTTGTGAAGCACAATTTGTACCAACTATTAGAGTGGTAGTGAAGTAGTCCTAAACTGATATAGTGAGGGCTAGTGAGATCCTAAGAAGGAAGCATAGGTTCTTGTGAAGACTAGGAATAGTGGAGGTCCTAGTAGGCTTGTGTGAGTACACTTGGGTAACATCTATCAGATTGGTATCAGAGCTAATCAGATTTGGCTTGTGTTGAATGTTCCAACCAGTAGAGTCAGTAGGAGAGTCTACAATGATGAAAAATGTAGAGTTGGAAAATAAGGTAGATGAGAAAGAAGAAGAGAATAGATTGCTTAGAGAGAGATTGACACAATTTGAACACAAAGTGGACCAAGTGGAAGAAAAGACTAAGGAAATAAAGGACAAGGTTGAAGGGAAGAGTAAAGAGACTGCATTAGATGATGAAGTCCCTAAAGTTGACATGTCCTCACTGAAGAACCATTATTTAAAGCACTAAAGGATTTGAGTGGTAAATCATTGAAAGGAGTTCCTATCTTTAGTGGAAAGATGGAACTAGAGATAGTCCTAGATTGGATAGAAGGACTAGAGAATAACTTTGAGTGTGATGGCATAACAGAAGCTCAAAAGGTAAGGCTAGATAAGGAAAGACTTAGAGGGTCTGCACTCACTTGGTGGAAGTTTATCCAAGATAAGAGAGAGAAGGAAGGAAATAAGCCCATTTCCACATGGAAGGATATGGTAGAAAAAATTAGAGATGCTTATGTACTTGAAGATTATGAGATTCAGTTACATAAAAGGAGACAAAGTCTAAGACACAAAGATTTGGATGTGAACTCTTATACTGAAGAGTTTCAAAGGCTATGCATGAGGTGTCGAGTTTCAGAAGATGAGAAGGTGAAGGTATCTAGATACCTTAATGGTCTTAAGTAGACTATTCAAGATGAGATGAGTCTCTTAACAGCTGATACTATTCAGAGATGCCACCAAATTGCAGTTAAGGTGGAAGAGAAGTTAAGAAAGAAGAAAGACTCAAGAACTACCAGAGGTAGAGGCAAAGGAAGATACACTAGAGGATATAGAGGTGGATATGGTGTAGGATTTCAGAGACAAAGGCTCAAGGAGAGACTTAACTTACAGAACAAAAAGAAGGGAGTTCAAGTAGAGGTAACTTCAATAGAGGTAGAGGCTCTAATAGTAATTGGAGAGGAAGAGGTAACTATTTTTCCAACATGAAATGTTACCATTGTAACCAAACGAGACACCCTACATATAGATGTCTAAAGAAAGGTTATACTTCTCATGTAAGTGAAAAGAGGGTAAACTATGTCCAAGAGGAGTCTAGTGGTGGAAGTAAACACCCTGAGGTACCCTAGAGTCAGAAGAAGGAGAGAACTTGATGACGAGAAGAACACTAATCAAGGAGCCAGTCAAAGAAGAACCAAGCCAGAGAAGGTCACTATTTAGAGTGAAATGAAAAATGATGGGAAAAGTGTGTAGATTCATCATAGACTCAGGTTCTACTGACAAAATAGTGTCAAGGAGGCAGTTAGCAAGTTAAAGATGAAGAGAATTCCACATAGTAACCCATACAAGGTTACTTGGATGAACAAAGGAAGACATGTCCTTGTGAATAAGAAAGCATGGGTGGACTTCTCCATTGGAAGGTATAAAGACAAGGTGTTGTGTGACATCCTACCTATAGATGAAAGTCACCTTCTTCTTGGTAGACCATGGGAATTTGATAGAAAATCCATGCATGATGGAGAAAATAATTCTTATTCTTTCAAGAAAGACAATGTGACTTTCAAGATAAAGTCACTGTTAGAAGAGGGAGAGATGAAGTCATCAGGCCCCAATGTTCTTATGGTCAGTGAAAAGGAATTCATAGAATCCTTAGAAGAAGGAGATGGATTGGGTTTTGTAGTGATGTTGAAGCTTAAAGAAGAAAGTGCAGACACGACAGTCAAGAAGACAAAGTTGCCAAAAGAAGTACAAGAGTTGTTGCATAAGTATGAAAGAATTGTAAGTGATGGAAAACCATCAACCCTACCTCCTAAGAGAGGTATTAGTCACCAAATTGACTTTATCCCAGGAGCTACCCTTCTAAATAAGGCATTCTATAAGATGACCCCTCAACAAAATGAGGAAATTGCCAAACAAATTCAAGAACTCCTAAAGCAAGGTCTCATTAGGAAAATCATTAGTCCTTGTGTCGTACCCACTATCTTATCTCCCAAAAGGGAGGAAATTGGAGGCTATGTACTAATTCAAGAGCAATAAACAAGATAACCATTAGGTATAGGTTCTCCATCCCTAGGATAGAAGACCTAATGGACTGTCTAGGAGAAGCAAAGTACTTTACCAAGATTGACCTAAAGAGTGGGTATCATCAAATTAGGGTAAATCAAGGGCATGAATGGAAGAAAACCTTCAAGACTATAGAAATTTTATATGAATGGCTTGTGATGCCATTTGGGCTATCTAATGCCCCATCTACATTCATGATACTCATGAATGAAGTCCTAAAAGACTACATTGGAAAATTTGTGGTATTGTATCTAGATGATGTACTAATCTATAGCAAGATAAAATAGGAGCATCTCAGACATCTAAAGATTATTTTCAAGAAGTTGCATGAAGAGGAGCTGATGATAAACTTGGAAAAATGTGAATTCATGAAGCAGGAGCTGGTGTACCTTGGGTTTGTATTGTCTCAACTGACCTACTCCAAGGACTGCAACAGAGGTGAGAAGTTTTCATGGTTTGGCCCAATACTATAGGAAGTTTATTAAGAAATTTAGTGCTATTTGTGCCCCTATGTTAGATACTATCAAAGGAGTGATGAAAACCAACTTTTTTTAGAATGAGGAAGTTAACCATGGATTTTAATTACTAAAGAAGAAGATTTCCACTCAACCAATCCTAACCCTGCCAAGTTTTGAGAGGTTATTCACAATTGAGTGTGTTGCTAGCAATGTGGTCATTGGAGCTGTTTTGATCCAAGAGGGAAGACATGTAGATTTTCACAGTGAGAATCTTAGTGATGCTAAGAAGTACTCTTCTTATGACTTAGAGATGTATTCTCTAGTCCAAGCACTAAAGAAATGGATGCACTACTTGCTACCTAAGGAGTTTGTGGTGTATTCAGACAACCACACTCTTAGTTTTCTAAATTCCAAAGACAAGCTTGGCCACAAGCACATGAAATGGGTGGAGTACTTGCAGGATTACACCTTCAAAATGAAGCACAAGAAAGGGTTACAAAACAAAGTACCATAAGCTTTATGTAGAAGGATACTAACAGTATAAGAAGTACAGTTTCAAAGCATGGGAATTGAAAGTTTTAAGGACATATATGCTGAGGATGAAGACATTGAAGAGATCTACAAGGTGTGTAAGGAGCATAAGAACCACTTTCATGGTAATTTTTATGATTACACTTTTCAAAGTGACTTATTGTTTAAAGGGAGTCAGTTATGTGTCCCTAGGGGATCAATTAGAGAAAATCCAATTCAAGAGAAACACAATGGTGTACTTAGTGGTCATTTTGGAGTCAATAAGCCCCAAGAGTTAGTCCAAAGGTTTTATTTTTGTCCAAGGATGAAACTAAATGTCAGGAGATATGTGGAGTGTTGTATAGTGTGTTTAAAAGAAAAAGGCACATCCTCCAATGCATGGATTTATCAACCCCTTCCCATCCAAAGTAGACCATGGGAATTCCTAAGTATGGACTTTGTTGTAGGGTTACCAAGGACCAAACATGGATTTGACAGTATTTATTTCATAGTAAATATGTTTAGCAAGATGGCCCATTTTGTACCTTGCAAGAAAATCCATGATGCAAGTCAGATAGCTTACCTATTCTTCAAAGAGGTAGTCAGAATTCATGGGTTACCATTGAGTATAGTGTTAGACAAAGATAAAAAGTTCATGAGCCATTTTTGGAAGACACTTTGGCAAAAGCTAGGAAACAATCTGTCCTTTGGGTCTACATATAACCCTCAGATAGATGTTCAAATTGAGGTGGTTAATAGGAGTCTAGGTAACCTCCTAAGGTGCTTAACTGAGTATGGTCAAGTGTGGGACCAACTCATTGGACGGGAAGAATATGTCTATAATGACACTGTCACCAAAACCACAGGGAGAAGCCCCTTTGAAACCGTCTATGGCCTACACCCAAGGGGGATATTTGAACTCAGGGAGTTGAAAGATGGATCTAAGGGAAGTGTTTATGCAGAATATTTTTCCCATTCTATGTAAGAAGTGCATGAGACAATAAGAAAGACATTGACTGAGAATACATAGAAGATAAAGAACAAGATGGATGAAAGAAAAAGGGATGTCCAATTCCAAGTAGGAGATCTCGTAATGGTCCATATGAATAAGGAAATATTGTAGAAAGGAGTGCCTCACAAGCTACATATGACAAGGATTGGCCCATGCACCATTCTGGCCAAATATGGCACCAATGCATATAAAGTGGAACTTCCAGAGGATATTGGTTTATCTCCTGTGTTCAATGTGCTAGTTTTGGTATTATATAAAGGACCTATACCAGATCCAAATCAGAGTTTAACTGAGTTCAAACAGGAGGTGCAGGAACTCAACTTACCATGTACACCATCCAAGCAAGCAGAGAAAATATTGGATTCAAGAGTCTACAAACAGACTAGGAAGAGGGATTACAAGGAGAATCTGGTGAAGTGGCATGGACATACCGATGTAGAGGCTACATGGATTAGAGAGACAAACTTTAAGAATTTGGGCATTGATACCAACTTGCTCAATCCAAGGGTGGATTGAATCTTTCTATTTAGGGAGGATGGTGCAGGAGCACCTAGGCTTAATCCAGCCCCTATGTTTTTGTAGTGGCTTGTACTAACCCTAGACAAGTTAGTTGTTTTATTTTTAACCTTAGAAGGTCTTTCTTTTTTGTACCTAGTTGGATTGGACTAGGATCAGTCCAACTAGATGTTTAAGGTTTTGAGTGTGTTTAGTGCATTTTAGCCTAAATTGGGAATTTGGGGTCAATGAACCTAGAAGGATTAAAACGCCTTAGATTTGTGCCTGAGAAGGCCTTTATGATGTTTTTACATCATGTCCTAATTATTGGAGGTCATTAGACTAAGTTTGGAGCAAAAATGTAAAAGTTGCTAAAATGTTGCTTGACAACATTTTGCAACTTTGCAATGTTGTCCGAAAACATTGTCAAGTTTGATTCCATTCACTGAGTGGACAAGTTAGTTGATGGTAGTGGACTAAAAACATAGATAAGGCATATTTATATACCATGAGGCCAATTTACGTTGGCATTGGTGATGTAATGCAAGCTTTTGAATAGTAAGAAGAGCTTTGTTTTCTAGTTGCATACACAGTCTCCTAGTTTTGTGTTTAAGATTTGTTAGATGGATTGAACAGTACGAGTTAGTGTTGGATTTGAGTTGTAGAGTTAGTTTAGAGTAAATTTTGTTCAGTGTGCAAGTTTATGTGAGTTCTTTAGAGTAGATTTGTAAATGATTTTGTAAGTAGACTGGTTGGTGGAGTTGACAAGGTGGTTTTGAACAAAATGGGACCTCCATAATTCTCCACTGTGCATTTAATTATGGAATGGGAGAATATGGAAGGAGAGCATCTGTACATTATGTACATATAGAAGGAGAGAATTAGAAAAGTTTTTTAGCTAATTTTCATGGCAAGCCCTAGGCGAGACTGGAGTACCCAGCTAGGAAATTGCTAGTGATAAGTTGTGTATGATTCTAGGGACATTGTGAGTTGAAGGAAACCAAGCATGGTTTTGAAAACCTAGGGAACATACAGACACCTCCTAGGAAGGATACGACTCTACTAATCCATTTTAACACATTTCCAAGCATAATTTATCTGACTGCATTTTTCTATCCCAATTAGCCCTAGTTGTCCTTAATTCTAGGAATCTAGTGTACAAACACCCTAGGACCCTAAGACCTACAAAATCATTTGAGTCTTGAAAAAGGGTATCTAGATCCCCACTTTGTTTTTGGGGTTGTTTGGGGTTATTTTGCAAGAAGTGGGAAAAACTGGTCAGATAGGGCTATTACAAGGAATAGGTCTAAAAGCCAAATTTAAAGGTGAATTAGGATACCATTTGGAATATCTATGATACCTTGTTACAAATGGGATCATTTGGAGTCTAAGAAGTTTTTGAACATGAGAAATGTGCTTGAAAACACTTGTGGAGTTGAAGGGATGAAAATGCACCTGGAGTTGTCCAAGGAAGAGTGAAAGAGTGAAGCACAAACTATTGATAGTTGTCCCCTTGTGAAGCGAAATGTGTACCAACTCTTAGAGTTGTAGTGAAGTAGTCCTATACTGATATAGTGAGGGCTAGTGAGATCCTAAGAAGGAAGCATAGGGTCTTGTGAAGACTAGGAATAGTGGAGGTCCTAGTAGGCTTGTGTCAGCACACTTGGCTGACATCTATCAGATACCAATCCATAAGCTCATCCACGTAAGACAATTACATGAGCATATACTTTCCTCTGATAAGTTACAAGCTGGATCTATAAATTGTCACATTAATTTTAATTTACCATTAATGTATACATTACTTGATATAAGTTTTCTCTATTCATAAGGTTAATCCTTAATCAATGTACATAATAGCTGACCTTAATTTTCTACTTTCTATAGATTTTGACATTGATTTGAATTCTTCATTAATATCCATATTAGTTGATTTTTTTTTCTATTATATATAAAATAATAGTAGTTAGTATAATTTTTTTATTAAATTTTCCATTAATTTTAATTCTTCACTAATGTACATATTTTTTGTTATGGGTTTTTAATTTTTCATAAAGTGATAACAATTTTTATGAATATTACATATTTTGAAATTGATTTTGATTCTTCACTAATGTATACATTAATTAACATGAATATTTTTACCATCCATAAAGTATTGATAAAATAGTAATAATTGTTATGAGTTTTTCTAGCATCCTTAAAATTGTTATAGTTGATATATATTTTCCATAGTCTATAAAGTAATAATGTAAGTATACAAAATAATAATAGTTATGATAAACCTGTTGCAAATCACAAAGTAATATTTTTCAATCAAATCTATTTGGTATGGGGTTCATTGTATTATTCTTTTTCTATAAAGACTATATGGTTGATCAAATAGAAACTATTAAATGGTTTTTATATTTAATATTTTAATACTATAAATCTTGAAATATATATATTTTCTATCTTTTTATTATAGAACAATTAAATTCTATAGTTATATGCATCTTTATCATTTATATATTTCTTTTTCAAAATAAATTATGAGGTTTTTGGACTTGACATAATTCTTGAAGGTCATTGCTTTGGTTCAATATAGCAACTTCTTTTTGAAAAACTATGTAGAATTACCTTGTATTTGACAAAGTTTACATCTATGTGTGCAAACTACACTAGGATTACTCCTATTGTCTAACATGTATGACTATAGTCTAAATTTAAAATTTCCATTACAAATTCACCTCTTGAGTTTGTTATATTTTATGTTCTCAGTTTTGACATTGTTTAATATGACTAATTGAAGGTTTGGAACCATAAAAAATAGTTTGACTCTGAGCAGTGTGTCGAGTGCTTTGTCGATGAAATCGTCCATAGCATTGCAAATGCCCATGAACATTTCCGTTTCCCAAATAAGTAAGTAGTAATGGTCTGGATTGTTTTGGCCTATAGAAAAGTTGCAGGTAAAGGAAAATACACTTCCATTTCCCAAATAAGTAAGTAGCAATGGTTGTCTCTCCTAGTCTCTTCTTTTATAAGGGGTGAGAATTGCAGTCATGGCGTTCTGCCTAGCAAATAAATGTAAGGTGCACTTTAATTGAAAAGACTGGGGTGCTTGACCAAAAACATATATTTTGGATTACCTTTTTGACAATGCATCTCAACGTTATCCAATTTACTAGTCTCCCCCTTTATGTAGGATCAAATTGAGTTCACTATATTCTTTATTGAGCAAATAAAATAATATTTGAAATAGAGTGGAAAGAAACACTCTAAATAACTTTGAAAAATAAGAAGAAACAAAGTAACTTTGAAACACAAAGAAATTGTAATTTTCTTTATAGAAATCATTATAATTTTTATTCCATACATAAATCAAGGAGGCTGTTGTATTAGACCTCCAGAAAATTCTTTAGAAGCTATAGAGAGAATTCTAGAAAGTTCTGTTGCTGAACAAAATTGTGGAGTATGTAATAAATGTTCACCTACTGAGCAGTGTGGATAAACATTATTCCAACACACATAATTCTGCGTATTACTTGTGATTGCATATGAAATGGTTGTGAACTCTTGCTTCTTTTGTCAAATAATCTGATTTGAAATGGTCTCTGAGGGGATTAAATTATTCTCTACTCGTTGAAAATGGTTTATTTTTTATTAAATTGAATGCGGTTGTGTTATTCTTTCTTATTTTATAATCTACTAATTTGCGATAGTTTTAGAGCTTTTTTCTGTGGCAGTGTTTTTTTTGGGTTTCATGGTTTTATGATTATTTGAATGGCAGGCGTCCTCCTGGTTCTGATCAGGTGGATTATGCATACATAAGGATTGTTGATACACTATGATGAGTATTTGCAGTGCAAGAGATATGATGCAACACCAGGGCCTATGCAGAGTATGAAGAAGGCAAAGATGAACTACGCAGATTGATCGATGCTGCAGCCAAGATCAAAATTTTAGGTGTACTATAACAGATTGCTATTATGCAAACTTTTTTGTTTAATTGCATGTTCAATACATGTGATGGCCCGCATGGTGGATGTTTAATTGCACGTTCAATATATTATGAACTCTAATATATGGAAATTAGCATAACATCCATTTTACTCATGTACCTGTTTAAAGTTATTAATATTTCAGATATAACTGTTTGAATGATGTGCTCTACTTTGTTGTTGTCTTTTCTCTATAGTGTGTGTGAGAGAGAGAGAATTCTAATAGTTCAAATGAATTTCAAACTCAAATGTTTATTGTAGATAAATTTCCTTTTCTATTTTATTATTAAAATGATTATATAACTAAATTTTTATTTTCTATTTTAATACTAAAAACTATTAAATTACTAAATTTGAAAAGACACTTGTATATTCATGACTTTTTTAATGTTGATGCAGTTGAATATGTATTATAGTTTATTGAGTCGATGAAACAACTCTATTAAAAGAACAGACTATGCCTTGGTATCACTCCAACCGGTTATAGTAGCTACCCCGTGTTAAACCAATGAATTTGTAGGACAAACCAAAAGTCCTTTAAAGGTCAAAATAAGGAGAAATGGATTGAAAATAATAATTATAATATTAGATTTAGATGAACATTTATAGAATTTGCAGAGGGTTAGATATACAACCCTTTGTTTATGCAAAATATGAGACATTTTAACATACAAACTAGGCATGAGCACTTGGCAAAACCGTGTAAATTACAATATATATGTTGCAATAAATCAACATATGATTTATGTTGGGTGTTGGGTCTACTTACACTTGCGCCATGGGAATAGTGTGATTGATTGCAACTCATTTGATTTGTCAGTTATTTTGTGTTGCATTACATAGTGTACTCTCTGAAATTCATTCCAAGCTCCTGAGAATCAATATTAATTGAATGTTGTATACAAAGTCTATAACATACAACCATTTCATTGAATGTCAAAATCAAGAAATTCAAAGTTTGGTTTCAAAATCGTAGGTGATATTTCCATTATTTGTGTTCCAAACTCAAGACGTCCTCTAGATTCTTCCCCTATTACAGAGATTATGATTTTTCTTGTCTGGGTTTGAATTTGTCATGTTTATGTACATTTATTTTTGGTGGTGTGGAAGGATCTTTATTGTAAAACTTTGTGGGCACATGTTCCGTTTTGAATTCAAGCTTAGGAATTTTGTATGTTTGGATTTATTTTGGTCATGTTTTCTTTCGTCTTAACTCCTTCATGATAACTATGCAGCTATAAGGAGAAGCAGATGAAAGAGGTCTCTTGGCTTCAGAATGTGAACAAAAATTCACTACCATGAATAAAATTTTAATGTAGGAGAATGGTTGCTTGCATACGTAGGTTCAATAAGTATTTGAGGATGGTTATTTCAGGGAGCAGTTACAAAAGAATGTGTGTTTTTCTTAGGATTTCTCAATCTTATTCATCATTCTTCGGTTAAGGATGTGTAATGTTTTAAAGAATAGTTGAGTAAATGTTTGGGGTCAGTCATAGGTCAGGGAAGTTTTTTTTTTGAGAGTAAGGATGCAGATATTTTGAGGGTTGCTATGATTGATCTTTGTTTTCTAAACATTCATGATTCTTGGTTTTGTACAGATTTGCTAATCCTCAATTTTAAGGATTGTTGCAACACATATTGAGGGGTTTCCACGGCTGATCTTTTTTCTCATGTTTTTATTATTTTGCAGGAAGCCATAGTAACAAATGGTCAACATGTAAAACCCTCTCCGATGATTATACTTAGACTTTTATATGGACACTTTCATTATGATGGTTAGAACTATATGTTTATAGTTTTTCTTATTTAGAGGACGATACACTTATCAGATGCTTAGATACACTTATTTATTGTTATCATTTATATGTTTATGAAGTCTGAAAACATCTATATTTACATGATTTATAAAGATAACCCAAGGATTTGAATCTAACCATGATTATCTATGATGTCTTATGTTTTCCTATATATAAGATGTTTAATGTGTGTTCATGACTCAGGACGAAGTCGTAGTTACTCACTTAGTTGAGGTCCACACGATGTATCGATCTTGGTCATCTGTCTTCATATGTCTGTATATATATATTTGCACAAGTGTTTCTTCTCGGTGATGCAGGACTGCAGGTACTGGGTATTGTCTCCACCTGGTCTCACAGGTCTGAGCGATCCCTCAAATCCTTGATCGTTGTTGTTGTTACGGAGATATCACCAAGGTTCCATGAGAAGGAACTCAACCTTTGACCCTTTTGATCTTTAGGCGGGGAGTTCCTAAGTCAGTCCCTTGTGTTGTTGTTGTATCATTGTGTA
>MU225525.1:1099028-1110678 GCA_018584345.1 Thuja plicata
TGTCTAATTATTTATGAGTTCCTTTCAAGGAGAGGACTAAGTTTCATAGATGATTTCAGAGAGCAAAGCATTGTGATAAGGATTTGATGCAGATGTATGTATATGAGAGGATAGTTTGTAAGGCACTATATCTCAGCTGCATGTATTTTGTAAGGCACTCTACAGTATCTCTATTGGTTTATTTCTCCTGATTCATGTTTTCATTGACTCTTTGCCCAAGGGATAGGCCCTGGTCTAGGATATAGTTTGCAGTTTATTCTTCATCCAATATCAAAATCATTTCAATTAAATATACTTCTATTACTTAGAACAAATGAGCTGAACTCATTAGGGACTCATATCAGTAGGATAGTGTCCATTTTAGTGATTCCTTGGAGAGTGAATCAACTAGGTTATCCCTCCTCAAAAGGAAGAAGGATGAAAATCCTTGTATCATTGATTTATGCTATATTTACAATCACGATTTGTATGGTTAAGTTTTGCATTTGGTTATGCTTGGTCATTTGCAAGGTGTTTCATAAGTTGGTTTAACAAAGATACATAGCAAATCAATGTCCACAATAATATATACTGTGTAATTAGTAATCATAAAGAGGTAAAACCTCCTTTAGTATTTGTGTAGCTCAAAAATGAAGAAGGATCTTATCCAATCCTTAGCAATTAGGATTTCTTTGTATCTGAATCAGTATTAGAAGGCATAGTGTTCAAGTGGTCATTTCAAGCACTGTGATTCATACAAGAAAAATCCCTAACAAATTGGTGACTCTGCTGGGGATAAATAAAAGGGCAGCAAGTTTAAGATGTTCAATTCCTTGCTTTGCTGAAGTATCCCAGAGTCTGGTTAAGAGAGACAGTTATAGAGTATGGATTTCAAAAGAAAAGATATATTCCTTATGATTTATAAGGTGAGTCAAGTCTGTCTGTTGTTTGTTGCAAAGTGTCTAAAAGTTTTTAGTTTCTCCAAGATGGTATCAAAAGGATCTCACTATTGGTGAGTGGCGACTTTGAGTTCTCTGATTTGCACCAGTGTGCATGTTAAAGAAAGACTACAAAAGAAGGTGGACTTGCAGCAATAGTGACAACAAATTTTTGGGCTCCTGTGGCTATGGACATAGCCAAGTAAGGAATCAATAAAGGTATTTACATGTGTGGTGTATGTGAGATTGCTGATTTGAAGAAGTCAGAGCTAGAAAAAAGATCTCAGCTAGTTGCAAATATTTTTCTCTGCAACAAATTGGCAGCTTTACAATACAACTGATTTGGAGGTGTTTTCAAATCACATATTTGCAGCAGCTCAAGTACATCCAGGTATTTCACAAAGTTTTGATAGTTTTCCTTATAAAGTGATTGTAGCACTATAGAAAAAGGGATAAAGGTGTGAAAAAAGAGGTTTACATATTTTAAGTTTTACTTGCATTTTTGCAAAATTTGAAGGAGATATGTATTTGAAAAGAGGCAGTGTGTAATCCTTTTGACTGCTCAGATGTCACAATCTAGTGATTGGAGGGGTAATAATTTGTTTGGAGCAATTATTTTTGAGGGTATCCATGGATATCCAAATTATATTCCATCAAAGGTTAGGGAGTGTTTGCCAAAGTTTGCTCGTTTTGGTGAGCAGTCAGCTGGAGATCATTTAGAAAATTTTGCTGACTTGGTAGACAGTCATAACATTTCACATGAGGATATATGGATGAAACTTTTTGTAATATCCTTAGTTGATGTTGCAAGAGATTGGTTTAGGAATCTACCTCATGGCTCAATAGAATCCATGGAAGCATTAGAGGCTTGTTTTATTAAAAGATTTAGTGATTTTGAGCAGCTTGGTGATATAAGACAATAATGAAGAAAAACACAGTGATGAATATGGCATATCTGAATCAAAAGATCCTATATCAGAGTTTGATTTTATCAAAGCAGAGACAGATATGTTGAGACAAAGGCTTCAAGAAAAGGTGGTATTAGTTTTACAACAACACATGAGCAGAGAGGAAGGAGAATCACCAAATGATTTCTACATAAGATTTGCTGATAAACTAAAAGGTTATGGTATCATTTTTTGTCCTCAGGATCTTGTATGGGCAGATTTATTTATTGAGCTTTATTTTCCCCATACATGCAATTTACCAATTTCTCAGAGGGCAGAATTTTTTCAGCAAGTTATAGAATGGATAAAAGGTTTAGAGGATGCTTATTCTAAAGATATATCAGATGTTGAGAATAATGATATTGAACCTGAAATTTCTGAGATTATTGAAGAATCTAATGATAAATCTAACAGCGAATCTGAATTTAATGATATTGAAAGTGATAAAGATGAGTATATGTTTAGTGATGATGAAGAGTCTACTGCTAGTGAAGATATTGCTGATTATGATATTGATATAAAGCTTTATGAATAGCAAGACAATGAGAAAGATATATGCAACCAACAAGAAGACAAATATGATGCAGACATGAGTGTTTGTAGTGAGGACTTTACACAAGATGATATGGTTTCAGTGGTTTCACTATAAGACTCCAACAAAGAAGAAATTTGCAGCATCATGCAAGAAGACAGTAAGGAGATAAATGAAGAAGATGACTATTGTTCCCTTCACAGTGAAAAAATTACAAAGATTTTATCTTTTGAGTATCTTAGATATTCAGGAAATGGAAGCTTTGAAATTTCATGTCCAACACATATTGATTTTGACAAGGAAAGTGAATTAGTGCATTCTGATTTGGACATATGTGATATTGTTTCTTCTTGCACTCCTTCTTCATTAGGCTAAAATAAAATTCAGTTTAATTTATCAGATGATGAGGTTTTCAGTGTGGTTTCAGATTCAATAGATGTGGAAAATCTAAATATTGAGTTGAGTACTGATTTAGAGAATAGTGTGGATTTTGAATCTTGTCTTGATTCTAAGTTTGCCTTTGAACCATTAAATGATGGTCAGTCAGTGGCTCAAGTTTCATTGGCAAAAATTCAATGTATTGGTATTTTCCCTCCCACCCACCACATTTCTTTAAAATTGTTTGATGATGATAAATGGCAGGGTGCTCCTATTTTTGATAAAGAGGTTATTTCTCCATGTCCTAAGTTTGATCATATCCAAGGTGATGAGTCTTCTCTGATTTTGCATGATATGCAAATGATGGATGTGAATGAACCTAATGATGCTTGTCCAAGCAGTATGATAGAGGTTGAGTATCCCTCCTTTCAGTTGAATGGTGAGTTTTTCAGTTGTGGTTTACAGATGAAAGATGATAAATGTTACAGATATGAAAGTATGTTGTTATCTAATGAATGTGACATATATATGCCACAATTTTTTTATGATGATAATCTACCTAATAGTTATGGAATCTCATATGAAGAGTATGCAGATTTGATTTCATATGATGAGTTGATACAGGATGACAATGGATTGGATCAGACAGATAAGAGTGGCACTGTTATCCTATTTTTGAAACATGGGGTAGAGAGCTTTGTGTTTGACAGAGGTAAGAGTTGATCTCAGTTGTGGGGCTTTGGGCCTCTTGTAGATAATGAACATATTGTACAGTTGCTTTCCCTTTCAGTTGTGTGTTTTCTTTCAGTTGTGTGTTTGAATAAAGAGTGATTTTTGTGCAAATAGCGATAGGATCACAGAGCGACATCAACTCAACCACCAACTCTCCAAAGTAGATTAGAAATCAATACTGGTGTAAACTATAAGTTCTACAAAACTAACAACTCTGTTTATGTATTTCTTAGAAAGACCTAAATCTAAAAAAAAAAATGGCCATGACTTCAAGAACTGTGAAATCGAAGAACACCAAGAAGGATGAGTTTAAGCTCATCAAGAATTCTGCATGTGAGGAACCACACTACAATATTCACCCTGAGGTTGCTTCACAAACACACAAAGCTAGAGAATTCTCATGAATACCAGCTAGGGTTTTTCTCGTCGAAGACGTGGGAGCATTCATACACTGCAAGAATGCAAAAATTGGCGAATCAGAGGTAGAACAAGATAATAAGAAGCTAAGAAATGAAGATGGATCTTTAAAAGATGAGCATAAAAATATAGAAGTGAAAGGGCTCACTAATGCCCTATTATTTCTGAAGGTCTTCAAAACCAAGTGGATTTGGTTAGTACTGAGTCGAATGCACATTCACAAACTATGGCTGGATGAACCAAAGAAGATAACCCAAGATTTTATCCATACAGTCACTGGTTACCCTATAACCAAAAAGGTAAAAGCAGTGAAGCACCCACCCAAGGCTGAGACTGAAAAAATTAAAGGAGCCAAATGGGATGGCAGAGGATTAAAGGTATTCACCATTACAGATGATGAGATGAAATTTGGAGCACATGTTCTAGGTTACAAATTATTTCAAGCCAGCAGAATGAACAACATAGCATCTGGTGCAGTAGACAAAACTTACAAGATTGTGAAGAATGGAACTCAGTTAGATTTATCTGAACTTCTACTGAACTAGTTAGAAGAGAATTATAAGACTATAAGTAATGCAAATTCAAACACATGTAAGTTTGGCTCACTTATTATGTGCAATTTATTCTACTTTCAAGAAATATTTCCATCGATAGGAGATGTTAAATGGGATAGCACAAAACCGGTCACCATGAAAATTAGAGAACATGTAATGTCCCGCCAGGGAACCTAGGAGAACTAGCCTAAATAAGACACTTAGTTTACAGGATTTTTTTTAAAATGTTTACAAACAATAATGATAACAATGTAGAAGAAATACAATGAAGTACATGACATACACATAACTACAATTCATCAAAGGTTACAAATCCTGAGGGTTCCTTGACATAGAATTACTTAAGAAAAATAATCTACAAAAACAACTATAAAGAACTGACATAAGGTTACATCAACTGAGTTCAATAATATACATCTCATATAATAAGACCACATATACATCTGATACCCAAGGTATTCGTACAAGAATCAATATCCATTGCACAAGTTGTAGGGTATGCAATAATACATAACAATACAAAATATCACATCCTCCAAAGGATGTAAACCAATATCCACATATGACACAAGTATACAACTCATGAAACTAAACAAGTCTCTAGAAGATGAAGAAGATAGAAGAACTGCAATAAGGATCATCCAAGCATGAAGATAAAAGTCAGATCTCAATGGTAATAAGAATCACTACCACTCGACCACGTGGACCCAAAGGTCCACTCCCACTGTGCTGAGGAGATAATATCAGGCCCACTGACACTAGTATACAAAAATAATGCAACATCAAAGGTATATAAGACCACATAAATAAATGCATAGGAAGATCCTAGAAGCTTTCTGAATCACAAATAAGGAATTCTACACAATACCAGAGGTAACCGACACATGTAGGATAACCTAAGCTATATATAGGAAAGTATCATCATGTACGTCTAACGCTTGATTTTTGTCCTAGAAATCCCTCAATGAATCCTAGCACTCAAGTAACCATACACGATGCCAATGACCTCTCAAACTGACAAGGTCACTAACCAGATTAATATTTTATTAGATTATACTAATGCAACCTAATAAATTATTATGTTATCACTTGTTACGATTACTTACAATAAATGATCCTAGCAGCCACTTGTGAGCTCCAACATTTATTTCAAGCCACCTCCTACTATACAACTAGGTAACCTACCCTAGGTTCACAAAAGAACATCATAAAGGTATATCATAAACCTCATCACTAATTCCCCCTCATATAGGGATACACCCTTAGAGAATCATAAACAATATCAAAAGAAGAACATAAATCTTGAAACTGGTCATTGCACATACAAGAACTGTTGGTCCTCAATTAACCAAAACTATTTCAAGTCACTCTCACAAGATCACATAGGAACAAGTTACACGAATCAGGTTGGGTAAAAAGATTGTGACCAAATTGATAACAACATGAACATGCATTGAATCATACATAACACAAAAGAAATAGAAACCCCCCAATCCTCTGGTTTTACATCTTGAGAGGCATCTATTCCCAACAGATACCCAAGGCAACAGAATCTCATAACATAACATAATACACCACTTAGAAAGCATATAATCAATAGGGGTCATATGGCCAGTTTAGGGTAGTAGTATAAATAACACACGTCACATCATAATCATAAATACAAAACACCCCCCAGCCTTTGTATACATCCCAGGGCTGTCTAGATCCCCAGGTACCCATGCCATAGAAATAAACACACATGGAAAGAAAACACCATTTACACTATGTAAAAGCAACAAAAATCCTTCATACATTGAATCTAACTGTAATGTAAATAAACTTCCAATAATAGAACAATAATCGTTTATCATTCAAATTACATCTCCATTAAGTAGATTTCCCAGAAATTTAGTAAACTTAATCAATAAATGCCCAAATCCATTATAATCCAAATTTGATTAAGTTAATTTAAATCAATTTAATATTGCTAATTTCCAAACATCTATATAAAAGAACCCTTTTTATATAATTCAACTTCAACTAATAATAACAATATTTAAATAAATTAATTTTTTTAAATAATAATAAAACTAATTGTTAGAATTTGTAATCTTTCCTTGGTGTATTTATAAACCAAGGTTAGACTATTAACCTTTGTTGTAATATTTTAGGATATAAGCCAAGGTATCCTAATATACTTCTTTTTTGTCTTCTTTCCACTACATTCTATTTTGTCCTCTAGTGGAATATGTGAGGACAAATATTTATTGTAATTTGTAAATTAGTTTATTCCTCCTTAAGAGGAATCTCACACTTGGCCCTCACACACTTATGAAATGTGGCATACATAGATATGGGAGTTACCATGCAACTCCTTTCTCACATCTCTATTAAAGAGATGTCTCTTCTTCTCTCCATAGACTAATGAGGTTTTCTCCTATTCTCAACTTATTGTATGAGCAATTTGCTCTCTCTCTCTCTCCTCTTCTTAGGCTTTTATGCCTCATTCATAATGTCACAAGGGGTTTTCTTTGTTTTCCCCTTTCAAATATCTTGCCTTCGTGTGTTGGATCTTGGAGCTTTCTCTCTCCTTGTTTATGGTAATACTTTTTCATGCATTCTCTTGCTTAGATTCTTTCCTGGTATTGTTCTTTTTTCAGATTTCTTTTCCATTTCTAACATGGTATCAGAGCGGTTTAATCTTTGTTTTTGAGTGTTTGCATGAAGGTACGACTCGAAGGAGACTCTTGAGAGAGTGTTTGAAAATATCAAATTTTTTTTTGGGGTTTGGCTGGTTTACCGCCAAACCCGGTTTATCTATTAATTCATTATTTTGTTTGTGCAGGTTTCACAAAAAATTCTATCTCTAATTTTAAATATGTGCATGTAAACATTTAGTATAAGTGATTCTTTGCTAGTTCTCTACAAAAAAAATAATTTTTTATGTATCTAACTCCTTGCAGGTGGTTTATCTCTATTTTTTACAGATTTCATATCTTATCTTTGATTTTCATTATATATCTCTTGTTCTTAGTCATATCTAAAATTCAATTCATAGTTAAAATGAAAATTCAATGCAACTTAGTCATATCTATAACTGTACCTAGCTGATTTGATTCTTATGATTCATGAGTTTGAACTACCATCCACTTGCTTTCATGAGGTTCTTATCTGATTTTGTATTTGGTGACCTTTGTGATAACACTATACTTATTACCTAAGCATTGTACCTGCTTTCATTGGAGAGTAAGGTTTCACTTCATTTCCACATCTTTAATACCTCTTGCTGTAGCATAACACCACTATTGATATCTCCAATATGGTTTTGATGTTGTTACATGTAAATACAAGTTGCCCTGTATTTTTCTTACAAGTACTGTAGCTGATGATCGATGTGTTAGAATGCTTATCTTTTTGTTTTAACAACATAGTCTCTCTTCCTTAATCTAAATCATGAATATCATGTTTTTTTATTAAATGTTGCATGTATGACTGTGTTTTCCTTGATTGACTTTTGGTTTTAACAACACAGTCTCTCTTCCTTAATCTAAATCATGACTATCATGTTGTTTATTAAATGTTGCATGTATGACTGTGTTGTCATTGATTGATTATGAATGACATATATGATTTGTCTCTTTTCTCTCCACTTCCATTGTTAATTATTTCATAACCAATCATCTCTCTTTATTAACTACACCCTTTCACCGCTCATTTTATTGTTATTGTGATTGCACTATTGTGTGATTGTAATTAACATATTCTATTAGTTATGTTCACTTCCTTTGTAGACTCCTTCATTGTCCTGTTTATTCCATATGAAGGATATCAAATGCCTTTGCTATCTATAAAATGCATTTGTGCAAAACCCGCAATCATTTCTTTGCATGTCACGATATTTCTTTGAAGCACTATGTCGAAAAGTTCAGGTACTTTCTCTATGATTTACATTTGCATGCATGTCTAGTGGGATAGACATAAGTTGCAGCATTATTTAGATCCCACTAAGATATGTGTGGAAAATACTCGGCTTATATTCATGTATGATCTGCATGTACCAAGAACACTCGTCCACATAGCTGCCACGGGTTTAGCAAAAAAATGTTAGGATATGTTCCAGAGTTCTTCAATTCAAATTTTTTGAGCGAATCCTTGCAAAATCCATTTTGTGCAGAGTGTAATTAATCTCTTGATCCATTCTTTGAGATGAAGAATCAGCTTTACACCAGCCACTTGCATTTTCGAGGCCTTTTCAACGAACACATTCACTCGTAACACTTAACCACATAAGGCGAGAAGGTGAAATAAATTCCAAATATCGGTTGCCAAAAAAATTATTAAATGATGAGATTCCCTTCCCGCTCCATTGCCAGGAAATAAGTTCACAAAATTATTACTTTACTTCCCGCAAAACACCCCTCTAGATTAGACTGTAGATCCTCGCTTGTACAGTTTGGCTTCATTTTACCAATTATTCCTCTTTTACTTTCCTTTGCTCCATTTCTTCTGAGCTACACTGAACTAGTATTTAGTCCCTATTTTTTCACAGTAGTTAAAGGTAAGCCATGTAAGTATCTGCCACCAGTAATTAAAGCAACTTTATCAAAACCATGCACTTTCATTCACAACTCTATTCACTGGGATTCAGATTACTTAAAATCCACAAAAGGTGGAAGTTGTCAAAACTCAAAAACCAGTTAACAAATGGGGTGAATGCAGAATAAACATTTAAAACATAGTCGTGTACCAAATAATTCTCTGCCTAGGAAGTGACAAGGATAATTATCTCAATGAAATATTGTTTTGCATATTTCCTCACCCTCTTGTTAGGGTTGCTCGGAAAAAATTAAGTTTGAAGCATTGCTTCTGATTGAAATTATATGCCTTGAAGAGGAAACACGTGCTACATACAACCAGCACCAACACAAATCATGTGTTTGTTGCTCTGGTGTAAATCTGCTGACTTGAATGGGCAGAAATCATCCTGATGGAACCTCGTGCCATTAGATCCTTGATGGCCTTTCGTGCAAGCGAACCATTAATCCTTAGCCTATCAGATAAGATTGAAGGGGTGATAAGCTTGTATTTGGGTGCTTCAGAGAGGAGCTTATCATAACTGGCCTGATCGAACAACACCATGTTGTTGACCTTCTCTGACTGCAAAGACCTGGGCCGCCACATCTAACATCCAAAGAGTGCAAAATTTGTACAGTATATAAACTAAACAGAAAGCATCTAACAACCAATATCTACCATTTGCACATCCATAGTTTTGTCAATATCATTAATCTTTGAGTTCATCACATTTGCATCTTTACAGTCTCTATGCACAGCACTCGGGTGACTGCTTCTCATCTTGCTGTATCGACCTGCATTCGCTGAGCCCCACGGTTCCATCCCTCAATCTGGTGGCCTCTTGCGCTGTTCCCGCCAGGATATCCACCCTCAAGGTGTCGCCTTCCATTATTGCAGCTTCTTCTAGCTCGGGGAGTCTTTTGTTTCTCACGCCAGATCCCCTGCGCATCGTTTCCAGTTTGCAGGTGGGCAGTGGTATCAGGATTGCATACACAATGAGGACAAACTATTCCATAACGTCTCTGCCATCTCTGCATTTGGTATCTCTTCCCATTTTGACTGCATATCTATACTTTGTAGGCTTATTCCTGTAAGATTCCTTGTAACAATTTCTCATATTTCAGTTGCAATTATTATTTCTATCTAATTATTACTTCTCTATTTTTTTTGCAGGTTTGTTATCCAATTGGTTTTTTATTATTATATCTTTGCATAACATTTTCTACAGGGTCATGATTAAATTAATATTCTTTAATTATCATAGAGTTTGGTTGTAACTTTTTGCAGGTCCTTGCAGGGTTTGTTTAGCTTTATATTTAGTTAATTCATCTATCTTTCAATTCTTTGTGCACTTTGCTTATCATATTTGCTTAATCTTTAATTTAACAAGTTGTTTTTTTTAACAAATTATGTTTTTTATAAAGTTTTTAATTTTCACTGTTTTAAATAATCATAATAGTAGTTTAAAAATATTCTACTTCTTTTTATAAAAAAAAAAATTTCAAAAAATAAATAAATAAATAAAATTTCTTGTTAAAAATTTGAAAGATAATTTGCTCTTTAAATTTGTTTCTTTGGAAGTTAATTTAATTCTCATTTTAATCACATTGTTAATTTAAGGTTTTTTTAAAAAAATTAATAATATTAATTTTTTCGTTTAAATATTTATATAAATTATTATTAAAATTCTGTTTCACTCAAAAAGATTTCAAAAGGAGTTTTGAAGTTTTTTATATATATTGTTTCATTATCATAGCAATTTTTATATCAAAGAGGGAAACTTATGTTTTCTAGCTACATTTGTCAATGATAACTTGTTTAAGTTTGTTGAGCCACATTGTTAAGGTTAAGAAGCAAAAATATATGTCATTTGATTAATCCAAGGAACAAAAAAACATTGATAATGTCTAAATTTTAATTTTCTTAAGTATTATGAGTTATCTATTATTATTGTCTTCCAGTAGACTATTATGAGCATTAATTGCTATCAAAACAGTTATAAGCTTCTTGCTTACTCTTTGTTTAACATTTTGTTAAACTAACTTGCTCATGAAATCAATTTTGCACTTATAATTGTCATGAAATTTACACTTATTCAACGTTAAACTAACTTCATTATTCTATTCAATTTCTCGATTCTTGCTTATTCAAATCTCTCTAACCTCTTCCTTCCTTTTTTCTTGGAAACATGTCTTCATTCTTTCTTATATTTCCTTGGTGGGCCCATCCTTTCAATATTTACACTTATGTTCACCTTGCATGGAGATTTTAACTGATAATTTTTTCTCATTGCTCTTCCATATATTTATCTCAATTATTCGGGTTTATGAGTTATCTTACACAATTGCTTTCATTATTCAGTGATTTGATTCAATTGATATATCTGCACATAGTTGCAGTTTTATGCTTTTATAGCATCTCTTTATGCTCATGGTAGCATTTCATGGTTTGATACCATTCTTCTTTTTTTTGTAAGTTGCATCGGGAGCCAATTTTTTAACTGACTCATAGTTGCCTTATCTGGCCCGTGGAGTATCCCTCCATCCTATAATTGGTGTGCACTTACTCAATGGAGTTTCCCTCCATTTGTTCCACTTTGTTCCTCAGTATGAGGAT